>WBNO01010935.1:35161-59521 GCA_013400575.1 Peucedramus taeniatus
AAAAAAAAAAAAAAGAATTGAAACCAGAGTACTTGAGCAGTTTGTAAAACATGAATGTAAGAAGATTTTTACTACGTTTTGATTTCAGTGTTCATAATTCCTTTTTGTTATAATCATTCATTACCAGCTGTGAACTGATTTTTAAATAAGCTTCCTTTAGCTATTAGTCATTGGTGCCTCATTAGGATTGTAAATACTGCTTTGTAGTATTTGCAAATGCCATCCTTGCTTGGCATTTCAGAGTTTAGCCATGCATTTTGTTATTTTTTTATTTATATTTCCAAGATTGAAGAGAAAAAATGTTAACCAGATGCAATTCTGTCTTCAAAACTTACTGAAAATAGGAGTCATTATGCTTTAAGGGCTAGTAGATGCAAAACGAGCTGTATTGCTGCAGAATTCCTTGTCTCTTCCTCTAGAGTGAGAGTTATAAGCTAATAAAAACCTATGGGAATTTCATTTAGCAAGATGAACATTAAATTTTTAATATCTTTTTTTCAGTTCATCATTCACATTTTTAACAAAGTTGTTCTTTTGTACTTTTGTTTGCCCCTGGTGACTCAAGGTCACGTGAGATCATGACTTTCAAAAAACCTGAAAAAAATACTTACAATATTTTGAGTGAAACCTCCAATTTTTTTAGAGGAAACAGATTTTATGGGGTTCTTTTGGGGCTTTTTGTTTTTTTGGTTGCTTTTTGGGTTTTTTTTTTAAAGAGATGTCAGAAACTAAATCACTGCCCAGTTAACTGTAACACTGAGTAGTGCCAAGCTTGGGATGTGGAACGAACATGGATGAGCCAATTCAGTGACTACAGTGAATCTGAGTGGTGAAGGAACAAAGAATAACAGTGATTATTACAGGCAGGTTTTTTGATTTCTATTGTTAAAAAAAATGAAAGGGAAGAAGAAGCATTGTGGAGCCAACTTAATATAAGTTGTATCATTGCTTAAAAGATGCTCCATGTTTACTCCACAGCTGAAAACAGTTTTTAAAATGGAAGATTAGATTTTCACTTGACTGTGAGACCTGGGCTGTTTCATGATGCCAGCTCTGTAAATTTCCTAGTAAAATCTGCAGGAAATGGCAATGCTGTCCAAGACTTCATAATCCTCTGCATCTGGAAAATCCCCACCACTGACAGCATGACCAAACCACAGAAAGCCTTAGGCAAATTAAGCCAATACTGTCTATTAGTAAAGAGATCAGTGCTCTCAGTTTTGGGCAAATTGCTGTTATTTTTTATTTCTATTACTATGACACTGTCATTATTGATATAAAAAGAACAAGGAACATGTGCAAAAGTAAACCACATGCTGTCTCAGCTAGCCAAGAAAATATATACCAGATGGGAGATGATGAGACAAGCCATTAGGATGTATCAGCTCGTCATGGAACAAATGCCTCAGGGCTTACTTGCTCAACCAATGGCACTGACAGCACATGGGATTAAGGTGTCCACCTGTGAAACTCTGTGAAAATTTTCCCTGTGCTTCCACAAAAAGTGTAGTCCTGGATTCAAGGTGACTAGAAGTAATAAGACAAATAGTTTCTTTTCTAAAACTGTAAGAGTTGCAGCATCGTTCACTCAAGACCTTAAAAGATCTGTGTGAGTAAAAATAAATAATAATAAAAAAAAAGATAACGAAAGCATGGTGAAACCACCTTCCCAGCCTGAGTTAGTAGCTGAGAGATTTGAGTTACTGATGCTCCCCTTTTCAAAGCTGTGCAGGGTCTAGCATTTTACGTTAGGTGTTGGGACTGTCAGTACCCAGGAGTTATCCATAGCAAGGACTGTAAGAGGAGAGACACTACTCATATCCTGAGATTATGCAAAGCAGCTCTTTCACCCAGTGCTTGCAGCTTACTTTTAGGCACCTGACAGGTCATGCTTTTCCTTATTTCTCATAAACCAAAAGACAACTGACCTCTGCCTTTGCACACTTAATGGGGTAAAATAACTCTTCAATTGATCTAAATCTAATAGACACAAAGTCACACTTTTATCCCCTTTCAGATTTTACCTGAAGTAGAGCAAATATTAAACCCACAATTGTATAGATTTTCCCAGTAAGTCCTGTTTAAAATATGCTGTTGTGCTAACCTGGCACAGTATAGACATACAGTTTATTTCTGTACTGAGATTTTTATAGGACCTCTTATAAACTGTCCTCCACCCCTGTAAAAAAATAAAAATAAAACCAACAACTGTGAAAATCAACAACAAAAATTCACAGAAATATAAATACTTAACTAGTAACTAAAGCGTTACAAAATTCTGATATAAAAGAACAATGACTAATAAAACAGTAAATTTAGTGTATCATTGAAAGTTGTTGCACATATTATTTGGGATACTCATAGATGTATTCCTGAAACTGCCCTTCTGAGCAATTTCCACTCTTTAGATTTATCATCAATTCTGGGTTTCTGTGATCATCTTTGAATGACTTGAATATATAATTTCCCTACTTTTAATGCAGTGTAGTTATGAACAAATAGCTAAACCGCATTTATTTCCCAGTAGGAATATTTTTAGTAAGAGACTACTTCTGATTGATGAAAGCAGAATGAAAAATAATTTAAATATTGCCTTTTGGCCAAGTAATTTTTTTTCAGTCTCTTTACTTATTTGAAATAAGCTCTCAGCTAAAATGGGTCTACTGAGGGCTCTGTGGGGCTATAAATGGTAAAATAATATCTGAGTCTGAATGTTTATCTCTTCCTAGGTAGCTGACAAGGATTATCCATTTATCCATTTCCAGATTTTCTCTGAATTCCAATAAATATACAGTAAAGATGAGAACAAACCTACTGAGAATATAGGCCAGACCCCTTAGAGGTTAGTGAGCATTTCTATACACATGAGCCTCTAAAAAAAAGATCTTAACCACAAATCCTATCTTTCCATAACATCTTTCTTTTACTTCAGTTTACCAGGTGAAATGAATATTTTTTTTTCTTATTCTAGCTTCCATTAGTCTAAGTTCAATTAATGAACAATTTAATTTCAAAAAGCTTCTCAAACCTAAATAACCTAAATTCATATAGAATTTTTTATACTGAAAACTCAGAAAGCAAAAACAATTGTATTCACCATGTTCAACAAAAGGCTGCTAAGTAAAGTTTGGGAGTCGTAAAAAAATTTTGAAAGTAATTTAATAATTGAGAGGAGGTTAAGGGTTAAGGGGTTTGCTGTGATGATTCAATTTCATATTAGAGGTGCATTATGTCAGTGGAAGTGCTCCATTCAGAGCTGGGGATAAAGTCCTGTCTTACTGACTGGACATAGATTCATCATTTATTTCTGTGTATGGAATTTCATTTAATATTTTCTTTGCTTTGTAGTTTAACATGTAAAAATAGTATTCCAAGTACTATGCAGCTATTTTAAAAGTTCTGAGAGAAAACTACATACTGAGAGAGTTCAATATAAATAACTCTTCCCCCTTACCCCCTCATTATTTCCATAGAAAATTTAGAGATTCCATTTAAAAATAATCTGAATAGTTAAAGAATATAATATGGTACTTAATATATGAATAGGATTTTTTAAATTTTGGCAAAAAAGAGAAAATATAGGGAGCAATTTTAAAAAAATGTTCATAAAATTAGATCTATATTTCTGAGCAGTAATTATATTTCATTCTCTGATGCTGCCATATCAGTTAACATAAATTTGTCTAGGAAATTTCAAGTTGTGCTTTTCCTAGTAGAAGGCCATAAACCAGGACATTGTTTGCAGTAGAATACCTGCAATAGGAACCATCTGAACAGCCTACAGATAGTTGGATCAGAGCTGCTCACTCAGGCTGGCTTTAAAGTCCAAGGAGAGGGACAAGCACTTTGAAAGTATCTCATCCAAAACAGACAGCAAAAATAGGTGAGATTTCACATTTTGAAAGTGACTCCTCATTTCCACTGACTAGAAGGAAACACGACAGTGAATTATTTTATCTTCAGATACGTGGTTCATAGACCTGCACACTGAGATAAAGGAATTCTATTCTGATGAAAAAAAGAAGTTAACCATGTTCAATCCAAACAAGCCCTAGTTCGTTTGGTGGCCCAGCATCTTTGTTTGTGCTAGCCACTACCTGTATACCATTTCACAGCATCCCTCCTAGTCTCATCAAAACAGGATTTCAGCCACAAAAAAGAAAAAAATATTTTTAGTTACCTTGTGCATTTCCAAATAATAAATCCCAGTATGTATCTCTACAATTTTTACTCAATATTTTTTCACTATTTAAGACATTCGTTTTGTAGTTCTGTTTTTCCATTGGTGAAAGATAATCTGAAAATTAGATCAGTCTCAAGTTTGCACATAAAAGAGAAAAGGAAGGTAAGACCCCCTTGTAAGCCCTTCCCAGTCAGTAATTTCAATATCTCCTCTGGGATTGCAAGAAAATTCTATAGAGCAGGACTGGAATATTCATTTGAAATATAAGCAGCGGAAAAATCAGAAGTATTGATACAGCTAGAATATTGTATATTCTAGAAGTATAGAAATAGGAATAATAGAAGTATTGATTACAGCTAGAACTAGTATTTGAGAGTCTGCAAAGCCCAAGTAAATCAGGAAAAGACCACACTGTCCAAGGGAGGAAAAGGACTTGGCATCAGGGTAGAAGAAGCTGGAAGACAAGAAGCTTTTCTGCTTCAGTCTGTCTACACTCATGATAAAAAAACATAGGATCATACATTTTACCAGGACTTGTACATGTCTTGATATGGAGATGAGTTGAGCTATAGCAAAGGTGGGACAATGATTTTTTTTTAATTTATTTATGGGTACTCTGGAATGTCTGAGTGACCCAGGGTACATTGGTGGCAAGTAATGCATCTATAACCCCAGAGCACTTTGAGGTAGAGGCATCACTTTGATGAATCACCACTGATTCATCTCATGAGCTGACTGCACCTGAAGACATTTGATTGAAGTCACCCAAAAAATAACCAGGCTGGATCTAGTCAGGAAACCACTGATTATTTAGTCAGAAAGGATCCCAGAGTGGTGGTGGATGTCCCATCCATGAAAATGTTCAAGGTCATGTTGGAAAGGGCTCTTAGCAACCTGGCCTAGTTGAAGATGTCCCTGCCTATGGTAGGGAAGCTGCACTACACAACCTTCAAAAATTTCTTTTGCAGGGGAACATGTTCAGTGCAGGTACTTTGGTGAGCAGCTGCAGTTTGAGCTTCAGGTCGAGCTCTGGGGTGCAGGAGCCCAAACCCAAGATAGTGAACAGCCAAACCCTCACACAGCAAAGGGCACCTCTGGCCCATCCAGGTGACTGCACACTTGCAGATATGGCAGGAGCTGAGGTCTCCACACTGTCCTGAGGTTAGACTGAGAGGATAAAATCCCAGGGTTTCCTTTGTTCAGGGTGCCTATTCAGAGGCACCAGCTTAAGCTGTTATTTTATTTAGTTATTGCACCAAGATTAAACTGTTGTAAGGATCTGGACATCTGGAATTCTACTATGGGAAATCTGGGGTCGAGACAGTAAAGAAACGTGCTCTGAGTGTGATTGTGGAGTGTGTAGCCTCAAAATGGCCTCGGTCCCAGCTCAGGTGGTACAAGTGTGACTCCAGGATGGCTCCTGGATGGTCAGACAGGGGAATTTCCTTAACACCATCTAACCCAAACCATTCAATGAGTCTGTGATTCAGTTTTCATTTTTTTTTCCCTGGCTTGTTTCTGCTTCAAAGTTCATGATTCAAATATGATTCTTAAGTTGTGAACCAGCTGTGAGTCCATTACAGTAAAATGCAATTTCAAACCTTTGACTCACATTTTCTCAAGAGAAAAAGACCTCAACACTAATCCTAAACTGAAAATCAAACTTTATCACTTTCTTGCAGTATAACTCACTTTCTTAAAACTGTTCAGCTATATTTTTTTTGAAAAAAGATGGTGAGCACATATATAATTCAAACATGATTTTTACATATAACTTTCCTGGCCATGCCTCAGTAGGCTTCTTATGGTTCTCATCCTGATTGCCATTTGTAGACTTGAATAATTTTTAGGTACTTCCTGAATCTCACTACACTTGCATTCTTTTTTTTTTTCCTAGCTTTTCCTTTATCTTCACATTTAAGTGTATTTCACTCTAATCCTCAATCTGCCATTCAAAATGTGTCAACTTGAGGAATACTAGACTATAGCAGTAACTGACAGCATTTTTAAAAATCAGTCTAGACTGTATGCAGTAGGTCTCAGAGAAAAGTGCTTGCCTATGATATACGGCATTTTAACATATTATTCTAAATTACTTCCATCAAGCAATGAAGTGGCATTCTGTTCAAGAGTGTGTGAACAAGCTGTAGAATTTCCTTTGACAACATGCTCCTTGTGAGATCAAACTTGTAAAACATCACATCAGATTTAATGTCTAATACATCAACTAATTCCCTCACTTTGGTTTTTTTAGTTCTAAATATTTAATGTTGAGAGGATATTTTCCCCAAGTTGACATAAATATTAGAAATCAGAAGAAAATGTGACTTATTCTTCCTACAAGAATTGTCTCTAAAAGACAGTGCAGCATTTAGAAATAATCAGCCTGCAGAAACGGAGAAGATAAGGAAATGACAGATTCATTAAACAGCTGTTTGCATCTGTCTTTAAAGTAGAAGCAGATTTTAGACAGCTGCATAACAGAGAAATATGTTCTAACAGAGCAGAAAGGAGTAGTTGCATGCAATACAGCAATAACAGGAATTGTTGCAAATTTTAAAATGAGCACTGTGCAAAGTGACACAAAAATAACAACATTCAGAATTCTGGATTTTTTCCTCCCTTTGATTTCTCAGTTGTCTTGCAGTCTGGAGAAGTGTAATCTATAAAATGAGTTGAGCAGCTTGTTTGATTTCCTTGTTTGCAAGAGGGGATGTGCATCAGTCTGGCTTGAGCTGGGCAGTGCTCAGATGAGGACTGCTCTCACCTGCTGCTGGTGTGGTGTTCCTTGCTCTGTGAAGCACTTCAATGCATTTGGCAACTGGCAGTCATTATCTCCTCTGTGAAATAAAGGAGCTTATGAAAAAATAGCCTTGTCGTTAATCTTTCTTAGTACAGGGACTACTATATTTAATATAGCTATATATTACAAAAAATATTTAAAATAATAGAGTGCATATGTGTATATAATGTAAATATGAATATTTCATACGAATGCAAGAAGACCTGCATGTCCCACTGCAATCACCTCAACACTACCATCTTCCCAGGAGGGCCATGACTGTGACTGGCACCTTTGTAACCAATGAAGTGGCTGAGAGTTTTGAGCCTCACCACCTACATCTCACTTCAGCGACTAATTGTGCAGCCTATGAAAGTTTCTTTTCATCACTTTTATTTTTTGTTGTCAAAGCTTGACCTAGGCTCAGAAATAGAATGCAATACACTTGTTTTAAAGTAAAAACCAATTCCTTGAGGGAGTTTCTTATATCTTTAATGATGAACATTTTTTTGCTCTTTACAAGGGCACATGGCAATAGGACAAGGAGGAACGGCTTTAAACTGAGAGTAGGTTCGGATTGGATATTAGGAAGAAACTCTTCACTGAGGGTGGTGAGGCACTGGCACAGGTTGCCCAGAGAAGATGTAGTTGACCCTTCCCTGGAAGCATTCACGGCCAGGCTGGAAGGGGCTTGGAGCAGCCTGGTCTGATGGAAGGTGTCCCTGTCCATGGCAGGGGGTTGGAACCAGATGATCGTCAAGATTTCTTCCAATCCAAACCATTCTTTGATTCTGTGTTGGTGCGTAATCCAAACTGAGAGGCTTCACCTTACTTATTCTTACTTTTTGAACAGTCTTGAACCAGAAATTACTATAATATCACACTCTCATGTTCCTATGCTGCCCCCATTAAATCATTCTGATATAAATAACTCTGAATTCACAGTCATGGTTATTATATTCCTCTGGTGTCTCTCCACATCACCTCTTCATTTACATGAAATTTCAGTTCTGGTACCTTGTTTTCTTTTAAATTTGGATTCTTGGTATATTGATCTAGGAAAATAAAAAAAGCTTTATGGTGGTCATGTTCTGCATTGCATCTTCATTATGAACTTGCAACCATCTTCCAAGTGAATGACCTCTAGGTGTCTGCTTTTGGTCTGCCATGACCAGAATGATCCTTCCTTCCTTCCTTCCTTCCTTCCTTCCTTCCTTCCTTCCTTCCTTCCTTCCTTCCCCTTAGATATGTTAATTTTGTGCAAAAGCTAAGCAAAACAAAACATAATTTGCACTAAAAATGCTGCTGATTGTCTGTGTGATCCCTTTTGCATTCTTTGTTTGGTTTTATGTGCATTAGTTATCTTAGCTCCCTAGAAAATAATCAGTTTTTATAGAATACATTAACTGCAATTTAAAAGTGAAAAATCCAGAGAATTTTTAGTGGTTTTGATCAAGACTTAAAAATACCATTAAGAACCTTCCAGATTACAATTAGTCTAAGGACAATTTCTAACTTACATTCTTCAGTTTTGATATTTTATCCCAGGACCATGCTGGTTTTTTTCTCTGTCACTGAAAGCCTAAATTATCACAGAAATGTATACTAGAGAATTCCCTTCATTCCACAGCTGTATGTTTATCGCTCTAATATTCCATTCCAAACTGGTCAGGATTATTCTCCTGTTTTGTACTTCAGCCACTGACACTGCAAAAGAGAAACTGAAAGATAAAGAGCTGTATGTGTTCTGAATGAGCAAATGCACAATCCTAGGTTCATCCTTTCACAATACGACAGTAACATTTGCTCTAAAACAAAAACCTGTAGCTCTGGAAATTTTCATGTTTCCACTCTTGGTCTTTAGAAATACATCACCTACTAAATAAAGATCAGAAATGCTATATTTCTTTTGCCATGAACGCCAGAAAAAGAAAATACCAGTTGATGTACAGATTGGGATGAAGGCAAAGGAAGGCCTGAATTTGTTTTCTAGAAGCATAGAAAGACTCCAAGGAAAGTTAAATGAAGCAATAAATACTCTAATGATTAATTAAAAATCTTCAAATAATTAATTTAAGGAACCATATTTAAATCAAAATTATTTTTTCATTTTTATTTTCTGTATCCCACTGTAAAATATATACAACACTGTATGTATGTATATGTATATGTATATGTATATAGGCTATTTTTACTTCAAAGAGGCTGTTTATGTCATAGAAAGAGACCTTCAGACAAAGGTAATTAGAGAAGCCTCACATTGACTCATGGGATGCAGGACTTCCTTGCTTTCTGAGTTCCATCTCAGAAAGGAGCCTCGGTGTTGCTGGATCCAGTCTTAGCCTCAGAATTCGTCAATGTTTTATGTCTAAAGGATAGGTGTAATTGGAACTTTGCAGCCCAAATATCTTTATATAAATAAAATAAATAATTTGTATAAATTGATTATGATAATTATTAGACTAAAAGATCTTAATCAGAAATATTTACTACACAGTATAGGTAGTCATAACTACTAGTATAGTGCATTATTTTTGAAGCAGTATTGAAGCAATTATATTAAAGCTATCAAAAACAATTATTACATAGAAATTGATGTTATTCCCCCATACCAAGGGCCATGAGCAAATATCTTTCACCCAGCCTTAAGGAGGAACCTTGAGGGGCATCCCTACTCAAGGGAGAAATCTCCACACACACTCCAAGAAGTAGTTGCTTAGAAGATATTAATTAATAGTGGGCCAAGACTTTTATAGTGTAAAGTGATTGCTGGTCATACATCTCCAGGCCAGCTGTGTCAGCTCAGTAACTATAGATAGGTCATCAGTACTATCACTTGTTGGTTCCTTTATGAGGTACTTGGTCTGAAACATCCTCACCAGTACCAGTCTCTGTCAGGAAACTTTGTCCTTCCACTGGATGTTTAACTTTGGGCTTGATTAATCAGGTTGGTTTCAGCATTTTTCAACACCAAACGCAGCTTGACCCCCATTCTCCATTCATTATTGATGGCTTTGCAAACAGGGTGCTGTGAGTGTTGTTTTACCCCCACAACAAGAGCTATGTTAGGGAAGTTTTTTCCTTTAAAGTTTCCCAACAATTTCTGTCTCGCATTGTGGACCATAATCTTCATTATCCTCTCAACATGTCAATTGTACAGATGATCAGGTTTGCTTAAGCCTTAATTAAGCACTTCTTACTTCTACTAGGTTAAATGCAGACTGGTCCTATTACAGTTATTATAGAAAGGGTAAAGCTTCTTGATAATTTGAAATCTCTACTATTGTTTTGCAAGAACAGTAAAATCTCACTGATTAAACATCAGTACATTTATGTCACTTTAATTGTAGCATCACACTGTTGGCCTGGGATTTAGCTCTGGATTGTAGACATCTAGGAGCAGGTGTTGAAATAGACACCTAATTCAGTTTTCTAGCTAATTGGGACCTAGTAAATGCAGTCAGTGGAGCCTAGCTGAATGCATCTGTATTAGAGTGAGTTAAGCAATTCTCTAGGCTCCTTTCATTTTATTGGTTATCACTGAGTATAATGAGAAATTAGCAATCCATCTCCCCTTTAGGCATATTGAGACATCCAGATTTAGGTATCTATAATCTGGAGTTGGGTCTACACCTAATGACCTGACTGGCTCATCTCTTGAAATGTCAAATATTTTGTCCAAGCTGCTGGATAATTTGTCATGAAAGTACCTCCTAATCATGCTGTAATGGAACTAGAGTGTGTTTCTGGTGTAATGTACCTCCTTTCTCTTGTTTTCTTCTCTGTTTTCCTTTCATGCATCTGTAATGTTTTTAGGTAGGTACCTTTTAATCTTCTACAGGTCCTGAGCTGTTCTGAAAAATCTTTGTCACAGCTCTCACATACCACAACATCTACCTTGATTGCTCAGCTGGTGTGCTTTTGATTGACACATACACTCTTTTCACCTTTTCCTTTTTTTTCCCCCTCAGTTTTCAAAATGCCAAAATCTCATTTTTGTTAATATTGGATTAGGCTGTATATTAATCACACATTCTCTGTTACTGAGTAAAGAGTTCTTTCTAGTTCCTTGTCTGGCAATGCTGCAACAAGATCTTTTGGGAGTTTCTGGCATTACCAAATGCAACTTGAGAGGTACAGAGGCCGTTTTGCCTTTTGGTTTTTTCTGGGCTCACTGGGATTTGCACATTGGAAGGAACCACTCTGGAAGGCTACCTCTGAACCACTATGCAGAAAGCCAGGGTAAAAGCCTGGACCTTTACTCCTCTCACTGAGAAACTGTTAGCTTTCTCCCAGGCTCTCTGCTGTGCTCCAATTAACTCCACACAAAAAAGTCTCATCCAGAGGGAGCTACTCCTGAGCAGTGTGGACTCAAGCAAGTCAGAGTTGTTTGATCCCAGGGTACCCATTATTCAGCAATACAAGTTTTGATCTCAAAATTGTGGTTAGGCCAGCATTTTGCCTTAGCTATATCACTTACTCTTCTCATCCAATCTCCTGAGCAAAGAAACCCTGAAGTTTGGGTCAGTTTATTCTAAACCGAATAATACATAGTTTTATTTCTACAAATTATGAAGATATGATCCTACTTCTTAGTGTTGGAGGACACCACACCAGTTTCTTAACCATTTTTCTTCTTTCATAGATGACAAATAAAAATCACATAGGTAATTGTGTAAGCATGGAGAAAGTAGCCTGAGTGTCTTAAAAAAAATATAATATGGGTCACATGCAGAAAGAACGTGTGCGTAAATTAGTAATCAAAAGAGAAATATACAGGTGAGATGTTAGGATGTCTTTCTGGTCTAGAAGTAATGTGGTGTTTGTGCATCAAGCTGACTCTGGCAGCATCCAAAAGGTGAGAAATTACAACTCTTAAATGATAAAAATTTGTTCAAGGAGGAGGTAGAAAAATTTTAATTTGCCCTAGAATTTTTGTCCACTATGAATTTTGACATTCTTTTGGTAGATTAAGTTTATTCATTACATATATTTTATTATTATTATTTATTTTAATAATTTTATTCATCACATATACTATACAGTAATCATATAGATAATATTAATTTCATATTCATAATTGGCCTGACTCCTTATACATCTGAGATATCCTATGTATCTGTGCATATGCTTGTGAGAAAGGAAGAGAAAATTATGCTAAAGAAGAGTTAAAAGTTTTCTTTTACCAAACCTAAAATTTCTAAGTAACATACTGGAACTGCTAATTAAAAAAATATATAAGCTGGAAAAACAAAAAAAAAAAAAAAAAGTTAAAGAAATTATACAGATTTTGTTTTTATTGAATACAGAGAAAAAAACTACAGCCTAACTCTGTGTATATAAGCCAATTTTGGAATACTATTTTTAGTTTTTACTTGTAAGTAAAGTATGTATACTTGTAAGAAAAGTAGTGTATAATTTTAATAAAATATTGGGTTACTAAGTATCAAGAAAAGATTCTAAGGTTTGACCACATAGGTATCAAAGTATCTCATTTTTTTTTTTTACATCAACTCCTGCTTTCCTTTAAGATACTCTAAGCCAGAAATAATTCTACTGAAATCAGCAGAGTTAAAATTCGTGTAAGACCAGAACAACACTGGGAAAAGAAAATGCACTTGAAGTTCAGGCGTGTTTATATCTGGATTTTAGACTTTTCTATCATGATAGAGAAATCTGAGCTTCTGAGCCAGAGCTGAATTTCCACTATGTTTCAAATGTGAAAGGATATCTGCACTGGGAATATTGTCCAAACCCATTATTAGTTTTTTTTTTTTTTTTTGTTTTTTTTTTTTTTTTTAATAGCAAGGCAGACAGAAAACAGATGTTAATTGCTGTGAGAGAAAAGTTATTGGCAGAGAAGAGAAACTGAAAAAGTGATGTTTTAGCATAAAGTGCCTTTAATTGGAAATGGCAATACCACAGCGAGAGAGGGAAGTGATCTTAAAATGCAAGGCATAGTCAAGAGCAGCATTCAGGCTGTATTTCTAAGCAGGGACTTTCTGAATTTTCAGGATATTTTGCATATCCTGCACATAGCTAATAACATGCTGAAATGTCAAACTTGTGTTTCATCTCCCTTCTGGTTACCTGCACTTGCCTTTGGATGGCAGAGGACAACATAGAATAACCATAGAAATACCTCACTTATCTTGCAAGGTATTTGTCATACAAATCTTCCTTTAGGGAGAAAGGAAATCACTGTGTTAGTGATTATAAGATCCCTTAAAGAGGCACCATTTCCCCTCTGAATCCAGTATTCATAGTTTAATGAAGTTAGAACCGTCATTCCCAGCTGTCTCACATGCCAAATTTTATCTCTGTCTCTATAGAAACAAATTTAACACCAGTCATTCTTTACAGGGCAGTTTTGCATTTTCTTCCAGTTCCCCCAGTGCTGAAGGATTATGATGATTGATGCAGTGGGATAACCCTAAAAATTGTAAATCAGGACAAAAGCAGGGAGAGATGGAGCAGGGCCATGAGATGCACTACAAACCAACCAAGCCTTTATTTCTGCTGCATCATCACTGAGAAAAATGACACTGTAAATGAAATTGAGACACCTAAAGAAAATGAGTGGCATTTTGGGGTTGATTTTTTTTTTTTTTTACCTCCATACTAACTAGGTCTAACATTTGGCAGAAAGACAGAACACTTAAGTAAAGCAACATTAATTCCTGTTCACTACAGGAATGAAGTATCTGAATTAGTAAGACATACTTAAAATGAAGTACAGCCTTAAGCTGGTCAGAATTTTGCTCCTAAGCAATGAAGCACACACACTGAAAACAATCCTTTAAGCTGACAACTATTACTGCGTAGCAATAATAGTTACCATGTTTTTCCTTTGTTCCCTTTTAATTAAGCAGGAAAATGTTGTGCTGAGCATAATGTGTTTGAGTTGTACATGTCCCACTTCTAACAGTATTGAAGTTTAAACCTACTTTATCTGGGTGTGCCGTTGCCTCATTAGTATCTGTGTATCATTTGAGATCTGTGGATCAAAGTGATGCAACCATTGTCCCCCCTGCACCAAACTGGGTAAGAGATAGCAGATTACATCCATTATCCATCTTAGATCACAAAATTGTGTAATGTTTGAAACAGCAGAGCAAAACTACCTTCCTCACAAGTGCCATCACTAGAGCCAACAGCTCTATAAGCAGTTTGCAGAGGCTGCATGAAGAACAGCATTTTTGAACATTTACCTTACATCCACACTCACTGTGATGTGGTGGTGGAGCCGTATTGGTTCCACAGGGCTGTGGCTCACGTTCTGCAAAGTGCAGGAGACAGCACAGCAACAGAGCATGTATTTTCTGTATGACAAAACAAAAATAATTTTTTCTGACAGAAATTGCAAGGCTGACCTCATCCTTATTAAATGATATGGTAAACAATTTAGTCTTCACAGACACTCTTAAAACAATCAAAAAAAGAATGTTATTTTCTAAATTCTGTATTAAGTTCTACAAGTGACAGCCTCTGTATCATGCTCTGCAGTGCTGGAAGCTATTTACTTGCACTGAGAAATGTCTTTTCAGCCCTCCTTGGTAGATGGCTGCTTTGAAGAAGTGGGCAGAGGATCCTGTAGGTACTATGATATGCGTGATCTTAGAAGTGGGAGGGTTCCCCCATCTTATTGGTAGTGGGATTTGGATGAACACTTATTCCCATGGCCTATGAATGAACCAACACTTTTCATTATTGCCACAATGTCCTAAAACTTTGAAGAGTAATAGCCTGATGTAAGGGATAAATAACAATACACAAAGAAGTAATTATCCCAATTGTACCATTCCTGGTTCTGGCTAATTATTGATACTCTGAGAGCTGAGAGTAAACAAAATTAAATTTTCTGCTTGTAGTTGTAAACTCATTCGAATTTTAGGTAGAAGGAAAAAAAAAATGGTGAGTCAATTTAAGCATGAACAAATGAAGATCCTCATTAAAATGGAAACGGGAAGGTAATGTCAAAAGTAGAAAACAAAACCTGTTCCACTCTTTTTTACTGCTTAGCATCCAGCTGATCATGTCTTCTAACCAGTGGGAATTTCTTGTAATGTTTTGATATTTAAAATTCCGTTTTCTCTAGTTTTTGGGGCTACTATTGCAATATACCAAGTTGCCAAAATGGATTTTAAGTATTTTTTTCCTCCATATATACACACATATGCATACTGCTGTTTCCTCCTAGCTCTGTTGACCATCTCCTTACCAATATTCTGATTTATTCTGTTGTAAGCTGGTCACTTGTGCTTTCCTAACCAGTGAAGTCTTAATTCCAGTGGAGACCTGGAAGTATCCCGGGCAGATTTCAGCAGGTCACATGGTGTTAGAAAGAGCACACAGAAAGCAGATAAGTTGCAACTTCTGCAGTCACTGTCTTTACATGATGTTTGTTTTCAGGTTTCTGTCAAATTATTTCCTTCTGCTGTCTTCTGGCGGAAAAATTGCATCAGTTTCTGCTGCCCACCTCGTGCCTGTGTCCAGCCTGGTTCCAGTGTTGCTGGTCCAGCAGTCTGGGGACACACAGGGAACGACATCAGGGAGCTCATGTGGCTGCAGAGTGAGTGATACTGAGAGCAGCACCCATAGCACCACAGCCCTGGCTGCTTTGATTGCAGCTGCCTGGTAATTTATTTTGCATATTTTCCTCCCAAGTGCATGACAATCAACGTCTTTCCTTGGCATTTTGGAGAGAAATCGCTCTGTAGTTCGCTCAGACAGGACAGGATGGGCACAGTGCTTGTACATGTTTCACTGTTTCATTGTAATTTGGGTTCTGTAAAATGGAGTATTTTGACTGAAATTTTGCCTGCTCTACATTGTGTCCTTTTAGAAACGCTTCTCATCTTTGGGTGTAAATTTAAGTAACTGATTATGGTTAGGAAACTGGTGTTGAATTGTTATTGCAGTTTAACTATTATAGTAGAACCACTAATATCTCTGTTAGAGATATTGTTCCTGATAGAGATATGTTGTTGTCCCTAAATATAATCTGCACATTGCCTTTTTTTTTTTTTTTTGGTGGTTTTTTGTTTTTTTTTTTTCAGTTTCCCTATATGATACATTATTTTGATAGAAAACTTCATAATATTTGTTGCTTTTGGTTAGAGCAGTCAGCCAAGCAATCTTGGTTCCTTGGTCTTCATCCACATTAATCCACATCCCATTTTAGCATCATTTTCAATTGTGGAATTCAGATTTGACCCCCAAATGAGGTAATGAGAAACATGAAGCTTTTTGAGGCTGAGGCTCAAAGGGATCCATACATCAGGGAACTGGGGCAGAACCTTTGACTAGTTCTGTAAGTTCCTGATGGTACAAGCAGAAAAGGTTTCATGCCTCTGGGTGGGGTTAGAGACACTGAGAAGCGAGCAAGGAGCTGCTTCAGGCTGTTCAAGGAGAAATCCTCTTGCCTTTGATGTTTTGCTCTGAAATAAGCACAGGATGGTTAGAGCTGAGGGCAAGGGCTGTGCAGACTTGCTGTCAAGTGCAAAGGTTTCAGTTTGAATATATTGGAGTGCTTAGAGTTTTCCACTCCAAACTACGTTTGGGTTTTTTGGTTTGGGTTTTTTTTTGGTTGGTTGTTTTGGGCAGGGGGGGATGGGTTTGCCACTTCTCCAGTTTTACTTTGTATTAAAGTATGCAATGAGAACACATTAAAATCAGAGTGGAGAATAATATCTGCTCTTTATTTAATAAAACATACCTAGTCTTATTGACAGTGTTCCTACAATGGAATTCAAGAAGGTTTTGAATCATTTAGCCTTTCAAAAACCAAAAATCCAAACTGCACAGCTCTTGCTTTGTTTTTCCCCTTTACACTCACATCAAAAGGGAATCTGATTCTTCCTAACCATATGCCAGCCTTTATAGCAGCTGCATACTGATTACAGCAATTTTTTGCCCTGTCTGCATGGTCTTTGTCCTTTTGTCAAGTTTTGATAGCTAATTTATACCAAGCTCTTAGCTACTCTGCTAAGGAACATTTTTGATTACCTGAGCATGTGAATTATTCCCACTCTATGCAATGCGTTTCAAAAGAAAAAAACAAAGTCCAAAAAATTTCAAACCAACACTTTTATTGATGTCATTTTATGATTTGATATTTTTCTTTATTGTGGACACAATTAATTATTTCTTTATGTTTCTTTCTTCACTTTCTGGTCCTATTTTCTAGTTCATATGACATGCAAATAGATTTTAGCCTATCCTTAATACTCTCCCTAATTGTTTACTGAACATGATTCCCTCCTGTTATTGCTTCAAGATTCTAATTTTGACTTTAAAGATTGCACTCTCTCCTCCTTGCCCTTTAACACCTCTCAGTGCTATGACACTAGATTTTCCACTAAAACACATTTTTTTACACCTTTCAAAATCTCTTTCCAGTGTACTTTAACATCAAAGTCTGGTCAATGAATATCTAAAATCTAATTCTGTTTTCTTCTTTCATCCTGAGCTGGTTTTGTCGTTATGCTTCCCACGCTCTCATTCCTCTTCTGCACATCCTCTGCCATGTACTCCACTTGGAATCACAGCGAACACTCTAAGGAGCCCCAAGTTCTCAAAACAATGTGTTGCTTGACTGTTTTTCCTTGCCTTAATTTCTGTTTCCAACAACTGAACCGCAGACAGTATAAGATGGCTTTTTCTGAATTGACCAGTTAAGTCAATTGATTAGCAAACACAGTTCATACACGACTTATGACTTAAACTATACTCTAAAAAACAAAGGCATCTTTGCATTGCCACAGCAAGTATTGTTTTCCTCTAGAGTCCAAGATTTTCTCCCACTTCTGTATCGTGCATTAGATCAAGTGATTATAACAGTTTCATTTTATTTTTTGAGAGCGAGGATTGCATTAATTCATGTTTCTTTTATAGGTGTCAGGAGGAGAACATTCTATTAATCTATTGATTTAGGAGGAAAGCAATATCTTTTCTTTGTTTATCAATTACTTTTGAAAAGGGAAATAAATTCTCACTATTCAATGTTCCATTACTGAAAGATTCTTTAGAAAGAATTACTCAAAGTTTCCAGAGTGAAAAATTGTAATGAAAAGAAGTTCAAGCAAATTTCTGAAGAATTCTCCAATCAGAAAACTGCAGATTTACTAAAATAATAAGGAAATTATATTAATCTGGTAGTTAAATACACTTGTAAACTTCATTAGGAAGAGCACTTGCTGAGGTAGTATAGAGGCTTGAAGGAAGGGAGTGTGTATTAGAGATGTGGCAACAAGGGTCAAAAAGACTGACCAAGAAATCAGCAGTCAGCTTCAGCCCTGCTATCTGTGTCTGCTGCCACTAGCAAAGTGACATCAGCAGGTGGGAGTATATGGAGGAGGAAAGATGGGTGCCAGTCTTCCTCTCTGCAAGTTGTGCATGTAGTTTGATGGAAAATAATGTCAGCTCTGTTTAATTACTATCACTACAATCTTCCCCTATGTCCATTGGTGGTGTATCCTCATCTTTCCCTTTTTTTTCTGCCTTTTCCTTGCTCGTCTCCCAAGAAAAGACATCCTTTCTCCTCTGCTCAGTTTCTGGTGTGGTCTACTGTTACTGATTTCATAAGGTGGAGATGTTCAGCTAATTGTGTTTTTAAAGCCAGCAGACCACCTACAGAAAAATTCTCTTTGAAGGGGTCATGCATCTTTTCCTGTTAACTTAAATATATTTATGTATTAAATGCATATTTAACCAAACTGACAGAAGTAAGCGGCAGAAGCCCAAGAAGACAAAACACCAAAAACTACACCAACTTGACTTCTCCAGTTATTCCAGTTCCCCCTCAGCTGTAAGACCACTTGCTCTAATCACAGGAAGACCATCAGTCCCAATCCACACTCCAGCAGATAGTAAGGAGCAGGCACCCCACTGATCTCAGAGTGAATTTTTTGGTGTTGTGAACACCGAATGAAGATTTTCCCACTGTCAAGGCATTAGGCAAACCTTTCTTCCATGAGGGTTCCCTGAAGGGTAGTATGGCAAGCTCACCTGACAGCAGTTAGATGATTTTATTGGAAAAACAGACCTACCACAAGATAAAATCTCCAAGAAATCAAATCTTTGTGAGCTCTGCCATTCACAGAGACAAATCTTGAAAATACAGTAAGAAAGTTGTTAAATTTAAAGTTTCTCCAAGTTTGGATTGCCCTGCTGGCTACAAAAAAGGAAGAAGAAAATAAGCATAGATTAATGTACTTTTGTCTACCTCAATTTGCTGTGCTTCCCATTCTTATGGTGTATCACAGCCCTGCCTTTACCTCCCACTGGGACATTTCTTTAAAAAACTTTCCCACAAGAGAATAATGCTTAAAACCCACAACCCTGTCACATATGATGAAAATGGAAAGGCTGAGAATTGAGCTGGGTCTATCAAGCTTGGGTCCTACATTTTCCAAGGCAAATGTAAAAGGGAATATAATAATTTTTTTGGACAGCAAAGCTGGCAGCTGCATTTCGATTGGGAATTTTTTGTTGTATGTTTTCCTCTCATCCTTCTCCTTGTGCGTGTTTGTGTGTGTATCTGCTTTATATCTATATGTAGGATTGTTGTCTTTTTGTTGAAATCATTCCCAAAAACATTTTTCCAGAAAATACATGAGTGATGGTGGTTTAGGACAGTGTCATTTATATTTACACTGATAATCAGATAAAATAGAAAATATTGAATCTCTAGCATGTGTATAGTTTCAGTCATTTTGTGAAGAGTGTGTCATGAGATGGTCAAAAAATGCACAGACTTCTGTGCTAGCTTTTGAGATACCTGTGTTGAACGATTTCCAATATAGAATAATGATATAGGAAAAAATATAGATTTCTGCTGTAATGAGCCTCATTTATGGCTTTCTCCAATATAGTCTACCCAAGTGAATAAGTACAAATACGTACTAGAATACTGTGTATATTCCCAGGCTTGGAAAGTAGAAGAATGGCATCTCTGTGGGAGGTCATCTCTTATCAGCCAAATGCTGCAACATGCTGTTCTGCACTTTCTCTGAAGAGCACAAATAAAATTTACCTTGATGTCACTGAGAGTCTTCCCCATTTATCACAAATGAGGGACAAGTTAGGGTAACGCATCTCATTGTAACAATGTGTTGGGCCAGTCTCTTCTTACAGATAACAAAAGGCAGGATGAGAAGAAATGACCTCAAGTATTGTCATGGAAGATTCATGTTAAGAAGAATTTCTTCACTGAGAGGGTGGTCAGGCATTGGAACAGGTTGTCCAGGGAAGTGGTGGTCTCACCATCCCTAGAAGTGTTCTAAAGGTGCGTGGAAATTGTACTTTGGGACACAGTATATTGATGAACATGATTAACAGTTGGACATTATTTAGAGGTCTTTTTCAATAGAAGGCATTCTATGATTCTGTGGTCTGAGAGACAGATTTTAGTAGGGTTATTTTTAACTGGAAGAGAATGGTAGAGAGATCTCCTATTTCCTAAGATCAGATAATAAGGTGATCAGATCACAAGGTGATCAGAATAACTGAAAAATGTTGAAGTACAGACTCAAATGTGTTAGACTCTATAATTCCAAGGGAAGTAGCCAAGAAAATAGCTACAAACCCTTTGGCAAATATTTGTATGCCTCACTAGGATATGCAGGAGTGAAAGGAGGAGATAAAGGAACTGCACTGCTAAAGTTATACAATTACACAGAAGATGAAATATTCTTTCCCTTCCAGTCTCCTTCAGATGCTACAAAAATGGTAGATGACCCAGAATTAAGGCAAGGAAAAAAGTAGCTAAACTGACAGCAATTTCAACTGATTACTTGTGCAAAGGACTTAAAGTGGAGTCAATCCTAAATGGCTGCTGAGATTTTGCAGTAATGAAACAGTGTGCAAAGAAAGACTGAGATCATGAGAATAAAGACTTACGGCATCTCTGTCTCCTACCATAACCTGCAGAAGTCAAACAATTTTCCAGGTTAAAACATACTGCATTATGATATTTGCATTGATTTTCATATTAATTCATGATGCCACCTGCCTAATGTGCCATGGTAGTCTCCATTACATTAATCTTTATGCATTTAACAAATTTGCATTTAACCACTACAATACTGTTATGAGGTGAAGACAGTCTTATCTGGCAGATTATCCATACTGAACAGAGAATGAACTGCAGCATAAAGGAGCAGATTCCTAGGTCTTCTAAGGTGCTAGTGTGCATGTTATTCTTTGAAATGGGGGATCCAGTCTTAAGTTAGATGCTCTGAGTAGAGTTAAAAATCCATATCTCAGAATGGCATGAGACTCACCTTGCCACGCTCTAAATATCAGATATCCAACCTAAGCTTGTAGTCGGCAGTCTCTTTCTTTTCTATTTTCATTAATTCTATAATTTAGCATAATTCAGCTTTACACTGAAAAGAAAAAAAATACTGGTATGGACATAGCTGCTCTAAAATGATAAATTTCCAGAGAAGCTTGGACATTCATCAGGGGAAAAAGCTTTGATTTGCTGAGAGTTCAAGGAATTTAATCCTGTCTTCCTCACAAACAGCTGTGGGGTTTTTTTGTTTGCTTGTTTGTTTGTTTTTGTAATCTTCTGCTGCAAAGTCAGTTATTTTCAAGGACACAGCCGGGTCAGTCTGAGTAACTATATCTCTAGGCAGCATCCAACAATTTCTCCTTTAGTTGTCAATATCATTATTTTCATTTGACTTTGGATGATTTTTTTGTTGTTTTTGGTTTTGGGTTTTTGTTTTGTTTTATTTTGTTTTGTTTTGTTGTTTTTTTTGTCTCTGGACTGGCTGTAGGGGTTCAAGTTCTAGTTTAATTGTAAGTGTCTCAGGTTAACACTGGTGCTGTGATAATACTGTATTACCCAAGTCTATCTGCCTTTTGAACTGATATATTTGAATTGTGTTATTACTTAATTTGAATTGTTGTTCAACTGTTCAGCAGATAAACAGCTGTTCTTTTCTCTCTTTTCCAATGATAAGCTGCTTATCTCCTAGCGTGACTTTGGATTCAGCTAACTGCTTACAGGTGTCTGTTATATATCTACACTATAGACAAGTGTCTACATGTATGCTACTTATTTATAAATTCAGCAAATGAAGAGAAAGTCATTACAAGCAACAAGACACAATTCAGGTGTCTAAGTGCAGGAATCGTCATAGTTTCTGATACTGAAATCATCTGCCTATCACAGCTACATGGGACATCTCCACCTTTCTGGAACGGCTGCTTGAGATCAGGTGGGATAGCCCAGAACATCTCAGATGCCACTAGTTGCCTAAGTCACAGTACATAAATTGACTGCCAAGGTCTCCAGCGTGTTATCTTGTTCACACAGTTTGGACTGTGCTTTAGGAGATGCATACCAACTCCACAGAGTATTGTCTTGATCTCCAGAGAATGGGGGTTTGACTCCTTTTCTTCATCTGGGAATAGATGGTCTTTAAGGCCCCTTAAAACCTATATAAATTCTATATAAATGAATTTGTGTGAACACCTAACTTGTAATATCTGATATCTCCAGTTTCCATGAGGTCTTTTGACTTAAACAAAAATCAGACAGAAATATTCAGTGTGTCTTTTTAACTATCTCAGCTCCATGAACGTGCGAAAGTGCCTATTTCAACACCATAAGCTTCTATATGATAAAAATGAAGTCTGGGAAGCCCTTGTACTTTTGACTTCTAGAGGAAACATGATCAATAGGATGGAAAACCCCAGCCACTTGCGGCACACTTTAAAGAGTATGCTATCTAAATATTTTCTTGGGGAATAAAACAAACAATCCAAATCAAAACATACTGTTCCTATCCAAGTTTGTGCTATTCAGCCAAGTGCAAATACAAACCTTCAAAACCACTGAAAATATTTTTAGTTTAATTGTGCCCCAGTTGGATCTCATTGACCTGCTGTTTCTCGTTGCCTCCTTTCTCACTGAAGAGGTGACCTTAACAGCAGATCCTAAAATTAAGCATATAATGGGTCTAATTAAATCACAGTATTACAGAATGGATTGGATAGAACAAGACCTTAAAAATCATGTAGTTCCAGCCTCTCTGCCATGGGCAGGAACATCTTCCACTAAACCAGGCTGCTCAAAGCCCCATTCAACATGGCCTTGAAAAAAACCAAGGGAGGGATATCCACAACTTCTCTACTTAAGTGGCACTTCTATAACTGTTTTGTTATTTTGTTCAATCAAAACCATTACTGCGTCCTGGAGAGAGGTGAGAGGAGTTATGAAGTGGATTTAATGCATAGCTGGGTGCCCCTGTTGAGATCACAGTTTACCAGTACCTGTTATGTTTTCCTGTTCACCGACTAATTCTGAAATCACTTCAGTTGATCTTAGGCCCTAGAAAGGTTTATTGAGGTAGGAGATGAATCCAGAACACGCACAGACATATATAAAAAATTCTTTTGACTAGAATAGTGAATGACAATCAATAGATTTGCAATAGGACCAGATTTCACATCAGAAACTATAAAGGAGGGAATGTACATTTTTGTGAAATTCAATGGAAACCATGATACTGGTTCTAACCTACAAAGACTAGATAGGTCAAGAGTAGCTAATAAATCATCTCTTCTTCAGTCATGACAACCTTGAAGGAAGAATTCAGGCTAGAACTTCCACAGTGTGAAAAAAAACAGAGCAGATTCTCTATAATTTATTTCAGCTGGATTGTCTGATTTTCCAGTCTACACTTGTTAACCAACTAGGTACCTTTTTCTTCTTTCTTTTTCCTTTGATCTTTTAAGGCCATGGAGGCTTTATAGTCCTTTGCTAATGGTTTTAGTTTGGGGTTTTTTGTTTTGTTTTGTTCTGTTTTTTGGGATTTTTTTCTGGGGGGGGGGATGTTTGTTTTTTTATTTAGGGAATAGATGCTCATAGCTCAACACAGATGCTGGTAGTTTTAATCTAAGTTATTTGTATGAGTGTTTTCCTCCAGCTGTGCAAAAGCCTCCTTAATAGTGTTAGGTAAACCCAGAACTTGTCTCTATTGGAAATCATTTGCCTCAGTTCCATCACTGGCTCAAAACAGCAGTATTGAGGAGCCCAGAAAGAGCCAGGCAGAGGATAGGACTTCAGATGAAGCCACAAAGTGACAGAAAGCACAAATAAGCAGAGAAAGATAACTACCTCTCCCTCTATTCAGCAATGACACACCTATCTCTGCTGCAAAGCTTGCTTCTTCAAGTAAACATATTGACATTTATGTCACCTGGGCACCCCACCTGTCCCTCTTGATGTCTACCTGTTCACATGCTCCATGCTTTCAAAATCCTGTGTTGGGAGCTCTCTGAGGTGGCATCTGTTGCTGTGACACTTGCTCATACAGAGGCTTGCACAATGGGGCTCTAGTTTCTAGGCACTAAGAGAATAATAATAAACAATATTAAA
>WBNO01010936.1:0-10274 GCA_013400575.1 Peucedramus taeniatus
GCGGCCAGAGCGGATCAGATCAGATCGGCCCTTGTGGTTCTGCAGAGAGAGGCTGAGGCAGTGCCAGGACCGGGACTGTAGGCGCTGCCCCTGGGGACATTCAAGGTCCCCTCCCACTGTTTAGACCTGGCCCACTCCACCTAGTCTGGCCCAGTTTGGGGTGCTGGAGGGGAGGGCAGCCAGGCTGGAGTTTCTCACACCTCCCTGGCCTGTCTGCAGCATGGGGCTCAGCAAACCAGTGACAGCAGGGGCAGATTTTGTGGGAATTCTGAGGCCAGGCAAAACCCAACACCAAGCTCCAGAGCTCACCAGAAATCCTCTCAGATCCGCTTCCTCCCGGCCCCAAGCCCAGCACAGCCCTTCAGGCCATCCAGGGAGTTCTGCAGCCTCTGTGGGTATCCAAGACTGCTCGAGATCCACCAGCACCGGGAGAGACTCTTGTCCCTGGCTGGAAGTGCTGCCGGTGATGGCAAAGCCCTGCCTGGGGTTTGTGGGGTGCCCGAGCTCTGCCGAGCCTTTGCCGTGCTAAAAGGGACTCTGAAAGCGATTCTTTCTTCTTGCCCCTTATTCCATTGCTGAATAAAGTTTAAAACTCTTGGAGAATTCCAAAAAAGTCCAGCACAAAGACATGGTGGGGGAGCAGCAGGGCTGGGAGGTGGAGGGGATGTGTGATGGGCTATAAAGAGATCCGGGTTCTGCTCTCACTTCCCTGGAAAAGGTCAACACCCCAACCCCTCACCCCGTATCCCCACAGCACCTCAACCCCTCACCCCATGGCCCCGCAGCACCCCAGCCCCTCACACTACAGCCCCAGGGCAGCCCAGCCCTGCCACCCCCTGCCCATTTCCCTTAACTACAGGTCTTTACTGAAAACCAAGGAAACTTCAGCACCTTAGTGCTCTGAAATGAGCTGGAATATCCATCAGCTCATCCCTTTGGGGCATTTCTGCTCCTTGTCCCCACAAAAGTGTTCTCAGAGCAGCACAGGGACCCTGCCTGACTCACTCCTGCTCCCTGAGCAGCATTCTGGGCTCCTCTGGGATATGTAGCTGCCAGTGTTGAAAAGAAGAGCAGCCCAGGAGTGGCTCTGAACAATGGGGAATTAATGAAGGGACAATATCCCATCCTGCAGGTCTGGGTGATCCCCTGCCCCTCCNGTGAGGGACAATTGGTCACTTGCTTGTACCACGAATCGCTACAAAAAGCACATTTTGTGACGGTCAGAGCTGATTTCCCTGGAGATCTGGGGGGGGGTGCTGTGGATGCCCTGGTCCTCCTGAGTGCCGGGCTTGGCAATTCTCACACTTCCACACGAGGGGGGCAGTGCCAAGGTTATGCACTGGCTCTCCTGCTGCAGTTACACTGTAACAGAAAATGGCTCCAAGTGTCCCAAACCATTCCTTTCTCATCCCAGAACTGATTCCCACAGGGGCTGTCTCTGGGAAAGGAAGTGTCCACTGATGAATTTGGGGTGAAGGGAGGAGACACATGGGGTGGGAGTAACAGGCAGTGCCTCCACGCTCCTTCTCCTGCTGCCTAAAGCAAACATTTCTGTTCAAAGTCAGGATTCTGGAGCAGACAAATGCTCACCTTTCCTCCGTTTTCCTCTCCCTTCCTTCCTCCCTGCCCTCTTCCCTCACTCTCACCAAGCGCAGCTTCCAGAGCCTTGAAATGGGAAATCCATCAGGCCCTCTGTGTTCTTGCAGCCAGGGAGAAGGTCCTGGTACATTTTTATCTCCCACCACTGTCAGTTCCATTTTCATCCTTCCCATTTCCCTCTCCCAGCTCCGTGCAGTGATTTCCCTCCCATCCACCTGCTGCACACACAAACAATTCCTTGTCACTACACTGTTACAAGCTCCTCATGGAACCACACTTGATGTCTCATGGCAGAAGTTTCTGTCTGTAGCAGACCTCCAGTGCCCCAGGAGGGGTTATGCAGATGTTTTTTTTCCAGTCAAACCCACAGCATTTATAAAAAAATATATGCTTCCACCCTTGTTTCCACACAATTTAGTCCTTGCAATTGCTAACCCTGGGCCAAGGGTTGGGTTTATTTCCCTCCTGCTGAGCTGGGTGATTCCCTAAGGCCTCTTTGGACTTTTCCTTGAAAATGCAGCAGGTATTGGGACTTCTATGGAAAATTCCCCCTCTGGTGCCCTGCAGAGCAGAGCTGCCCTGGGCTCAGCAGGGTCTGTCTGCTCCAAAGGGGGTTTGGGGATGGGAGCTGCCCTTCCCAAGAGGGAATTTCGGCTCCCTGGAGGGGAACTAGGCCATGCAGCTGCCCCTGGTGGGACTGTCCCTCCCTCCCTCCCTGGGGGATTGCTTTCAGCACTTTGTTGTAATTTATCTGAAAAATATAATTGCAGAATGGTTTGAGTTGGAGGGGACCTTAAAGCCCATCCAGTGCCACCCCTGCCATGGCAAGGACATCTTCCACTGCCCCAGGGTGCTCCAAGCCCCAGTGTCCAACCTGGCCTTGGACACTGCCAGGGATCCAGGGGCATTCCAAAGATGTGTTTAATGAACAAACATCACCCTTTATCCCTAAAACCTTGCTCACACTGGGAATTATGATCCCCTGGCTCCCCATGAAACTCTAAACCTGGAATCCACAGCCCCCTCCACGAGGAGTTTATCTTTAAAGAAAGGGTTTAGATCTGCTGGGGGAGGGAAAGATGTTTATTGAAAATAAGTCAGGTCAAACTTAAAGGAACTCTGCCTTCAGATACAGGAGAACATGTTTATTCCCTCAGGAATAATCTGATCTGAAGATTCCTTTGTTTCTGTTTTGTGAAGGAGTGGCCGAACACTTCAGTGGGGTGATGATGATGCTCCTCGTTTTCCACCTACGTGGAATTATCTGTACGTGCATTTCTGTGAGCTCTATAAATACTGGGATAAACAACAAAATTCTTTTTGATCCCCGTCACAGCTGAGCAGCTCCAAGGCTGCCGAAGCAAACGGGGATGCACCACTGGAAATGCATTTCCAGAAAGGGTTGATTTGAAAGAAAATTAAAATATATATTTAAAGGAGGTGAGCTGGAAGAGTTCACAGGAGATCAGAGCAGGACAAAGAGCAAATATTCCTGCAGGGGAAGGGGTGGGCAGGTGGGGTTTCTGATGCTGTTTTTATTTATAATCACACTTCAAAGCATCGGGTTCTTGCTGTAAGGAGTAAATAATGAATGGAGATATTTTTAACCTCCTACACAGTCTCTGTGTTTCATCCACGAGAGGTCTGGCAGCAGACAGAGCATTAATGGGGCTGCCTGGCTGCTGGGGATACAAGAGCAACCTGAAGATCTCCATTTACTCCGGGGGACCCAGAGCACAGCCTGGGCAGGACAGAAATACAATTATGGAGTTAATGTGGAAATCAGACCCTGGGGAACTCTGTGGGGCCAGGCTGAGAGAGCTGGGGGTGTTCACCTGGAGAAGAGGAGGCCCCAGGGAGAGCTCAGAGCCCCTTCCAGTGCCTAAAGGGGCTCCAAGAGGCACTTGGGAAACACAGGGATCACAGAGAACAGAAGGAACACAGGGAACAAAAAGAACACAGGGAGCACAGGGATCACAGCAAACACAGTGAACACAGGGAACACAGGGAACACAGGGATCACAGGGAACACAGGGAACACAGGGATCACAGGCACAGGGATCATAGGGAACACAGGGAACACAGGGAACACAGGGAACACAGGGATCACAGCCACAGGGATCATAGGGAACACAGGGAGCACAGGGATCATAGGGAACACAGGGATCATAGGGAACACAGGGATCACAGGGGACACAAGGATCACAGGGAACAGAAGGAACACAGGGAACACACGGAACAGTCTTCCCCCCTGCCCTGCTCCTCGTTTAGCTCCACCGTGCTCTCCTGCACTCGAGGGCTGTGTCCAAGTGCCCTTTTCCAGGATCCTGGCAGGCTCCAGGGACAGTGGGAATGACTGCAGGCTCCAGGCAGCCCCGGGCTCTCATGTTGCCACTTCTGTGACATCTCCTCTGGGAGCTCCCCAGGCACAGGGGAGCCGTGGCATCATGTGTATTGCCTGTAGCTAAATCCATGGATTTGCTGACGGTTCTTTTAGCTTAACGTGGGGAATGGATGCTGGTAAGAGCCTTTTGAAGGCCCTTTGTGTTACTGGCCCAATTTCTGGCCACAGCTCCCTGGGAACTGCTGGTGCAGGCCCTGAACTCTGCTGGGCACCGACTCTGCTTCAGCTGAAAAGGAGTAATTGTCACAATTCCCCCAGTGATTATCCCACCCTGCTGAAATCAAAGGGATATCTGAGCATTTCCCTGCCTGTGGGGAAAACAGGAACAGGCTTAGGCAGAAGAGGAAAGGTTTAGATTAGAAATTAAGAAGAAATATTTTACTACAGGGCTGATGAGGCCCTGGAACAGAGAGGTTGTGGACTCTCTACCCCTGTAAATATCCAAGGCCAGGCTGGACAGGGCTTGGAGCAGCCTGGGACAGTGCAAGGTGTCCCTGCCCATGGCAGGGGTGGGACTGGATGAGCTCTAAAATAATTTCCAGCCCAAACCATTCTGGGACTCTCAGATTCCAGGTGCTGCCAGCCTGGTCTGGAATTCCCCAGATTTGCACAAGCAGTGGGAGCTGTGGGGCTGCTGCTTCCTCAGCCACTCCAGGTGATCCTTTTCCTTACAGCTGAGGTAACTTTAAAGCATTTTTACAATTAGAGGAGACTCTATTTTTGTATTTCCTGTCATGCATTTACCAGATCCCCCCAACAGCCCCCACAGCACTGAAGAAATGGGTCTGACTCATTCAGGGGGACCAGGAGTTTTCTGCTCCTTTCAGATTGGCATGAAGGATTCCCCACTTCTGAGAATCATATTGGCTGTTGTTGTAACACTTCCGTGTTGTCGCTGCCACCTTTCCCGAGAGGCTCCTGGCACAGCCTGACGTGGATCTGCTCCCTTTTGGGGGCTCTCTCGCTTTCACTCTGTCTCTTCCCTCCCCCCTTCTGCTCTGCCTTTAATGAATGACTTGTTGTGTAAATTCACTCTTCTGTGTTTATTTTAATTTGTCTGCTCCTGATTAAGGAAAAAGCCCTCAGCTCTAACTCCTGGTATTTACTGGGAAGCTCTTTCGAGCCAAGCTTTTAACCCCACGTTCTCAAAGGAATTCAGGGATGCTGGGGCTGCTTTTTTTGCAGTGTCCAATTTAAAGCTCTCTTCAGGGACCTAGTTCTGGAGAGTGCAGTCACTGCTAAAAATGCCTGGGTGTTTCCAGCCTGACACACTCAGATTCCCGGGTGCTGGCCTGATTCTTCAAACAAGCTCCAAATTTCCACAGCAGAAGTGCTTATTACTAACTCAGTATCACATCTAGGATTAAAAGCAACAGCTCTCAAGTACTGTTTGTGTAAAGATCAGTGCAGGCAGCAGCCTGGGAAGTGATGCAAGTGAAGGATTTCTCTTGCAGGCATTAGAGACCTGGGAGAATTCTGTCATCAATTAACATGCAGCAGAACGCTGCAGCCCTTAATGGTGAGGATCTCAGATGTTTTAGTTAATGGAGATGATTTATCTCTACACCTGCACTGACAGTTCTGGTAGGCAGTGGGGACAGACATTTAAAGGTATCGTTGCTTGTTTTTCCTTACATGTCACTAAAAATGTTTCCTGCTCACAGCACAGCACAGCACAGGTGGATCCTTTTGGACTGTGCCCCTCTGCTGTCCATCAAACACCAAACAAATCCTCTTCCTTCTGCCTGAAAATTCCCTGCTCTCACTAGTGGAGCCTTCAGCACAGGAATTCAGTCATTCCATCCTCTCCTTCAGAGCCCCCGGTGCTCTGAGCCAGCAGGTTCCACAGGCTCTGCAGCAATGCTCGCTGGGCTTGGGATCCAGAGCCCAGCCGCTGGAATGTGGGACAGGCTAGCAAAACCTCTGTGCTTGTTTGGGGGAATGAGGAGGGCACTGGAGCCTGTGAGAGCCACCCAGGGGTCCCAAGGAGCTCTGTCACTGCCGGCTCCCCATGGGGCAGAGTTTGGAGGTGCAAAAGGGGCAGGGTTTGGAGATCAGGGCTCTGCCTGGCACAGCCCTACCTCAGCAGAGCCATTCTGTCCCCACGGGTCACCCCAAACCTGTCGCTGCAGGAGGGGGAGGATCCAAGGACCCACTAGAGAGCCAGAGTCCTGGGTTGGTGTGGCTGCTCCCAGAGCTACGTTCCTACAGGAGACAGAGGCCATACCCTCCCAGACTGCGGCTCTGGGTGGCTCTGCGACCTTTCAGGCTCGTGCTCAGCTTGGCAGGACCTGTTCTCCAGCACATCCCTGTCCCTCCCGGCACATGTCACCCTGTCACACGTGCTAAGGGCTGCCCTCCAGCCCGGCACACGCCAGGTCCCCGGGGAGCCCTGGGGCACTGCGAGCGGCCGTGACCCGCACGGATCCCTCCAGACGCACCTGCAAACCGAGCCGCTCCTGCCGGCCCGGGCTGAGCAAGAGGTCGCTGCTCACAGCTCTGTAAAGTGTTTATTTACCCCTGAGACACCCCAGGTGTGTGGTCTCTGAGCTCCCCCAGCCCGGCTGAGCCGCCGGAGAGCCTGGGGCAGTTTCCAGGCACAAGCCCTGCTCAGCGCTGGTGGATCCCGGCTCAGCTTCCCCTCTCCATGCCCGGGGTCAGCTCCTGCTGCGGGATCACATTGTTTCAGGTCACAGGGATAATGGGTGGAAAGAGCCTGGAGACACCTGCTCAGTGAAGCAGCCAGGGATGGAACAGATGCATTAAAACCCGAGTGAAATTGCTGCGAACAAAGTGCAGGAGTTCCTGCAGCTCGGGGTTATCTGCTGCTTTCCCATTCCGAACCGATGGAGCATGGCCAGCTCTATTCATCAGCCTCAGCCCAGAGCCCTGGAAAAGCAGAATTTCCCTGTCTTGATACTCTCCCTCCTCAAGGAGACTCCCAAAAAAGGCAGGCCCTATGCATCTTTCATGGGGCACTAAATAACTCACTCTGCTATCTATAATTTAATCCGAGCTGCAGAGGTTGAGGAGGGAGGGCTTTTGAGGGGGCAGATTTCTCTGCCTGCCTTGAGCCCTAAAACTGCTGCAGGCAGGGAGAGGGCAGGGAGGGGGCAGTGCCAGCCCAGGCGGGCTCTCCCAGCCCCACCCGGGCTCCCCCAGCTGCCCCCAGGCCGGGAGTAGGAGGGGGCTGTTGAAAGCATATTTCCACTCCACAGCACAGATGTTCCCAGCCCATGCCAAGAGAGCGAGAGACGCTCAAAGAAAGCAAACATTGTCCCAGGGCAGAGCACAGCGAGCAGGGAGGAAGGTTTCTCTTTTTTTGCTGTTATTATCACAATGATTTGGCAGGATGGAAATGGATTTCTCTTGGGCCTGAGTCAGTTCAGCTCAGATCTATTCAGGATTTTATCCCGAAATCCAAGTGCCTCCCTGGCACAGGGACTCATGTCCATGTCCAGTGCTGTCCTGTCCCCGTGTATCCCTAATCCAACCGAAACCCTCCATGTTTTCATATCCATCCCCGCTGTCTGGTGTCCCAGGCAGTTCATGCCATAACAACAAGGAATTTTCCATCATAATGACCGAGCATTTCCATATTTTTCCTGTATTTGTCGCTCAGATTTTGCCCACCCCACATTTGCTCTGAAGCCGAAGCAGGAAATGGCAGCTTGAGAGGCAGAGCTGGAGAGAGCCAGGAGATCCCAAAAAAGGCATTTTAGGGAGAAAGTGCTGAGGCAACCCAGCAGTGCCGGATGCACTGCAGCATTGATAAATATTTGATTTAGCCTGAATAGGAAGGCATCATGTTCAGAATGACCTGAAAAAGAGGGATGATAACAAATACAGTGCCACTGAAAGGCAGATTCACATGGTGAGCATTCCTGAGGCTCACTCCAGTGTGCAAATTGCCTTACACTGGAATGAACTGGAGTTACCTGTGGGAAAGGAATCTCTGCCTGCTCCAGGTTGGGTGGGATGCGCTGACAGCCACGGAATGCCTCTGCCTGTGCTTGGAAAGGCCCTGATTCAGTTTTCAGTTGTTGGCTGACGTGTGCTGTCAGAATTTCTGCACTGGCATCACAGGGGGCAGCGGAGGGGGCTGACAGGATCCTGGAAAAAATGCTTTCACTACCCAGTACTTCCTAATACTGGCAGGTTTGGGGTTTTTGACATGACTGAGTTTCACTCTCTCATTTTAGACCATTTCCCTTGGCTGTGTTTGTCAGCTCTCCCTCCCGATCCATCCCCCTCTAACAAACACCAGGTTCTGATCCAATTCTCAGTTCAGCTCCTGCCTCTGAACTCTCCACTCCCCTTGCTTTTCTTTAGACTTTTCCTCACTTTCCTTAAGGAGTTGATTTGGGTTTTTGGCTCCCCTCAGTTCAGCATGAGCCCTGCCCAGGTTCCCTCACTCCCTGTCTGCACTGCAGCTCTGGCTCGCGTGGGATGCTCAGGGCTTGAGTGTGCAGCCAAAACCGGCCAGAGAGAAACAAGTGCTTTTCTCTTCAGTGAGCCGGGAGCTGCTCTAGATAAACCCATTCTTCCCACGCTGCATGAAGCACAACCTGCCCTTGTTAGAGAATTCAGTGAGGAAAAGCCCCACATCCTCACACAAGCGCTCTGGCAGATCCCAATTTCCATCTTTTGGGGTCTGCAGTGGGGTTTGCCATGGGCAGTGGCTGGGAGCAGGGCCAGGAACCTGCCAGGCATCCCAGGGAACACTCAGGACTCTGTGTATGGATTGTCACCTTTGGATAGGAGCAGGGAGCCTGATATTAAGGATGTCTTTCCCAAAGGAGCATTTTATTCCTTAGTTTTGTAATGATGGATTTCACAGCTCTGACCAGGAGGATGCTGAGAAATGAACTTCAGAAGTGGATGCAGAGTCAGACTGGGAGCCAAACCTCTAAGCTTGGGTCGGTTTGTAGCTGGAATTTCAGCTCAGCCCAGACTTCCCCAAGTGCCTGGGCCAGCGAGAGCCCCAGCAGTGCCAGCAGCTTTCCTCAGGCAGGCTGGGAGCTGGGAGCCCCCACGGTGCTGGTGGGGCTTCACGGGCCCAGGAACTGCCTTGAGCCCCTGCACTGCATCCCCCAGCCCAGAGCGGCTCTGTGGGCACAGCAGGGCAGGGACCACCCCAGGCAGGGCTGCTTCCATCGCCATTCCCATCTCCCCAGGAGGAAAGGCTGAGTGCCCAGGGTGGCCCCAGGGTGGCCCCAGGTGGGAGCTGCAGTCCCTACAAGGCAGCTGCTCCCTCGGAGGGCTGGCAGGGGCAGGGGGTGACCCCAGCCAGGCTCTCAGGGGACATCCCGTGCCAGTCAGGGCTGGCTGCGGTGGAAGGAAACTTTGGCTGGGCTCAATCCTCTCTCCTCTCTGGATAAGCAGCTCCTGAGCCTGGGGCCACTGGCAGTGGAGCTGTCCCTGGGGATCCACGGGTGGCTGATCCCCCTCAATCTGCTCAGCATCGGCAGCACAGGGTGGATTTAGCCTGAGATCACTCCAGAGGCAGCACATGGCCCTGTGCCCGATCCGGGTCCGCCACACCCCTGGCTGCCAGCCTGGCATCCCCCTGGGAGGTCACCACTCTGTCACCACCCCCGAGCTCACACCCCGGCCCAAGGACACGCTTCCTCTGTCATCCTGCTCCACCCCTCTAAATCCGGATAGACATCAGGGTGTGGTGCCAAACAGTGTGGGGTGGGCAGGAGGTGGCCAAAGGCTCTGGATACCGCCAGCACTTAGTTGGAAACCCCCGTTTTGTGACTCTGTGCGAAGGAACTGTCATTATGTCCCCAAACCTCAGTGTGGAGGGCGCAGAGGTGACCATTGTGCCGCTATTCCAGCTCAGAGCGCTCAGAGGTGGCAGAACTGGGGCATCCCACAGTGACGCTGTGGCATCCTGAGGCGATGCTGAGGGCAGCAGGGCAGCACTCGTGGAGCAGGGATGGGACTGCCTGGAAAGCCGCGGGGCCGCGGAGGGGACAGACGGATGGCTCACCCCGGCTGATGCTAGGCCTGGAGGGCTGGGTCAGCCGGGCGATGCTGCGGTATCCGGGGCGATGCTGGGGACACCGGGGCAGGCGGGGCACGGCCGCCCGTGCCGCCTGCGGCACCTCCCCGCTCCCCCCCCTCCTCCGCTCCGCTCCCTCTTCCTCCTCCTCCTGTCTCACTCTCCCTCTCCCGAGCCAGCCCGGCCGGGGGAGGAGCCGGCCGAGCACAAAACCTCCCGCCCGGCCCCTCCGGGCCCCGCACCGGCACCGGCACCGGCGGC
>WBNO01010936.1:22109-64231 GCA_013400575.1 Peucedramus taeniatus
CTCGGGGGGTCCCCGGGGCGGGGGACGCTGGGGCCGCCGCTGCGCCAGGCAGCTGCCGGGTCAGCCCTGCTGCAAAGGTACAGAAGCACCATAAAAACCGGCAGAAGTAACAGGAAAGCGAGGGGAAATTCATAAAAGAGCAGAAGCCTTGGCGGGCGCGGGGGAGCGGCGCGGGAGCCCTCGTGGTGCCGAGCCCCCTGGCTCGTCCCACGGCACGACCCTCCCGGGGCTGCCCCTCCCCAAGTGTGAGCACCCCGGCCCGGCTCTGCTTCCCTTTTGGGGCAGAAAAGTACGATTTAGGCGCTTTCTCCGGCATGGGCTGTGCAGATGCAAGTCGGACTCGGAACCTGGGCAGACGAAGGTCTCAAAGGGCGATGGGCTCCCTGAGGGTTTTCTCTGCACCTTCCTGCAGCACCTCCAGCCCAAATTCTGCTACAGCCCAGTGACACCCGGGCAAGGGGCCCTCAGGAAAATACCTGAAGGCTCTCATGGGAATGGCAGGATGGGCATGTGGTGGTGGCTGCGGGGATGCTGAGCATCCCCTCCTGCTGTCCCCAGGACTCTGCTCCTCTCCCGCGGATGCTGAGCATCCTCTCCTGCTGCCCCCGGGACTCTGCTCCTCTCCCGCGGATGCAGAGCACCCTCTCCTGCTGCCCCCGGGACTCTGCTCCTCTCCCGAGGATGCAGAGCACCCTCTCCTGCTGCCCCCGGGACTCTGCTCCTCTCCCGAGGATGCAGAGCGTCCTCTCTCGCATGGCGAGGTTTTTTCCTGCTGACCTCACTCGCGGGTAGAATGCCTGGCTTGAGATGCCGGGGGCCTTACCTTGTCCGCTCGGCTGCCGGGGGGAAGCCGAAGCTGGTGGGAGGCGGGGAGGGCGTTGCTGAAATCTCTGGCGACTGCTCGGGAATGGGCGAGTGGGGCATGGGGGGGAGCTCGGCGGGCGGGGCCGGGGGCTGCGCGGCTGGGGGGGCCGAGGTCGCCTTGCGGCCCCCTGAGGTGCCTCGGCGAGCCACCCACGAGGTGTCCATCACCCTGACGCCCATGCTGGGGACACAGAGTCGGGAGTCAGCACCCACCTGGCAGAAGGGCACCGCCAGCACCCCTTTGTAGCTCCTTCTGGGTCCCTAAAAATGCCTCTTCTACCGGGAAACTGCTGGGAATGAAACTAGAGGGCAATAGGGCAGGGGTGGCAGCGTGGGATGAGTTTGTGTCACCCACTGGTCACCTCTCCCTTCCCCAAGAACCAGCAGGCACCAACACCCACCCAGCACCCACCCAGCACCCTCCCAGCACCGTCCCAGCAGCCTGCAGAGGACACGGTACCTTTGGATTTTCCTAAGGCTGCATGGGCAGAAACAAATTATTATTAATGTGAAAACCCCCTAAAACTGCACAGTGCACAGGGACTGTGAGGCCAAGGGGCTTCGACAGAGGGGGCAGGGGGGCTGAGCAGGGACCAGGCTACGCCAGTGGTGGGACAGCTTGGGATACCTTCTGGAAATGGGGACATTTTTGGGATGGCCAGAGTCCTGGGGTGTTTTCTGGAGCCCACTTGACTGTTTGAGGTCCCTGTGAGGTGTCATGCAGGGGGGACATGCACAGGCTGGGAATGGGGAGCTTTCCCCTGGAGAAAATGCTGCAGATCTTGAGGACACCAGGACACTGTCTCTGGCATGGCATAGCCCCAGTGTCACCCCATGGGCCACCCCCCTCCCATCTGCAGTGGGCTGGGGTCAGGCATGGAGCCTTGGGTTCACCTGAGCCCCCACAAGCACCTGGCATGGAAAGCAGGGGGTCCCTCCGCCCTGGGATCACCCAACCTCCACCAGCTCAGTGCCACCCACCCCAAGGTGATGCTGAGCATCCTCTCCTGCTGCCCCCAGAACGGTGTCAAAGCCCCCCCCCCCCCATCCCCAAGCCCAGCAGCGTCCCTACCCATCCTTCTTGCAGAACTCCAGCATCATGTTGTCGGTGGCCACGCTGAGGGGCCGCCGGGCCTGCTCGTGCTGCCGGCGCTCGCCGTGCTCCATGTCCGGCGAGGGCATGGAGCTGTAGTTGGCGTTGTGGTTCACGTGCAGGGGGCTGCCGTAGTTCCCCGTCACGTTGAACTCGATGTCTGGGGGCAGAGAGGATGTTGGGAGGGGTGTGCTCAGGGATGGGGGGGATCGGGGGTGTTGGCACTGCTGGGTTGGGCTCAGTGCTTTGCTGAGTCTGGCCAGAGCCCTGCCTGAGCTCCAGCGAGCAGAGGGGGCTGGCAAAACCAAACCTGGGAGCTCTGAGCCCCCTCCCCGGGAGGTGCCGGGAAGCCCAGCTGTCCCCGGGCCGCGGACACACCCTACCTCCCGGGAAGAACCAGTCGGCGTGCTGGATGAGCGGTTCGATGATGCCCACGATCTGCAGCGACAGCGTCGTCATCATCTCCGTCATGTTCCTGCGGGGGGGCAGCAGCTCAGCAACCCCTCAGGCCAGCAGGGCCCCCAGCAGGATTCCCAGCAGGATTCCCAGCAGGGCCCCCAGCAGGATTCCCAGCAGGGCTCCCAGCAGGGCCCCCAGCAGGATTCCCAGCAGGGCCCCCAGCAGGATTCCCAGCAGGGCTCCCAGCAGGGCCCCCAGCAGGATTCCCAGCAGGATTCCCAGCAGGATTCCCAGCAGGATTCCCAGCAGGGCTCCCAGCAGGATTCCCAGCAGGATTCCCAGCAGGGCCCCCAGCAGGATTCCCAGCAGGGTTCCCAGCAGGGCCCCCAGCAGGATTCCCAGCAGGGCCCCCAGCAGGATTCCCAGCAGGGCTCCCAGCAGGGCCCCCAGCAGGATTCCCAGCAGGATTCCCAGCAGGATTCCCAGCAGGATTCCCAGCAGGGCTCCCAGCAGGATTCCCAGCAGGATTCCCAGCAGGGCCCCCAGCAGGATTCCCAGCAGGGTTCCCAGCAGGGCCCCCAGCAGGATTCCCAGCAGGGCCCCCAGCAGGATTCCCAGCAGGGCTCCCAGCAGGGCCCCCAGCAGGATTCCCAGCAGGGCCCCCAGCAGGATTCCCAGCAGGGCTCCCAGCAGGATTCCCAGCAGGATTCCCAGCAGGGCCCCCAGCAGGATTCCCAGCAGGGTTCCCAGCAGGGCCCCCAGCAGGATTCCCAGCAGGATTCCCAGCAGGATTCCCAGCAGGGCCCCCAGCGGGATTCCCAGCAGGGTTCCCAGCAGGATTCCCAGCAGGGTTCCCAGCAGGATTCCCAGCAGGGTTCTCAGCAGGATTCTCAGCAGGATTCCCAGCAGGGCTCCCAGCAGGGCTCCCAGCAGGATCTGCCCCTCAGCCCTCACCCAGTGCTCACCCCTCGGCCTGTGGCCACAGCAGGTTGGGTCCCAGCACGATGGCCACGTTGCTTGGGGTCATTTTGTTCATATCCTGGTACTCGGTCAGCTTGGCCAGGAATTTAATCACATACCTGGAAAGCAGATCCCAAACAGGTCAGTGCATGGGTCACACCTTCTGTGTGTCCTGCTGGCCCCAGGCTCACCTGATGTTGTTGTAGTTGGCTTTGGGCAGCTTCTCACAGGCGTTCCAGAGAGCCTGCAGCCGTTTCTCCTGCTCCGGGATGCTGCAGGGAGGTGGGAGAGGACATTATCCCCCATCCCCACCCTGCCCTGGGGCATTATCCCCCATTCCCACCCTGCCAGCCCCACCCTTGGGGACCCTGTGAGATCCCCAGGCTGCCACCAACATTATGGAAGTAAATTAGGCCCCAAAACCTGTCCCAAGGAGAAGGAAACTCTTTGGATGCTGGACCTCTCACCACTCCACTCACTCATAGCTCTCAGAGCCCAGAGGAAACATCCCAAATGCTGTGAACCGTGCCAGAAAAAACCCAAAACATCCATGGGGACCCAGGCTGTCCCTGCCTGTGCCATGGAGGAATGGAGGGATGTCCAGACTCACTTGGAGGCCTGGATCCACTCCTCGTACAGCTCAAACGTCATCAGGGGCTCAGGCAGCTCCCGCAGGTAGGACTTGAGGGCTCCTGTGGCACACAGGGGACATAGGGATTGGCACTGCAGGTGGCACTGGCTGTTGGGCACCAAGTGGTTTTGCTCCTGGGCACTTGGACTCACATCCCCCTCAGCCTTTCCCCCCACCACACCCCAGAGCACCCCCTAGTCTCTGACTTGGAGCAGCCTGTGGCACTCCCAACCCAGCACCCACCTTGCCACCCTGCAGTCCCTCTTAGCACCTTCCCTCTGCATGGCTGCACCTCTCTTGGGCAGCCACTGTCCCCAGTTTGTGTCACCTGCCTGCTCACTGATGGAGCACCTTGTCCCATTAGTCAGACCACTAATGAATGACAAAATTAATTAAACAAAATCAGACCCAGCATCAACCACTGGGCTGCACCACTGGTTCCTGGTCTCCTGCTGGATTTGGAGCCACTGATCCCCCTCAGGGTGCCCTTGAGGGGTGCCTGGAGGTGCCACCCTGCCCCAAGGAGCCCCACCTGCGATGGCATGGGGGTCAGCTGAGTACTCCTGCACATCCACCACGCAGCAGTCCAGGGCAGCCTTGAGCTTCTTCAGCTTGGAGGCCGAGGGAGCCACTCGGAAGAGACCCTGGGCAGAGGACATGGAGAGTGTTGGACAAGGCTTGGGGCTGGGGATGTCCCTGGAGCCCCCCAGTTCCTCGACCTGGCCCTGGCGACACCTGTGACCCACCTCCTCCTGCGTGCCCCCTTCCAGCATGGACCCACCCACCTCCTGCACCCACATCCCAGTTGGGACCCACCTCCTCCTGCATCCCACATTCCAGCAGGGACCCACCTCCTCCTGCATCCCCCCTTCCAGCAGGGACCCACCTCCTCCTGCATCCCCCCTTCCAGCAGGGACCCACCCACCTCCTGCACCCACATCCCAGTTGGGACCCACCTCCTCCTGCATCCCACATTCCAGCAGGGACCCACCTCCTCCTGCATCCCCCCTTCCAGCAGGGACCCACCTCCTCCTGCATCCCCCCTTCCAGCAGGGACCCACCCACCTCCTGCACCCACATCCCAGTTGGGACCCACCTCCTCCTGCATCCCACATTCCAGCAGGGACCCACCTCCTCCTGCATCCCCCCTTCCAGCAGGGACCCACCTCCTCCTGCATCCCCCCTTCCAGCAGGGACCCACCCACCTCCTGCACCCACATCCCAGTTGGGACCCACCTCCTCCTGCATCCCACATTCCAGCAGGGACCCACCTCCTCCTGCATCCCCCCTTCCAGCAGGGACCCACCTCCTCCTGCATCCCCCCTTCCAGCAGGGACCCACCCACCTCCTGCACCCACATCCCAGTTGGGACCCACCTCCTCCNTGGAGCCACTGATCCCCCTCAGGGTGCCCTTGAGGGGTGCCTGGAGGTGCCACCCTGCCCCAAGGAGCCCCACCTGCGATGGCATGGGGGTCAGCTGAGTACTCCTGCACATCCACCACGCAGCAGTCCAGGGCAGCCTTGAGCTTCTTCAGCTTGGAGGCCGAGGGAGCCACTCGGAAGAGACCCTGGGCAGAGGACATGGAGAGTGTTGGACAAGGCTTGGGGCTGGGGATGTCCCTGGAGCCCCCCAGTTCCTCGACCTGGCCCTGGCGACACCTGTGACCCACCTCCTCCTGCGTGCCCCCTTCCAGCATGGACCCACCCACCTCCTGCACCCACATCCCAGTTGGGACCCACCTCCTCCTGCATCCCACATTCCAGCAGCATGGTCACGCAGGCCTCCACAGGGAAGGCGATCTCCCGCCCGCTGACAGCCAGGTGCTCCTCCAGGGGCTTCCCAAAGGAGGGCTTCTCCATCCATGCCTCTGTGATGGGCAGAGGGGGCAGAGGAGAGGTAGGGTGGTGCCAGACCCAGCAGCCCCCCGCCAAAAGGTCCTTGGGTCACAGTTTTGGCAGCAAAATACTCTGTATGGGTGCTGTTAGAAGAACAGGACCCCACACCTCTGGCCTTTTCCACCCATCACAGGATTTCAAAGGAGCTGGATAATATTTTCCACAGGGGTAACAGCAGGCAAATATTTGCAATATTCTCCCCTCCTTCCATCATAGTTTAAGGCAGGAATATTTTGAGGGATAGAGAGAAAAATTAAATAGGAACCCTTCCCTGCCCTGCTGCAGTGACAGCAGCACCAGGAGCCCTAGCTCAGGAAGGAGCTGCTTTTGGGGCCATTGCCTGGGGCTCACCCCAACCTCAGGCTCCCAGCTCCAGAACCTCTGGATGCTGCACCCCCAGAGAGACCTCCCAAGCCACCCTCAGTGATGGGATTCCAGCTGCACTCAATGGGGATTTCTAAAGAATCCCAAAATTGTTTGGGTTGGAAGGGACCCCAAAGCCAATCCAGTTCCACTCCCTGCCACGAGCAGGGGACACCTTCCACTGTCCCAGGCTGCTCCAAGCCCTAGTGTCCAACCTGGCCTTGGGCACTGCCAGGGATCCAGGGGCAGCCACAGCTGCTCTGGGCACCCTGTGCCAGGGCCTGCCCACCCTCAGCACTGGGGCAAGTTCCTCCCTCTCCATGCAGATGGATCCTGCCCCCCCAGCCAAGTGGGATGGGGATGGAGTCCCCTCCCAGCACCAGGATAAGTGGGATGCAGGCAGGACAAGCAAAGGGAGGGTGCTCAGCGGTCCCTGTGGGGTCACAGAGCCTGTCACAGGCCCTTGGTGTCACAGGCAGGAGTGGGACAGACCTGTGGGCACTCACCCTGCTGGGCTTTGATCTGTGGCAGGAAGTTCTGCAGGAGTGCCAGGGATTTGCGGTGGTACTCGGCCTGCACCTCGATCAGCTGCAGGGACACGGCACTGGGGTCACCATGCTGCTGGGACAGGGACAGCCCGGGGTGGGGGTGGCACTTACAGTTTGAAAATAGTTTGCATAGTCGACTTCTTTGGCCACAAAATTGTACATGTCAGCCGAGAGCTGGTCCTGCGGGGGGCAGAGGATCCGTCACCATCCCTGCCCTGGTGCCACCACCATGGCCCTCCCTGAGCCACCAGGACGGAGCAGCTTGGTCCCAGCAGGAGCCAGAGTAGCACAGGGTTAAGGTTGGTGTGTCAGGGGAGTTCAGAGCCCCTCCACTGCAGCCTGAGCAGGGTCAAGGTCCCCCCAAAGTGCACAAAAAAGAGAGATTGGACTCCCTCTTATCCCAAGGAAAGGGAGTGAAAGTCCCTCTTAGTGCTTGAAAATGACAGAAATCAACCCAGCACAGGGAAGGTGGAGAAATGTCTCTGACAGGGCTGGATGAAGCCAGTGCTGAGCTCTGCCAGGACGTGTTCTCAGCGAATGAGAGCCCCTCCAGCTCTGAGGGATGTAGAGAATGGGGACAGAGCAGCTGGGGACATCCTGCTTGGCTGGGGAGCATCACCCACAGCCACCGCACTGCATTTGGGGCTCATCCAGATGAGGGGCAGCACGGGCAGGGGGGATGGAAGGTGCAGAGTGGGGTAAGAGGAGAGGCTGCAGCTTTCCCCAGTCTGGGAGCCCACAGACCCCCCTCAGCTAGGGGGAGCCCCCGTACCCTGCAGATCTCCACTCTGTTGGCTGCTTCCTCCATCTCCTCCCTGAGAGCGTCGGCTTTGGCCCCCGAGGGCTGCAGGTTGCTGGCCAGACCCGAGGACTTCACCGACTGATGCCACCTGCAGGAGGGACAGGGACCAGTCGGAGCAGTGACCACATCCCAGGGATGGGAGAGCCTGGGCATGACGCTAGGGACACCTCTCAGACCTCTCCTAGGACATGCTGGAGTGGGGGCTTGGACAACTCAGCGGTGCCATGGGACAATCCTGAGTCATCCCAGCTCCCCTCGGTGCCACTGCAGGAGCAGGAGCACCCAGCTCTCTGCATCAGAACTCACCAAGACACGGAAAAAAGTACAAAATAACCCTTTCTGCCAAAAAACCTCACACTTTTGCTTCAGAGAGCAGGCAAGGAAGAGGAATCCATGGGTTCTGCAGACAGGAGCTGAAATCATGGCTCATTGCAGAGCTCAACTCGAGGTCCACAGAGACACAGCCAGGGCTTCCAGTCCCAAGGGAACTGTGGTGCCAGGGGCCCAGGAGCTGCTCTCCTGGGAGCTACCCATGGCTTGGGAATGTTTATTTCTTATAAAGCACTTGAAGGCACTTCCTACCTTGTCCTGGAGGAGTCCATGTCCAGCACGAGCTTTGCCAAGTGCTTCCTCTGCTTTTGGATATTTGGAATTTCCACCTGCAGCAGCACATGGAACAGGAGGAGGTGACACACCTGGAGAGGTGTCCAGGGATGGCTCACACACTGGGGCTTTGGGCTGGGTGGGTAAGGATGCAGCTCCCTAATATAATATTCTCAGGGAGACAGCCCAGCTGACCCCCCCTGCGTATCCCACCCAGAATGTGCTACTCCTCAACAGCCCCAGCTCCGGAACCCCAGAGAAGCAGCCTTGGGGGATCCAAACCTCCTGGGAAGCTGAGTGGGGGCAGGAAAAGGTCTCTGGGAGATGGCAGGACACCCCAGGGACCCGCAGCTCACCTCAGCCAGCACAAAGAGTGGCTCGATGACATCCCTCTCCACCTGCAGCTCAAAGTGGATGAGCTCCTGCGCCAGTTTGTCCTCGGCCTCCCCGCACAGCCGCAGCATCTTCCTGTGGGGACAGGCATGGCTGGGGACAGCAGGGACTGTCCTGCATCCAGGCTGGGGACAGGGCCACCCAGCCCCCCAGAGTTCCAGGAGTGGCACAGGGCAGCCTCTCCTTGGCAGAGGGTGGAGGGAGGGCAGAAGCCGGGGCACCGTGGGCACGCGGGGTGTCAGGAAATCTCATTCCTTCAGTATTGCACTTATAATGATAAAAAATAATTAAAGTATTATATTATTATATTATGACATACCATTAGCTATATTATTATGTTATATATTAATATTATGTTATGTATTATTATTCTTATTATATATTATTATTAGGGCAGTCTGAAATTGTATGGACTTTAAATATCTATATAAGTAAATATAAATATAAAATATAGAAATAATAAATCACATAGAAATATAGAAATATTCATAAAATATATGTAACTATATAAATTATAATACATAAATATATAAAATGTACAATTATAAATGTATTAATAAGGATAAATCACATATAAGTTTATAAGTAATAGTAACTAAAATATAAATATGGAACATAAATAAAAATTGATATAAAAAATAGAAATGTCTATATATGCAAATTACATTGTATGATCACAGGACCCCAGCCTGTGGATCAAGGATCATGAGATCATGTGGATCAAGGTTCACAGGATCAAGCTGTGATCAAGGATCAAGGATCCACAGGACCCCAGCCTGTGGATCATAGGATCATAGGATCAAGGAGGAGAAGAATTAATTACCGAGATCCCCCCAGCCCCTCCAACACAGGAGTGAATCCCTGTTATCTGGCGTTGGAGACAAGGAACAGCAGCATTCCCAGCACATTCCAAGCACACTCCCAGACCATTCCAGGGCAGTGCAGGACCCGGGGCAGCCCCAGTCCCCCTTACCCCAGCAGGGAGTCATCCCCCAGCACTGCCGATCCCTCCATCAGACACTGCGCCAGCGTCGTCAGTGGCAGCTTCTTCTGCAGAGAGAGGGGCTGTGTTCCCACCAGATCCCCGGATCCCCCTGGATCCTCAGATCCCCCAGATCCCTGGATCCTGCAGCCCCTGGCCCCACCACCCTCACCGAGCGCTTGTCGGTGTCCAAGCCCTGCTGGCCCTGCAGACAGGCTGTCAGTTTCTTGTGGGTGCTGTGGGACACCTGCTTCACCAGCTCCAGCCGCTTCTCCACCTGTGGGAGCAATAGAGCCCATCACCGGGGATCCCATCACCCCAGGATCCATCACCGGGGATCCCATCACCCCAGGATCCATCACCGGGGATCCCATCACCCCAGGATCCATCACCGGGGATCCCATCACCCCAGGATCCATCACCCCAGGATCCCATCACCCCAGGATCCATCACCAGGGATCCCATCACCCCAGGATCCATCACCGGGGATCCCATCACCCCAGGATCCATCACCGGGGATCCCATCACCCCAGGATCCATCACCGGGGATCCCATCACCCCAGGATCCATCACCGGGGATCCCATCACCCCAGGATCCATCACCGGGGATCCCATCACCCCAGGATCCATCACCGGGGATCCCATCACCCCAGGATCCATCACCGGGGATCCCATCACCCCAGGATCCATCACCGGGGATCCCATCACCCCAGGATCCATCACCGGGGATCCCATCACCCCAGGATCCATCACCGGGGATCCCATCACCCCAGGATCCATCACCGGGGATCCCATCACCCCAGGATCCATCACCGGGGATCCCATCACCCCAGGATCCATCACCGGGGATCCCATCACCCCAGGATCCATCACCGGGGATCCCATCACCCCAGGATCCATCACCCCAGGATCCCATCACCCCAGGATCCATCACCAGGGATCCCATCACCCCAGGATCCATCACCGGGGATCCCATCACCCCAGGATCCCATCACCAGGGATCCCATCACCCCAGGATCCCATCACCAGGGATCCCATCACCCCAGAATCCCATCACCAGGGATCCCATCACCAGGGATCCCATCACCCCAGGATCCCATCACCAGGGATCCCATCACCCCAGAATCCCATCACCAGGGATCCCATCACCGGGGATCCCATCACCAGGGATCCCATCACCCCAGAATCCCATCACCAGGGATCCCATCACCGGGGATCCCATCACCAGGGATCCCATCACCAGGGATCTCATCACCCCAGGATCCATCACTGGGGATCCCATCACCCCAGGATCCAACACCGGGGATCCCATCACCCCAGGATCCATCACTGGGGATCCCATCACCCAGGATCCATCACCGGGGATCCCATCACTGGGGATCCCATCACCCCAGGATCCCATCACCCCAGGATCCCATCACCCCAGGATCCCATCACCAGGGATCTCATCACCCGGGATCCCAACACCTGGAATTGCTGGGGTGCTGTGGCACCACCAGGGAGCTGCTGAAGCTCCCCCGGGAGTTGCCTAGACACCCATGGACACCCCGTGGTGGCTCCGAGGGAACCTCACCTGCAGCAGATCTTCACTCAACACCTCGGTCTTCTCGGCTCTGCAGGACAAGAGAGGAGAGGAACCTTTGGTGAAGGATCTGGGATGCGCAGCAGCGCCCCGTGCACACCGTGGATCCCGGGATGTGCTTTTGGGATGCAGGGGGGATTTAAGGATCTCTGCTCTCACCAGCCATGCCTCATCTCCTAAAGGAACTGATGGAGCATCTCCATGTCTTACTGCCAGGTACCACACCAATCCAGGGCCTGCCTCTCATCTCTCCCTTATTTTTCCATTATTCCCAGGAAAGCATGGATTCAGATTCCCAGAAGGAAGTGGGCAGTGCTCGGAGAGAGGCGCTGTGGCTGCACAGGGGTGCGGCTCCCTGGGCTCCACTCCCTGTGGAGAGCACATCCAGCACGGCTGAACCTCCTCACACGGGGGCAGCCATGGGATGTGAGGCGGCAGCTGCTGCCCGGGGCCTCGCCAGAGCCCTTCTGCTGCTCACTGGAGACGGATTTACCGCTCCAGAGCCCCTGGCAGCCGCTGCCTTCCCGAGAGAAGAGCGCCGGGATGCAGGAGAGACAAACCTGCCGTCCTCAGTCCCTGCACCCACAACAACCAGAGCCCAGGGCCCCTGCACCACAGCTGCTCAGGCTCATTTAAACCACCACATCCGGATCATTTATTCCTTTCCCCAGGATTTTTAACAACTTCAGTGCATCATTTCACTTGGAAAAATGAGCTCTGTCAATATGAGCTGGGGCAGAGCTGTGATTCAGCCAATCAGTCCCTAAAGGTTCATCAGGGGACAGTGAGAGCTTGGTGCTGTCATCCTGCAAACAACACCTTCATTTCCTGAGGTTGGTCCCTTCCTGCCATCCGAGCTGGGTTCTTAGCTTGGAGAGAGGGAGAGAAGTGTTGGAGCAGTGGAAATAAGGAGCAAACGCAGAGAAAGTTCAGACAGCAAGTGCAGCAGAGGAGAGGCTCATGAGCAAATCCATCTCACCCAACGCCTTGCCGAAAGTGCGAATCTCAGAACCACGGAATGGTTTGGGTTGGAAGTGACCTCAAAGCCCATCCAGTGCCACCCCTGCCATGGCAGGGACACCTTCCACTGTCCCAGGCTGCTCCAAGTCCCAGTGTCCAACCTGGCCTTGGGCACTGCCAGGGATCCAGGGGCAGCCACAGCTGCTCTGGGCATCTTGTGCCAGGGCCTCCCCAAACCAAATACATTAAATCTGCTTCAGGCATGAAAGATGTCCCAGCACCTGATTTAAGGTGGTTTAAAAATAAATTTTAAAAATTAAATTAAACAAACAATTTTTATTTTAATTTTAAAAACTAGTTAGAACATTAACTCTCTCTAAGGAGCACTGCCCACCTGGGAGCAAGAGCTGAGCAGCTTCTCCTATTCCTCTGGGAGTCACCTTCACTCTCATTTAGGATTGGAAGTGACACAGAATTAGCACAAACAGGGAGAAAATCAGCAAATATCCACAGGCACAGCCACAACGTCCGTCACCAGCTTGGGATATTTTTAGCCTCCTGAAGGAGTGGGAGGTGGCAGGGAGTGAGGCACTACTGGCACATCCCTGCTGCTCACTCCCCAGGAAACACTTCCTCATTTGAACAGAAGGGATTTTTTTCCTGTGTTTTCTCCTCTCCCAGCCAGGAGGTGGGTGGGATTTGCACATCCCAGGTCCCACAGGCAGATCTCTCTCCCAGCAACCACTTCCCAACCCGTGCTATGCTCTGAGGTGTGTTTGGGAAGCAGAAAACATTTCAAAGAGAATAACAAAAATCTGCCCTTGATTTGTTTTGAAGCACATCTTCAGTGTGAGAAACCCCTATGGTTTTTACCAGAGAGCATCCCCCTGTGCCAGCCCTGCACAGCCAGCTCCAGAGGGCTGGGGAGCCTGCCAGGGAGGAATTTGCCTTTAAAAGGGGGAACAACCAGGCTGCAGCATTTTATGGACTGGGATAAGCAAAAGGGCTCAAATCAATCCCACTTAAGGATGAGTCATGGTCTCTGTGCCTCCCAAGAGAGGGGTGCAGGGACCCCCCAGTTTCCCTATCTGCTTCCTAATTCCCAAAACTTCATTCCATATGAGTTACACACATCCCGAGGGAGCACCCCTTGGGAAGGCAGCCAGCATTCCCAGCTCCCAACACTCTTCCTCTTTCCTTTTGGCAAATAAAATCCTGCTCCTCCCCTCCCCCTCCAGATTTCCACCTGAGCCATTTTTCCCAGCACAAACCCGGACCCTGCTCCGGCAGCAGCCAGACCTGTCCCTGCCTGCAGCTGGGGAAAAGGGACAATGACCATGGAGAGCTAAAGCCAGCGAGTGGGGACACAGCCATGGCATGCTCGGGCTTTTGCTGCGGCACAAGTCCATTGCTGCCAGCAGAAGTCAACACCAATCAAGCAAATTATGTTGATTCCCAAATAAATACATGAGTTTCCAAAGCCTTGACCTGGGGAGGTGCAGTAGAGATGCTTCTCTGGAGCATCTCCTGGTGCCAGTCACCTCTGCCTGGCTGGACCACTCGTCACTGTCCCCTGCCACCGCCCCCCTCTGGTGCTCCAGCCACCCACGACAGGGAGCTGCTGGCCTCGGATTTGACCCTGAGCCTGCAAAACTCCGATCACGGCAAGGATTTCATGGTAATTAATCTCTGAATGGGAAAGCATCACGCCCAGTGTGGGGACAGCAGGAGCAGGGATGAAACATCTTCAGAGACCGAGCATGTCCATGGTGCCCCACAAAGCCCCTCACCTCCATCTCCTGCCTAAACAGCCCTTTGACCCCAGCCCCAGTCACCCCTCACTGCAGCCTGTCCATAAATATTTAATCACTATTTAATTACCAACGCTGATTCCCTGATTTCTCCTCACTCTAGCCTAAAAATAGTTTCACTGCTGGAGAGGGAGGCGCAAACACCCAGCCAAGACCATCCTGTGCCAGCAGCACTGATTCCCGAGGGTGGGTCTGTCCCACATCCCACACGGACAGTGCCCAGCTCCATCCCAGTCCTGCTGCATCTCCCTCTGGTGCCCGGGAGAAAATTCCAGGTGCTGGAGTACCCAAAGCCCAGAGGGGAGGTTGGGGAGCGAGGTTCATCCACAGACCCCAGGAAAAGCACCGGGCATCCTCTGCGTTTGCCAGAGGGAGGAGGAAGCCCCTCGGCGTCACCCACAGCCCTGGAAGCGCTGGGCTCCGTGTTCCAGGCTGGATTCTGATCCAAGGCCGCACTGTCCCCACCTTCTGCCGCCACCTGAGCTCTCGTGGCCACCGCCTCCCCGGGGACACAGATCCCGGGGACTCAAACCCGGAACCCGCCGAGCCCTAGCGGAGTCGCGGATTTTTCCCGGTGCCTTTTTAGCAGGCAAGAAGCAAAATATCAAATATTGATATCATCAGATCGCTGCTCAGCTTCCCCGGGAAATGGCTCCGACTGCAACATTCAGCGCGACGTGGGGAGACGGCCCCGCCGGCGCCTCCTCCGGCGCGTCCTGCCCGCGGGTGACACGGTGCGACAGCCCGGGGGCCACAGCTGCGGTGAGGGGGAGCGGTGCCCATCCAGCGGGGCCAGGGCCGGGCTCTGCCCGCGCAGCCGAGCCAGGCTGGAGCAGCAGGAGGAGCAGGCAGCGAGGGCTGGAGCAGCTTCCCCCCATCCTGCCCACAGCTGGGAAAAGCGAGTGATGCAAAGCAAAATGGGGGACAGAATCTGCAAGGCAGAAAAGCCTCTTGTCCTCATCTCCCGCTCCCTTTCCGCGGCGAGCTCTGTGCTGGCATCCCTTTGGCACGGGATGCTCGGGGCCCTCTGCTCCCGGCGCTTCCCTCCCCGGGGTCGCATCCCGACCACGCTTCCACCCCGATTTAGCAGCCGTGAAGGTGCCCCTGCAGAGCGCAGAGCCCTGAGGCAGCTGGAGCAGGGACAAAACCCTCAGCCCGCTCCATGAATATTCCAGGTTGTCAGCGCTGTCTCTTTGCAAGGAGGATAAAAATATCCCCGGGGCTGCCGGGATCCGCCGGCTCCAGAGCCGAAATCCCAGGGGGTTCTGCTGACAGCGAGTCACGGGCACCCCGAAGTGCAGATGAGGAACTCAGCTCTTTTCAGGGTGCTGTTCCCGCCCGCAAACCCCATTGGGAAAATCCCAGGTGGTGCTTTTATTTCCCTCTGCCCTTATTCCGTGCAAGCAGAAAATGTCCTTCTTGCCGGGTATTCCTGCAGCACCAGGAATAAACCCTCGGTGTTTAAAGGCCTTGTCTGGAGGCGCGGCTGTCCTGGGGCTTGCAAAAGGATCTCCCTGAGAGCCACCGAGGTGACATCCAGCCCCAAATGCCACCACTGCCCCCGGGATGGGGGACACAGCGTGGGATGCTCCGAAAGGTCGAGGAGGAAAAATCCAACCCCTCCGAGCTGCCGCCACCATTCCCGGTGTGCTCCGTTCCCTCTGTGCCACTGGGGAGCCCAAGGTGTCACTCTGTACGGGCTGCAAGTGCCCGGTTTAATCCCCATGGGAAAAAATCCCCACGGAGCCGATCCTGGGAAATTCCCAGGGCTGTTGGAGTGACTGAGGTGACATCCTGGTGCCAATGTCCCGCTGCCTGAAGCCATGGCGGGACCTCCCGATGGGATGGACAAACACAAATAGAGATAAAAGCACTTTGCAGGAAACCTCCTCAGAATGTTCTACAGTCACTCATTGGTTTCTCTTCCCTTTTCCACCCCATAGAGATAAATATTCTTGCCCCTCACAGACTGGTATAGGAATTCTTCCCAAGGTTGGGTACCAAGTGTGGGGCTGGGCTGGGCTGAGCATCCCCAATTCTTTCTGTCAAGTGAAATGACAAAAAAACCCCCAAACCCAAAGTAAATAAAATAAATAAATTCAAAACAAAACAAAACAAAACAGAATAGAATAGAATAAAACAAACAGACTAGAATAGAATAAAACAGAATAGAATATAATAGAATAAAATAAAATAATAAAATAAAATAAAATAAAATAAAATAAAATAAAATAAAATAAAATAATAAATGCCATGCTCAGGGCCCAGCAGAGGTTCCGATCTCCCACTCCAGCTCCTGTGGGAGCTGCTGCTCTCCCCAGTGGGAACACGGGCTCTGTGCTAGTTTCCAGCATCCAAGCTGAGCCAGGACACAGAGCTCCAGACTGGATTTGGAAAGGACACAGTTGCTTCCTCACCTGACCCTGGCCCTAACCCTGACCTTGATCCAACCCTGACCAAATAATTCCCTGGTTCTGATCCTTATCCTGAGCTTAACCCTGACCTTAACCCTAAGCCTGACCCTAAGCCTTACCTTAACCCTAACTACAACCCCTAACCCTGACCTTGACCTTGACCCCAATCCTGACCCACACCCTGAGTCTCCTGCTCACCTTGGCCCTGTCCCTCAGTCCCTGTGTGTGACCTCTCAGGGAAAAAGGGCTGCTCCCACCTGTCCCCTCTGGCTTCTGCTGACCCATGGAGAGGGGTTTCTCCTCAGCCCCCTCTCTCCTTCCCTTTTTTATGGAAACTGCACCATCTAAAGCAGGAAAAGCCACCAGGGGCTGGGACACCTCTCTGCACACCCCGCAGGGTGGCTGGGGAGATGTCCCTGCTGTCCCTGCTGTTCCCACTGTCCTGGAATGAAGCAATGCCCCCAAGAGACAACCCCCATGTGAGCACGGGCATCAGCCTGGGACAGGATCCATCCTGGTTATCCCCATTCCCAGACACAGGGCTCTGGCACTACAGGGGGACCCCATGGGGGCTTTGGTGACAAGGAGAAGGGGACATCCCTCAGAGCCCCAAAGGTTGTGGTACTTGTCTCACAGTGAGCCTCCAACAGGGAGACAAAACACCAGGGTTCCACTCTTATTCCTTATTTCCTTTTATTATTCCTTATTTCCATTAATTATTCCTCAGTTCCATTAATCACCCCTCATTTCTATGTATTATTCCACATTTCCATGTATTATTTCCCACTTCCTTTTATTTTTCCTTATTTTCATCTATTATTCCTGATTTAAATCTATGATTCCGCATTTTCATCTGTTATTCCCTATTTTCATCTATTATTCCTTAACCCTGTCTATTATTCCTGATTCCCGGCTGTCTGGAGAGGACTGCCCAGGACTCCACAGTGGGAAGAGGGATAAACACATTGAGGTGGGGACCAGTGAAGGTGGGATGAGAACAGGGATGCTCTGCAAGCTCCAGCCAAGCCCTGAGGATGCTCCAGGTGCCCCATCCCAGGGAAGAGGGGCCGCATCCCCCGCTGGCCCTGGGGACCTCCAGAGCCTCCCAGCTGCCCAGCACATCCCCTAAGAGGATTATTAGGGGTTTATACAAGCCCCGGCCCCATTCCTAGGGCTGCGGGAGGGCACAGCAGGATGCTCCGGAGGGAAGGAGGATGCTCCTGGCCCTGGCAGAGGCACCATTTTGGGGTCAGGGATGGGAGCAGCGCCCGGCTAAAGTCTCCCGCGCCGTGCGGGGGACCTGGGGACACCCCCCGTGCAGCCCCAATTCCTAGAGGGTGGGAATGTGTCCAACCCCCTCGGAGCGTGCGGAGAGGGAGCCTGGTCCGGTGCAAATGCCACGGGAAGATCCCGCCTTCTGTCCCCGGGACAGCCTCCCCTGCCGCTCCCCCACACGGACACTGCTGGTCTCCCGGCGCTCCTGCACCACATTCCCAGCACAATCCCGGCGCCACATTCCCTGTGCCACGCTCCCTGTGCCTCATTCCTTGTGCCACGCTCCCACACCACACCGGCACCACACACCCACCATGCTCACACACCACATTCCTGCTCCACATTCCCACACTGTGCTCCTGCACGGCGCTCCCACACCACTCCCGTGCCGGATTCCCGCACCAGACCCCCGGAGCTCCCAAGCCGCGATCCCTGCCCGCACTCCCGTACCTGTCCGGCATTCCCGTAGCCCCGGGCCGGACCCGCTGCCATCCCGGCCCGTGCCCGCTCCGGGCCCTGGGGCAGCAGGACGAGCCGCCAGTGCCATGGGGGACACGGGCGGTGCCAGCAGGAGCCCTGGCGGTGCTGAGGGGATGCGGAGCCGCCGCTCCAGCTGTGCCAGTGCCCCAGAGCCGCGATGGGAAGGGAAAATAAATAAATCCTCTTCCCGCACCTCCCCCCCCGCAAAATCTCCAGGAATTACACAACAGGGCCATCAAACACAGGCCCGGCCGTGCACCGGTGCACACGGCATTCCCGTGGGCATTCCCGTGGGCATTCCCGTGGGCATTCCCGTGGGCGCAGCTCCGGCTCCAGAGCCCCAGAGTGCCCCCGGCCCCACGGCCAGCAGGGCCGCCCAGGAGTGCTGGGGGGTGGGGGGGGGCAGGGCAGCGGGGCACCCCACAGCATCAGGGCTGGGGAGAGTACCCGCAGCTCTGAGACAGAGGGGACGGGCAGGACAGGGGGACAGGCAGGGAGCAGTGGGTAAAGGGGGCAGGGAACAGGGCAGGGCAGGTGTAGGTAGACAGGCGGGGTTAACTGGCAGGGGAGCGGGCAGGGAATGGGCAAAAAGGACGTAAGGAGTGGGTACGGGGGCAGTGGGGCAGGCAGAGAACAGGGAGTGGGGCAGAGAGAGGAGCAGGCAGAGGGACAGGGCCAGGGGTAGAGTGGGGCACGGTGAGGGCAGAGGGTGTCAGGGCTCAGACAAGGAGCAGGGCAAGGGGAACACAGGGAGCAGGAAGGCTGTGGGGTAGACAGGGAGCAGGCAGAGTGGGATTAGAGCCAGTGGGGCAAGCAGGGCTCAGACAAAGAAGCAGGAACGGAGCAGGAGCAGTGGGGCAGGCGGGAGATGGCAGCGGCACAGGTGCAGCATCAGGGCACTGGGGCAGGAAGGGAGGAGGGGCGGAGGGGTAGGCAGGGAGCGGGCAGAGTGTGGGATGAGGGCAGTGAAGCTGCTAGAGTGCAGGTAGGGAGGGGGCAGAATCAGGGCAGTGGGGCAGGCAGGACACGGGTAGGGAGCAGAATCAGGGCAGTGGGGCAGGCAGGACACATGGGATCGGGGCGGTGGGGCCGGCAGGGAGCGGGCAGGGAGCTGGGAACGGGCAGGTGCGAGTGCAGCGGGGCAAGAGGGAGCAGGCAAGGTGCGGGATAGGGGCTGTGGGGAGGGCTGGGCAGGGCTGAACCCCACCCCCATCCCATCCCATCCCATTTCATCCCATCCCGTCCTGTGCCTACCTGCCCACGGTCTGGTTGGCGAGCTGGCGCATGCGGTTGAATTGCTTCTTCATGGTGGCGGCGGTGCGGGTGGTGNCCCGCACCGCCCCGCACCGCCCCCGGCCTCGGCGGCCATGGGAAATGTAGTCCGGGGCCGCCCGCCCCGGCGGGCTCTCCGGGCCGGGGTGGGTCTTGGAGGGAGCCTGGAGCCGGGCATCTCCCCCGGCATTCCCTGACTTTCCCCCGGCATCCCTGGGCGTGGCCCCGGCATCCCCCCGGTATCCCTCAGCGTCCCTCGACACGGCCTCGGCCTCACCTGGCGTCCCCCCGGCATCCCCCTGGCACGCCCAGCGTCACCTGGCATCCCCTCGGATCCCGTGACACGGCCGCAGCGTCGCTCCAGCATCCCTGGCATCCGTCCGACATCACCTCGGCATCCCTTTGCATGGTCCCCGCATCCCCCAGGATCTCCTGGCATCCTCCGGCAGCTCCCCGGAATTCCCGCGGCCCCAGCACAGCTCCCGCCGCCCTTCCAGCCCCCGGCTCCCATCCCGGCACCCCCATCTCTGCTGTCCCAGTCCCTGGGACTCGGGACACTCGGGAATGGGGCAGAGGCGGGTGAGCTGGACCAGGACCCGGCTGCAGCCCCGGGCAGGACAGCAGGAGCCTTTTGCAGCGGGGGGACCCCTCTGCAGAGGGATGGGGGTGAGAGACCTGGGCTCCTGCTGCAGGAACCCAAAGCCTCTGCTGATGGCCAGTGTGGGATCTTTCCCTGGGAAGGCACCCAGGGGGCCCTTTCCTCCCTGGGATGCTGCTGTTGCACCACACACTCCAGCGTCTCTCGGGATCTGGGAATGTTTTAGAGCCAGGCAGCTCCTGGCATCTCCCCTGGCATCAGCTGGTGCAGGCTCAGCACTTCCTCTCCCCATTTTTCCATTCTAAATTGCACCATTACTGCGGGATGGAAAAGGCAGATATTTTATGTGGTGTCTGGGCACGGAGACAGGGAATTCTGGCTGCTTTGAAGAGGGACAGGCAGCGGCACGGCTCAGAGCCGTGGTTCCCACCATGGTGCCAGCAAGATGTTCCTTCCACGGGCGCAGGAAGGGTCACACTCATGGACAACACCAAGCAAATCTCTGTAGGACACAGTAACGCTGCCCAGCTTCCTCTGGCCCAGAGGCAGCTCCAAAAGCCCCTGTCAGGGCGGCTTCTCTCCGCCTTCATCAGCGCAGTGCTGCCAATGTCAGTCGGAGCGCCCTGGCTCTAGCCCTCCCTCCTTCACTCGGTGACAGGGCTGTCCCTCCCATCCACCCCAGCATCTCGGGGCCGCTGAACCTCCAAGATCTGATAGCGTCGGCCCAGATGGGTCAAAGCCAATTAACATCAGAGCAGCCCATTTCAGCGGCAAACCATCTGAAAGAGCAGCACTGACGGGAGCCCGGCGCTGGCCCCAGCCGCAGGTGCAGTGCAGGCTCCTCCTGCCCCGCATCCCTCCCTCCTGCCCCGCCTGCTCCCCAGACACGCCACCAGCAGGTGTCACATCCCACCCGGCCTCTCCTCAGGCTCTGGTGGGCACCGTGGGGTGGAGGCAGCGGGAGCCACAGCCCTGCCCTGCTGCTGACACCCCGGCAGCGCCAGGGATGCTCTCCCAGCGCAAGGGAGCTCATGGCCTTCTCACAGGCTGATAAGCTCCCTGCGAGAGGCTTTAATCACATTTTGCTGTTTGCTGTTCCAGGAGACAGAGATAATGAAGGGTGAGATGGGAGCGGTGTCTGTGCAATCCCTGCAGCAGGAAAATGGGGAAAGGGAGGAGGGGAGCAGGGGGCACAGCCGGGGAGCTGCTTCTACCCCTTATCCCTGGGCTGGTGGGGACAAGTGACCACCACCAAACCCCTGCTCTGTCATGGCTGAGCTGTGCTGGAGCACGAACCTTCAATCTCTGCAGGATCCCATCCCATCCCATCCCATCTTCCCAAGCCCCGAAGGCACCAGGCTGTGCACTCCTTGTTTCAGTCCCTGTGCAATGTGAATAACCCTGCACCGGGCAGGAGTGAATTCCCCGGCAGCAGGGCTCGCTGCCCGGGGCCTGCAGCATCCCTCTCCTGCCCTCTCCCGACTGGAATTGGCCGCTGTGCCTGGCACGGGGCTGCCGGGAGGAGCAGCCCTGCTCCACCTGCCATCTGTCACCTGGCCCGGCGGTGCCCGTCTCACCGGGTGACATATGGCACCGGAGCTGCCCCCCTTGGCCGGGACAGGGCTGGCGCTGTGCTCGGGGCTATGCCCGCGGCTCACTCCCGCTCCCGCCCCGCAGGGATCCCTGCCTGCCGCCCAGAGCCCAAGGTTCAGTCCTCCGGGAGAGGGGACCTGGCCCGGGAGGAGGAGGGGCAGAGGCGGCCAGAGCCTCTAGTCCCCATCGCGAAGTCCTGCGAGTCGTTTGTAGGGACGCACAGGGCACACTGAGCCCCACTCTGCCCTCCGGGGGCTCCAGCCCCAGCCACCAGAGCTGGTTCCAGGCCCAGAAATGAGGAGGAAAGTTTTGGCACTTCCCGCCAGGGAGCCCTAGGAGGAGCTCCCGGTGCCATCGGCAGGGACACGGTGCCAGTGCCAAGTCACCAGCCCGGCTCCCACGGTGGGTGCCTTTCTCCCAGAGCTGCTTGGGAGGGTGTGAGCATCACACTCAGCTGTGTGGGGTGCTGATTTCTCCTCTCATTGAATGAACACATTTTAAAAAGGTTTATGGATGTGATAAACACACAAAAGGGAAGCAAAGGCGTGTCAAGAAGGGAGGGGATTTTTTTCTCCTCTCTCTAATTATTGCAGAAAGGTGAACAGAACGATGGGAAGGTTTTGGGGCAGTGCAGCTGTTCTAAGGAATCCCCTGTATTTTACATCCTTTGGATGATTTTTCCAACAGCTCCCTGACATCCATCTGGGATCCATCTCACCACCAGGGAAAAGGGAGCATGGCAAGGCTCAGGTCATTTTCCGTGAACACAGGGCAAGATTTGCCCTCTCCAAACATGGTTTAGGAATAGAGCCATGTTTATGGAGAAGTGGGAGTAGGGCCCAGGTCCTGTGAGGAGTGAGGGCTCAGGGAGAGCTGCAGTCTCCTCTCCTGTAACTGCACCCATAATCCAGACCCACCACAAGCCCCCTGCTGCAGCCAACCTCACTCTCCAGAGAATTACAGGAGGGTTAAATGAATGAATGCTGGCTAATTAAGCAATTAATTACTGCAGGCTCTATGGGCAGTGCCTGGTGCAGCTGCAAACCTCCCAGAGCCACCCTTCACTCTTCACACCCGTCACCCCTCAGATGGGCAGCAGGGGAAACGGTGGGGGATTGGAAATTAAAATGCTATTGGAAAATTTAATTATATCTTCATAATTTGTCATCCCGGCCACGGCGCTGGAGATCGTTCCCTGTGCTGGGCTGGATTTCTGTACGGGGTGGCACAGGAGGTGCAGAGGGGCTGTGCCCGCGGGCAGGACCCGCTCCAGCGTTGCATTCCCAAGTGTTAACGCATCCCTGGGATCCAGCTGTCCTCACACCAGGGTCAGTGACCTCCGGCATCCTGCCTTTAATGTGCACAGCTCTGGAGCCGGATGGATCCCGCAGGCACTGGAGGCAGAGCTGTTCCTCTGCCTTCTGTGCAGACTCTGATTAACAGGCAGAGCGTCTGGCTCTCGTTTTTCCAGCCACGGAAGGATCCAAATGAAGGCTGGGTGTCCCTCATTAACCATTACCCTTCCCACGCCTGTTCCCAATGCTGGGATTGTGCTCTGCTTTGCCACTCCTGTACAGATCACCTGCTGCTGCTGCTCTATTACAATTAAAACCAGGAGCAGGTGTTTGATGATATTTATTGAGGGAAAGTGAGGATTGCTTCATCTTCCTCTTGAATTACATCTTCCTGCTTGGGAAGAGCGGACACAGAACCACCTGGCTGCCTCTCACAGCCATAGCAAGTCCCACCCCTGGTGTCCCACAGGGCTTCCAGACACCTTTAAGATGTTTCATGAACCAGGAGAAGTGTGCTGGTACTGGGGAAAGCCTCGTGCTGCTCATGGGATAAGCAAGCCTTGGAAAGCCTGGCCAGGCTGTCTGCCTGGTTTAGCTGGGGCATGGAGATGGAGGAAGGAAGGGCCCAGCGCTGCTGTGTGAGCTCCCAGAGGGTGCAGGGCTGGACCCACAGGTACCAAAGCCCGGAGCCCTGCTCAGTGCCCAGGGCTGTCACCAGAGCTGGGACATAAACACTCCAATGGGATCACACCCCAGGGGTGTGACAGCGGAGTTGGCATCACACTGCCGTGGAGCTCCCTCGCAGCCAGCAGGGTGACACTGATGACAAATGACACTGACCCTGTAATTACAGCCAGGCTCTGCTCAGCCAGTGCTGCTGCATTATTGAGAGCAACCAAAAATACTCCCAGTTCAGTCATTAACTGGCCTGAGCCTCATGGCAAGTGGCTGCCAGGGCTGCCTCAGCCTGGGCTGGCAGAGGGGAGTGGGGACAGTCTGAAATTTGCTGCAGAGGTGTTTGCACATCCTCCATCCCACAGGGATGAGACCCTGGGGGAGCAGAGCCCCTCGGAAGGTTTGGGAAAAAAGTGAAAGTGAAATTAGGATAACATCCTAATTTATGAAAGAAAGTGGAATTAGGATAACATCCCTTGCCTTAGTGCCAGTGTCACTGCTGAGCCAAGCTGAAGCAAGGCTGAGCAGGGGAAGCCATGGGTATAGCTTTGCTCCATGCCCAAGGTGGGGTCTGGAAATCAGCTGGAAAACGTCTTGGATGGGAAGAGTGTGAGGAGGAGGGCAGGGAGGCTGGGGGGCTCCCCAAAGCCTGGGGGAGCCTCATCCCAAGGCTGCTCCGGGAGATACTCTACTTTATGGGAGTGGAGCAGGTCAGGCTCTTCTCTGCCAGCATCACTGAATTCTCTCTGCTAAGGGGCTCCTTCCTCTGTAGAGACCAGCATGGACTCAAACCTCCTCCCTCTTCTCCTCCAGGAGGAATCCCATCCTTTCCTGGGAGCTGGCCTGTGCCCAGCTTGCTTAGCCCAGAGGTGGGGTGCTGGTAGCTGTGCCAGATGTGCTTGTGTGCAGCCAGATGCACACGTGCTCAGAGCAAGATGCACATTGGAGGAGCCCAGGGAGGAGTTAACCCACACCTCCAACAACCACAATACCTTGGGCTGATGTTCCTCCAAAGCCCAAGAGGAGCCCCAAAAGATATCAGAAAAAAAGTGTTTTTTCTATTTTCTGATCAATTTTTCATCAGAAAGGAGTTTGATGTAACACTGTCACTCTGCAGGTGTGTGGCCAGGCACAGTGCCCCCCTTGCAAGCTGTCTCTGTTTACCAGAACACCCCCTCCTGGGTCACTGCCCTGGTCAGCAAGGCAGTGACCAATGGGGCAGTGACTGGAGGGGACATGAAAGACTTGGCCAGGACAGTGACATCATCTTCTGCCGTGTGCTACCACAAGTGAGCACCGAGCAAAGGTGACTCAGCCGCGTGGGCAGGGGACAGTGACCACCTCCCCAGTGCTCCCGCAGGGTCTCACAGAGCTCCCAGTGCCCAGGACGGCTCTGAGACCTCTGTCACAGCACAGCGGGGACAGGCGTGGCCCGGCCGGGACAAAGCAGCACCTCTGGGTCTCCGAGCAGCCCGGAACCCCTTGTGCTCAGGAAGGGCCGTGCCTGCCTGCACCGAGCAGGGAAGGGCACACTTAGCAGCTCTGGGCTCTGCTCTGCTCTCTGCGCAGTTTCCTCCCTGGAATTCCTTCGTTTCTTTCCCTGCTTGGCAGCACGGTGAGGATGGATGCTGGCTCGGCCGGGCTGCTCATCACTCTCCTCCTCCTCCTCCTCTCCGTCCTGTGGTTCCTGGTCCAGAGGAGTGACACGAAGAGGAGACGGCTGCCTCCTGGCCCAGTCCCGTGGCCCATCCTGGGCAACCTGTGGCAGAAAGATGTCCTGCCCCTCTACAGGCACTACGAAAAGGTAAGGGACAAGGGACAAGTGGCTGTGCTGGACCCATTTGCAGGACAGCAGGACAGATAGCAGGAAAATGTGTCCTGTGCCAAAATAAAAGGGGAATCCCATGGGTGACTTCCTACCTTTCTTTCTCTTTCTTTTCTCTTCTTCCCTCCCTCATCTCTTGCTCTACCAGAATTGCCTAAATCCCTTCTGCTGGGTGCAGAATCAAGCCTGTTACTGAAGCCTTTCTCCTGTAATGCACCCACGTAGTGACAATGCCCCTCAAGGGCTGCAGCGCTGCCACTGTCCACAACTGCTTCCTGGAGATGATGCTTTGAACCCCCAAAGTGGCACTGGGATAAAACCCCCCAGGGAGACGGACAGGGCTGGGAGGGGGTTGAGGTCACAGCTTTGAGGGAGGCACTGCCCCTCCCTGCTGGGTATTTGCCAGTGCTGTGGGCTCGAGACCCAGTTTGAAATGAAGTGAATGAACTGGTGTGGGACCCTGGCTCACAGAGCTCCCCGTCCCCCCAGCTCAGCAGCACCTATGGCCCCATCTTCACCGTGTGGCTGGGGCTGAAGCCGGTGGTGGTGCTCTGCGGGTACGAGGCAGTGAAGGATGCCCTGGTGGGACACTCCGAGGAGTTTGGGGGCAGACCCGAGATCCCCCTTCTGATGCAGCTCTCCAAAGACTACGGTGAGTACTTGGATCTCTTCTGGATCCATCTGGGTGAGCAGATGGCCATGCCCCTGGTCTAGGGAGGGGCTCAGCACCCAAGACCTCAAACACCCATTTCCTGCTCTGCAAGACCCTTCAAATCCTACACCCTTTGTCAAGGATAGTATTAATCCCAGTTAGGCAATTCCAGCTTTGTTCTGAGCTGCTGTAGAGAGCCTCATCCTTTCATGGACACTGTGCACACCTGCATCGCTCCCTGGCTTATTGCTCTGTTGCTCCTCAGCCTGGCTCAGAGTAGGGTTCCCACTCCTGGGGAGCAGCAGGGTGGGCAGGAGCTGATCTCCTCTGTGTCCCTCCAGGATTTGTCTCCAACAATGAGAAGAAGTGGCGGGAGCTGCGGAGGTTCACGCTCAGCACCCTGCGGGACTTTGGGATGGGGAAGAACTCCATGTCCCAGAAGGTGCAGCAGGAGGCTCAGCACCTGGTGGAGCTGCTGGCAAAGCTCAAAGGTGACATGGCTCCTGTCTTTGTTGGCCCTGTGGCAGGCAGAGGACACACAAGAGCCCCATGGGACATATGTGGCCCCAGAGCTGTTTGCAGGGCCCAGTGTGGATGATCCCTGCAGGGAAGGGCTGAGATCCAGCCCCATCCCACCCAGGAGCTGCAGGGATGTGCTACAGGTACTCCTAGGAGGGAGATCCTACTCTGAACTGGTGCAGGGACGGCCACAAGTGAGGAGCATTCCCTGCTGGAAGAACAGGAATAAGGAACAGAACTGTGTGGGCCTAGGAATGCTTAGCTAGGACACTGCCCCAGTGACTCGGGGTTATCAGGGTGATTTCCTCCTCTCCAGCAATACCCAGCTGTTGCAAACACATCTTCTGGGGTTTCCTGCAGACGGCTGTGCTTCCCGCAGCCCAAGCTGTGGGAGGGGTTTAGGGCAGGGAGGTGGATGGAGGAGCCCTCAGCTCACGAGGGCTCTTTGCTGTGGCTGCCAGGACCGGCAGATCAGCCAGGGTCCAAAATCAGGGCCTCAGAATGGGGCGGGAAGGGGTTTTGTCTGTCTTGAAGCAGATAAATAACTCGTGACTTTTGGATGCTTTTCTCACCTCTCGTGGCTGCAGGCAATGCCTTTGAGCCAATGACCATGTTCAGACACGCTGTGTCCAACGTCATCTGCTCCGTGGTCTTTGGGAGCCGCTACAGCTACAGTGATGCGGCTTTCCTGGAGCTGCTCAACGCCATTGGGAACTACATCAGCTTCTTCTTGTCCCCCGTTGCCAAGGTGGGAGCCTGGTGTGCTCAGCACCCTCTGTCTGCTGCCTTCAGGGGCTGAGGAAGCTCCCTGGCTTTGGGGGAACAGTGTGGCTTGGAAGGAGGGACAGGGAGGCTCTGCCCAGGAACCTAAGCCCTACTGTGCCCCCTATCCCCACAGGTGTACAACACCTTTCCCAGCATCATGGACCGGCTCCCGGGGCCACACAAGAAGGTCCTGGCTGACTGCCAGAAGCTGAAGGACCACATCCAGGAGAAGGTGCAGTTCCACCAGCTGACTCTGGACTCCAGCTGTCCCCGGGACTACATTGACTGTTTCCTGATAAGAGCAGAGAAGGTAGAGGGGGGTCTGCCCTCCAGCCTGGCTGCAGCCTGAAGTATCACCCAGACAACACTGAATCCCTCCCCACCACACCTTTTTGCAGGAGAAGGGCAGCCCAGAGACCATGTACAGCCATGAAGACCTGATCATGTCAGTGTTCAACCTCTTCGGCGCCGGGACAGTGACAACCAGCAACACTCTGGTGTTCTTCCTGCTGATGCTGGCAAAGCATCCCCACATCCAAGGTACGTCACCAAACACAGCTGCTCCTGTGCCTAGGGTGCTCAGGGGGCAGAGGGTCCCAGCCCTGGAAGGTCCCATTTGGGGGCAGAGGTGGGACCTTCCATCCCATCTCTGCCCCCAGATCATCCTGCGGGGTCATCCGAGGGTGCAAGCCGTTAGACACAGACCCCCACAGGCCAGGGGGATCTGGGTGCTTCTCCCTGTGCTCCATCCCTGCCCGTGCAGATGGCCCCGGACTGGCCTGTGGGAGATGCTCTGAGCTTGCCTGATGCAGGGAGGGATGAGGGCGGAAACTCTGAGGTCTCTACAAGGGATTAGGCCAGGTTGCTCCCGCTCTAGCCCACCCTTGGGTTTAGGATAAGTGCCTGTGGAGGCCAGTAAGAAACCCTGGGGAGTTTGCACAGCAGGCACCCAGCCCCCCTGCTGTCCCCAGCCAAGGTCCAGGAGGAGATTGATGCCGTGGTGGGCACTGGCCGTGCCCCCAGCACGGAGGACAAGCTGCGGATGCCGTACACCAATGCTGTGATCCACGAGCTGCAGCGCTTCCACAAGACCCGCATTGAGAACTTCCCACGCATGACGACGCAGGACGTCCTGTTCAGGGGCTACACCATCCCCAAGGTACTCAGGGTGGCCCTAGAGCCTCTGTCTCCAAGGGAGAGGTGGCAGCAGGGCTTGAGTGCCATTTGCCTTTGTTCCTGGACTGTTTGCACACGTCTGCAGGTCCCAGGTCTTTCCCAATCCTCGGTAGCAATGACCTTTCAGAGGGGAGTAGAGGCAGGTGAATGTCACTGCCTGTCCCGCCCACAGCCCGTGTCCCTTCCTTGCCTATCCTGGAAAACAGCTCTTCCCCCCATGGAGCCATGCAGGGCTGTGGGGCCAGAGCAGGAGCCTAGCCTGGGGTGGGGCCAGGCCAGACCCTCCCCACCCCTCAGCAGATCTGGGGACAGCCACCCCTCCTGGTTTGACCACGAGCTCTGTATGCAAAACCCACCCTGAGGGAATATCTCCTGCCTTTGGATTTGGGGCAGTGAGAGGGGCTTTTACAGAAATCCATGGGAATAGCTTGGTAATTTGTGTCTCATGAGCTGCACAGAGACTGGCAGGACCATGGGGACCATGGGGACACCAGAGCCCCATGTCATTTGTCCCAGTGACACAGAACCACCAATCCAGGCTGCCTCCCCATGGGAACCTGCTTGGGTATTGGAGTGCACACCCAGCCTCCTCGATGTCCCCAGATGCTTCCCCCTGACTAATCCACCCTAGCAGAGCCCATGGCGTGGTACTGATGTCCCTCCTCACATCCCTGCCCCATTCCTCTCCCACAGGGCACTCCTGTTATTCCTGTACTTTCCTCTGTACATTCGGATCCAACCCAGTGGGAGAACCCCAAAAAAGTGGACCCCGCACATTTCTTGGATGAGAAGGGCGAGTTCAGGAAGCGTGAGGCCTTCATGGCATTCTCAGCAGGTCAGTGCTCCCCCACCCTGCCAGCTCCATGCCCAGGAGTGCCAGCACAGACACTCAGTGGCAGCACAGTGCCACCCTCCCCATGGGCTGCCTGCCCACCCTCCTGTCCCCTCATTCCCCACCGGGGTCACCCCTCTCTCATGCCCAGGGAAGCGGATGTGCCCAGGGGAGGCGCTGGCCCGCATCGAGCTCTTCCTGTTCCTCACCACACTGCTGCAGAACTTCACCTTCCAGCTGGCCATGGAGCACACGGAGCTGGATTTGTTCTCCCTGTGGCTCGAGATTGAGAGGAGGGCAATCCCGGGCAAGTTCTTCGCCATCCCACGCCCGGTATCCTCCTAAGCTGGGAGAGTGGAACAAGGAAAGGCTCTCCAGGTGCCTCCACTCCTGCCCCAGAGTGAGCCCTGTGGCCATGAGGGCACAGCAACAGCCACCACAGGAAAGACACTTTGGGCTTGGAGCTTCTCCTCTGAGAACCGTCAGGCACCTCTGCCACTAGCTCCATGAGCAGCCTGCCCCCAGCCCTTCCCTCTCCATCCCAGGAACAGGAGGAAGGCAGCACTGCTTTTCCTCCCCCATTCCCATCCGTGCTGTTTGAGCTCCTCGGGGCAGGGCTGCCTGGGGCTCCTGGGCTGGGCGGGGGCTCCCTCAGTTTGGTGAAGGATTCAGAGCAATAAAAATAACCATCACAACAGGATGCTGGTGTATATAAGGACACTTGTGGTGCCTCTTGCATCCAGTTCTTCCCAGTGCAAACCTCCCAGACACAGGATTTCAGCTCCATGTCTCTTCTGGGGTTCCTTCACCTTTCCCAGAACAGCTCGAGCCAGGAAATCACCCAGGCATCAATCCAGTCCCACCCCTGCCATGGGCAGGGACACTTTCCACTGTCCCAGGTTGCTCCAAGACCCAATGTCCAACCCAGCCTTGGATACTGCCAGGGATCCAGGGGTAGCCAGAGCTGCTCTGGACACCCTCACAGAGAGGAATTTCTTCCAAATATCTCATCTAACCCTGCCCTGCAGCAGTTTGAAGTCCCCTTTGACCTGTCACTTCAGTTCCTTGTCCCAAGTCCCTCTCAACTCTCTTGGAGCCCCTTCAGGTATTGGAGAGGGCTCTAAGGTCTCCCTGGAGTCTCTTCTCTAGGATGAACAATTCCAATTCTCTCACCTTTCAAAAACACACACTTGCTATCTCATTGCTGGGCTGTGCTTCTCTGATTCCTTCACATCAATATTTAACTCCAGAAATTGCCCTCAGGTGCCAGTTCAGCTCTGTGTGCAGCTGCTGGAGTCAATCTGGGGGTCCCAAGGGGAGCTGGCAGAGTGAGATGTGCTCCCAGCCCTCCCGTTCCCCCTGCCCGGGGGTGAGTGTGCTGCAGAGGGTGTTGTGTCAGCCCTGGGGCTTGGAGGCCCTGTGAAGCCTGGGACTTCAGGACATGGGGAAAATCGGGGTTCTCCAGGGGTCTCGGAGCTGGTTTTGGTGGGGTTTACCTTGTTGGGGTGCTCCTGCAAACATGGAGAGGGGGACAGTAGGGACTCTGCCCTGGGGGAGGTGGCTGTGCCCTGCTGGAGAAAGGTGAGATCAGAGACCTGGTTAATCCTCCTGCCTTGTCCCAAATGATGCACAAACCAGCCTTTACTCTGACTCTAAGTGCATTTGTGACTTTTAGGTGACTAAATCAGCTCTTTTCTTAATCTGGGGAAGTTCAGACAGGAAGAGCCATCTGTCAAAAATCTGTGTGACTGAAGCCTTTGCTCAATCTCTGCCTAAAACCCTGGATCAGCACTGTGCCTGTGACCTGGGTGACCTCTGGGCTACTGTGTCTAAAACCAAACACCAGTGTCCAAAGGCCACCCAAGTGCTGCTTCTTGGGGTGTTCCATGCCCATTTGTGTCACTGCCTAGCCCAGCTGTGCTCGGGGCTGGCATGGTGCCTTGCCCTGACTCCGGGTCCCCATCCCAGGGGGGCTGCTGGGATCCCCTGGCATTTCTACATCCTCCAACATCCCTCAATATCCCCTGGCAGCTCAATATCCCCCAGCACCTGCCATCACCCAGATATCCCCCATCACCCTGACATCCACCGGCATGCCCCAACATCTCCCATCCCCTCGACGTCACCCATCCCCTCGACATCCCCCATCCCCGGACGTCTCTCGGTGCCGCCTGCTGAGGGGCTGTGCCCGTGGCCTACGCAGCTCTTAGCAGCATTACGGCGGCGGTTGGAGATTACGGTAACTGTCGCGGCGTGGCGGTGGCGGGGAGCCCCGGGCAGGTGAGCGGCTCTCTTCCCTTCCTTCTGCAATGTCACAGCTCCAGTCGCGCGCCTACTGCTGGAAATCGAGCTGCTAAAGGCAGAGAAGGTTCTCCCCTGCTCTCAGCAAATCGGTGCGATGTCCTTGGCACGAGTGGCCCTCCGGTGCCCCCTTAGACCGTGGGACTGTCACTTTCCCGTGCTGGTGACTGCTGGAGCTGGAGCTGGAGGGGACAAAGCACAGAGCAAACTGCTGCACTGCGTCCCCACCAAGCCCACCCAGCGTGGCCTGTGGCACTCTGGTCTCCTGCTGTTTCCATAAGGGAGGAGCCCTCGTCACTACCCAGGGCAGGGGTGAGGGGGAAGAGATGTCATCCTGTCCCTCAGCCCTTGCTGGTGCGAGCTGTTCTGCAGACCAGGAGCGTACCCAGCACTTTCCTGTGACTTGCACAGTGCCAAAGTGATGAGTTAAACACCACCCAGCTCTTCCAGGGCAGAGCTGACAATAGTGCTGTTCATGGCACCAAAACTCGAGCACTTCCAGGACTGTAAATTCCCTGTTTTCCAGGTGGCCAAGCACCAGAACTTGGCCCCAAAACACTGAGTGCCCTGCCAGGAGGGTCCCGATGCAGGGGAGAGCTCACCTTTGTCCTCAGCTGGTGCAGATGCCACCATGGTTCCTGTGTCTCTCCAGTCATACTCCGATGTCAGCCAACCCAAGGATTTTACTCGTGTCCTGCCATTCCAGCTGTCCATGGCCATCCTGGGTAAAGCTGTTCTGATTTTCCGGTGATTTCCCCTAAGGGTAAGGAATGGTTTCCAGCGGGGATCAGCCAACCTGTCCCTTTAACTTCCCAGGGCTTTTGGATCAAAAATCCCTGGATGCCTGTTCTGCTGTGAGTGGTCACTGGGAATTCCTGGTCAGGCAAGTCCGGGAGGACAAGGAGTGTCGGAGCACAGTACAGAAGAACCTCCTGCAGCTGCAGGTGGGACACATGGGCTCCTGCCATTATTACGCACTTTAAAAAGAGGGGGGTTTTGCTGCCCAAGCTGTTAAATGGAAATTCCTGCACCAGAGGCTGCTCCCCAACTCTGCCATGGCCCTTCCACCTCCAGCTGCAGAGCAAAGCCAGGTGACATTTCACACTGTCACAAGGATGCCTCACAGAACAGCTTTAACTCTCCTTTAGAGAGCCTGTGACTCTAAAAATGGATCCAAACATTCTTCAGGAAAGCAGACTTTGGTCACAATGAAAATTTCTAGGGGTAGCAGAGGTTGGGCAGAGCTACAACAGCTCCCAAGGCAGCTCAGGAATGAGCTTCACTTGCTCCACACAGGGCAAGGGAAATGCAAGGTGTCTGTGAGGAGCTGGGGGCGGTGGTTGGAACACAGGAATACAGAACTCTTGGGAGAGGCCTGGCCTGGCCAGCAGGACCTGCCACAGACAGAATGAGGTGTGAAGGAGTCTCCCCCAAGAGACAGTCTGGAGCCTCTGCTGCTTTGGGTTGTGAAGGGAGCAGCTCTGTGCTGGCATTCAGAAAAGGCTTCAGGGAAAGTTTCACAGGCTAAAAATGAATCTTGAGTGTTGACCAAGGTTTTGAGAGCCTTGGATCTCAGTGAGTTTGAATTTTGACTCAGCTGAGTCCCTGCCAAAGATGAGATGAGCCCAAAATTTTGCTGCTTATTAAAAGCTTAAGACTAGAGTTTGGAAAAAATAATAAGAAGCAATTATTTTTCACCAGAAGTTAAACCTGAGGTAGATAGAGTGCTAAATGTAAGCCAGGTCTCAACAACAAGCCAGAGTGTGCAGCTCAGCTTTGCAGGGAGCCTCAGCATCCCGAGGAGATGAGCAGCATGCCCTGCCAGTGTGGGCTCTGCGGTAACTGTTGCCTCTATTGGTTTATTCCAGGAGTTGTGTCCTAGGAAAACCATGCCAAACTATGCTAAAAGAGTCGATGTGCAAATTCCCGAGTTAAATTATGAGGGTGAGGTCATTGAAGTGAAGGACAAGGAGCAGAAGAAGAGGCGTAAATCAAAGGTTTGTTGGAGGCTGTTTGCCTTCCGTGGATGCTGCATGTCAGTGTTTGGGGAGGAGAGAGGACAGCTCGTGGGAGACAGCACAGTGAATTTGGAATTGCTTCGTTCTTTCCCACTCCTGCTTTTGCATTGCCCCATCATGAGCTGTTCATAGGGACCAGGGCTTGCTCAGAACCTTCCCACATGGGAGGGAGTTTAGGAGGCATTCCCAAACTTCTGCCTTGTCCCCGTGTGTCCCCAGTCATGGCACAATCCTGGGGGCCTTCTTCCCACAGAATAAAGGGTGCAGCTCTCAGGGCTTCCATTTATGCCACAGAACATGGCCTGAGAACAACCCTGGACTAAGCAGGGTCTTGCTGCACTCTGGTTTTCCTTACTCTGGGTTGGTGCTGGGCTCATCCCTAGAGCTGACAGGTTCAATACTGTGAAATAATGCTGCATTCCTGCCTCTCTGAGTTACTTTTCTTTATTTCTCTTGCCCTCAGACAGAGGATTTCAGTCTGCACGAAGCCTATCGAGAACTGAAAACTCACAAGATCGAGCTGGAAGAGAGGAATGTCTTCTGTGGCCCCTACAAGACCTGTGTCCTCGTGGAGCAGTGAGTAGAGTGCCAAACTGTGGGGCCAAGAGCAGCTTTAGGAAAGCTGTTCCATTCCCTGTGGTCCTCCTGGGTGGCTGGAGAAGGGTCCCTCAGTGTCAGTGTTAAGAAATCTTCATTTTTAAAATAAAGATACCAAGATAAGCTGTTTTTAAAGGAATAAGGGTTAGTGATCCATGGTGTATCCCAAGGGATATGGGGCTGGGAGGAGCTCTCACCCCTCTGCCCACACTGATACAAAGGAGGATGTGCAGATTTAGGGACTGTGATGGTGCTCTGCAAAGGATTCACCACTGGAGTGCTGCCCACCCAGCCCAGTTAAACACAGGGAAATGCTGAGCCACGCCTGCAGTGGCTAAAGCTCACCCCAGCCACTGCTTCTGTCAGGTCTGACAGGAAAAGGAGAACCCATTACAGTGGTGGGGACTGGGTGGCCACTGCCAACAGGAGGGTGAGGCTTCTCCGTGTGCCAGGCGGGAAGGAGGAGCCGCTGCTGCTGCATGGCCATGCTGGGCCCATCAGAGCTCTGTGCCTCCGTGAGGACAAAGGGCTCCTGCTCAGCAGCACCAGCTTGGAGCTCAGCATCAGGTGAGTGGGGGTGTGCCTGGGACACCCAGCCCCAGCAAAATGGGGGGAAAGGGAAGGACAGGGGTAAAACGTTAATGCTAAGTCTGACTTGATTGCTACAATTTCTCTGACACCTTAGTGGAACAGCTCCTGATTTTAACCTGGTGTGTGGGAGCAGAGTTGGACACATTCAATAGGAAATAATAATGGAATCACACGGAAGGAATCTTAAAGTTCTCCTCTCTGTAGGTGCTGGAATATTCACAGTGGTGACTGTGTGAGAACCTTCACAGGCCACTATGCGACCATCACCTGCCTGCATTCCCACCAGGAGCACTTTGTGTCAGGAGCTGGGGATGGCATGGTGAAAGGTGAGAGAGAAGAGCACTGGGAGCTCCCAGCCAGAGGGAACCACTGGAGAACGGGCAGGGGGCTGGAGGGAGTGGAACACAGGGGTGAGAGTGGAAGGCTGTGAGTCAGAGCTGGGGACACTTGCACACACAGTCTCTGATTGTATCAGGGACTAAATTCTCACTATTTCTGCTTTTATTCAGAATTAATGGCTTTGTGGCTGTAATGCCATCCCAACTCTTGGGCAAGTGGTATCAACTTTCAGCTTTGCCAAATGTTTCCTTACAGAATAAAGGTGAAAAAGATGTGCTTTTTCTGGACTTCACATTTAAATTGTTTGCCATGCAATTATGCTTTTTAAACCACCACTCAGCTCCTCACAGAGCTGCAGGTACAAAGTGTGACTGTAATCCAAGAGTATTTTTTAATGCATATTGTTCTCCCAAAACTCATCGTTGGGGCAGACGTATTTTTAATTCTCCTCCCTGTTGCCCCAACAGTGTGGAACCTGAAGAGTGGGAAATGTCTCAGGACTCTGATGCACAGCAGCCCTGTGTGGGCAGTGAGGATGGATGGCACTCACGTGGTCAGTGGGGGTCACCGAGGCATGGTGAAGGTCTGGAGTACTGAGACAGGGGCTCTGATCAAGGTGAGTTTCCTCTTGCGTGGATTATTCTGTGCTAAATGGTCAAAACTCTCTGCTAGTTCATTACAGTTTTTTGCATTTGCCAAAGACTTTCTAAAAAAGAAAATAATCCCCCCAAACAATCCCAAAAACAGTCTAAACCAATCAAGGCAACTGTAGATAATTAAAAAACTGACTTGCAACCAGCTGCTGATTTTAAGGCAGGGTGTGATTTGCTTCACCCCCATCACTGCTCGTTCTCTGTAGATTTGTTCATCTCTGCTCCCACAGAAAACTTCTGAACCTGAGGAGATGATGGGAGAGCTTCACTAACCTGGGGCTGGAGGCACCAGGGTCAGCCCAAAATGGGAACCTTGCTCTCAGCAGCAGCTTCTGGAGCTGAAGTAGCTGGGCAGCTGTGGGAGCATTCAGCCTGTGAATTGCCTGAGCAGGTGTCCAGGATCAGTGTCAGTCCATACCTGGGAGAGGAGGGAAGCTCTTTACCTGCAGAGAAATGGAGAGATAGCTCAGATATTCCAGCTCCAGCTGAGCCCCTTTCCCCATAGCCAGAGCAGCCCCCTCTTCCCTCCTGGGACAACATTCCAGAGACCACAAAGGTCTCAGTGGAATAACATCTCTTTATCACATGTAATAAAGATGAAAAAGGGATGTTACTCCATGCCAGGAGCTCAGCAGCAGCACCAAGCCCAGAACATTTCACTGACTATAAACACAGTTATCCATGGGGTGCACTGGTACAATAACACTACAAAACCATATCAGGCTGGTGTCCTGAAAGCCATGGGATACCTCAGACAGATTTACATCCAGATTACTGATTGTGTTGCACCTTCTTCTTTTACTTTGCAGACATTAGAGAGGCACCAAGGCCCAGTTCTCTGCTTGTCCTTTGACCAGTGGCACCTCGTCACAGGGAGCAGTGATGGATATGCCCTGGGATGGAGCATGTTGGGAAAATTTAGGAGATGCCTGATAGCTTTCTTCCATCCCAAGTAGGAATCAGATATGTTTCAAGTTGTATTCAACAGTGGGCTGAATCTGTAAAGAAAATGTGCCCCTTACAGGACCAGCAAATGCCTTAATTACCAGTCTGAGGATTTGAAATATCCCCACTTTCACCAGTCTTTATCTCAAAGGCTCTGTCAGGCACCCTGTGGTCACAAGCAACATTTTCAGTTAAGACCTGGAACAACCTGAAATGCAAACCCACAACACTTTATCACAACCAGGGATGACTAAAGACAGACAGAGCACAGTCCAATATTCCAAGGATCCCCTGCCGCATGCCACAGGGTGTCACATCATCAGGGCAGGAATAGAGGTGGCCCAGTTTCATGCTCACCAACTGCGTGTTATGCCATCCTCTCAAACTTTAATTGTATATAGAACTGTGAAAAATTGAGAACCGCATGGTTTTCATTGATTTTCCTGGACATAAAACTGAAATTTCAAATGCAGCAGATGGCCACGGCCATATGGTTGCTATGGGGAGCATGGAATCACAGAATCCCAGAATGATTTGGGTTGGAAGGGACCTTAAAGATCACCTCATTCCAACCCCCTGCCATGGGCAGGGACACCTTCCAATGGAAGGATGCACTGGGCTGTTGGTTTGGACGTGGAGTGATCTGAGAGATCTGTCAGACCTTTGCAATGTCCTGATCAGCTCCTCAGTGCAGGCTGTTGCTGCAGCCAGAGCTCTGCTTCTCCTGCAGGCTGAAAGAGCTCGCTGACCATTTCTCCTTGTGCAAGCACCATGGAAGTGCCAACCTCACCTGGTGTGTTTTCAGGGAAGTCCTGTCCCTAGAGTTCCTGTACCTCAGAGTCATCAGTGGCTGTGCTGATGGACACATTCGGATATTCAACTTCCTGACTGGCACCTGCCTCAAAGTGTTGGAGCCCACCAGCAGTGGAGACCCTGTGTCTGCTCTCTATGTTGCAGGAAACAGGTACGTGACAGCAGCTGCCAGCAGGCTCTGACCCAAATTTGGTAGATTACACTGAAATTTAAGGAACTGTGTGTTTTTCCTTCTCACAAATAATTTTTAAAGGGCTCCACTATTTATCAACTGCTTCAATAATCTGGTTTAGTTCACAATGGCTGAAGAGATTTCCTTAGTCTCTTCAGCAATGTACAATTTCCTGTTTCTCTACAGCTGAAGATAAAGACCCAACTGTAAAGCTGAATTCAGAAATTCTTAGGAGGTTGAAGAATCAAGCCAATACCTGACAGTCTCTGCCTGATCCCTGACCTACAGCCTCCTTGTAAAGGCCAATAATGAGAAATCCTTCCAGGTTCATTCACTTTTGCACCTCTAACTAAAGGTGTCTCCCAGCTTCTGTGGAAGCAATGGGTAAAACATTGCTGTGGTTTGAGGACTGGGTTGGCCACACTCTAAAACACAGCTATGAAGACATTAACTCTATCCCAACCAGACCAGCACAGCCCTTCAATCCACACTTAGATGTCCCTGACAGTATGGTATTTGTAATTAGGTACTTTCCATCCTTTAGCACTACTCTGATTTAGCTCTGTCCACTGCCAGAAATTTTCATCCTAATTACTTTTAAATTAATTTTGCCATGGAGCTGAATGAAAAGAGCTCCAGACTCCCACACAGAGCACAAGTTAAAATGTGCAGTGTCTGACTGATGGGGTCCATTGCTGCTGCTCCTTCAGGAGAGATGATGATCTCAGATCTGTTGGAGGCCCTGGGGTTTGTTTTGCAGAGGAGCCCATCAGGCAGGACCTGCTGTGTCTGTGATTCCTGTGCTTTTATGGCTCTTCCCTCCCTTTTCCAGGGTGGTGATCAACTCCCCAAGCAGACTGCTGCTGCTCCAGTTCGAGGATGTGGTGTGGGACTATTCCCTACCCACCGACAGAGAGGTGCTGGAGAAGGACAAGAGGCCCCGGAAGGGGAAGCATCAGGGTGCCAGTGCAGAGCAGCAGCGAGCTCAGGACAAGTCCCCAAGATCTCACCAGGGACCAAAGAGCCGTGGAAGACCCAAAAGTATCACACAGAGCCTCTACTTTTCTGGCTTTTCTAAACTGAGTTACAAACCAAGTGGCCACTGTCTCCAGCCCAGCCAATATTCAGACTCTCTTCTGTTGTCAAGAGCAGATGTGCTGTTCCATTTCAATGGTTCTGTCATTTTCTAGGCTTCTGTGAAACCTTTCTCCCTTTTTACAAGGGTTTGGTGTAAATTTAACACATTTTTCAAGACAGGCACTGTCATTTTCCAACTGAGTAAGACAGAAATCAGTAGTAGTATTCATATTCACAAGCTGGTGGTCTTAGAAACACGCTGCTGATTCAGGGCTTGAATTATTCATTACAAACATCCAAGAAAGCAAGAAAGGGAGTGAACACCTACATTCAGGATCTGCCATCACTGGAAAAGACAACTGCACCGAAACAGGCACCTTTTCAATTGTAAAACAGTGATGTTATTTTGTTTTTAGTCAGAGCTCTTTAATACAGTGTGATGACAAATCCTCCGGCTCCACAAACTGAGTATTGCAGATAAACTGATGGGCTGGGAAAAGGTTCCTGCTTTGCAGGCCAGCAGATGTCAACTGATGCTCTGCTTGGTAAAAGACAGGACCCAGGGAACAGCTGGAGCTAGACCAGGGGTTTAGGGATGGAGATCAGGAAAGGTCCTTTCCCCAGAGGGTGCTGGCACTGCCCAGGCTCCGCAGGGAATGGGCACGGCCCCGAGGCTGCCAGAGCTCCAGGAGCCTTTGGACAGCGCTGCCAGGGATGGACAGGGTGGGATTGTTGGGGGGTCTGGGCAGGGCCAGGAGTGGACTGGATGATCCTTGTGGCTTCCTCCCAGCTCAGCTTATTCAGTGATTCTCTGACTCTATGCTCTGCAGTGTGTGGGAAAGCTTCTCAACCCCAAATGTGTTGCTTTGTTTTTGGCTACAGGTGATGAAGCCGAACACGGCCCTACTTCCCCTGCACCTGAGGAGGCAGAGGCCACTTTGGAGTGTGAGCTGCCCCAGAGAGACCCAAGGTGTCCAATGTCCCCTGACAAGTTCCTCTTAACAATCAGCACCCTGCAGAGCTTCTGCAAGCCAGCTCCAGTCAGCCCCAGCCCCAGTTTGCTCTCTGCAAAAGCCAGGGCAGCACAGCAGCAGCGCCCTGGGGAGGTGCCAATGTCCAAAATGCCCCTGCAGCACAAGGAGGAGCGGGCAGCCCAGCTCCAGCGTGCCAGGCTGCACAGCCATTCTCTGACCATGACAAAAATCTCAACACCCTTTGAAACCAAAATGCTGCAGCTCAGGCTGAAGAACTCTTTGCACAGCCCCACAGTGAAAGCCTCCATCCCTGCTCCCTGTGTTGTACGTCCCAAGTTTTGTGGCGTGCTGGGAGAAAGGAAAACTCCCAGTGGCCATGGGAAAGACACTCCTGGTCCCAAAAACAGGGATCAGCTCATCGGTCTCTGCACAGCTTCTTCAGAGCTGATCCAACCAACACCTGGCACAGCTGCAGAGATGAGGAATGAAGCTCCCAGGAGAATAAAGCCCTCCTGTCCCTACAGTTCCCACAGGGACAGTGGGTTCAGGCTCCTGACAGCAGAGCAGGAGGTGTGTGAGGCAACTGTGGCAGCTCAGCATCAGGCACAGCATGCAAAACCCATGGAAGATAAAGAGCGAGCCAGAAGGAAAGCCTGGCTGACGAAAATTAAAGGCCTACCTGTGGATTCTTTTACTGGGGAGAAGAAAACACCTGCTCCAGAACTTGGGCATAACACATTTATCTGATGTGATCCCCAAGTCCAACCAACAGCCACGACCTAGGATTCTGGTGTCCAGCTTAATCTGCCATGTGGCTTCAAGTATAAAATACAGATATATTAATTTATGCACATTTAAGTATGTTTAGTATATTTAAGCATACTCCCTGTGGTTTTAAGTGTAAAACACTCCCCTACTTTAAGTTTTCCTAAGAAATACTGTTGGTATATTCAGCTATTTCTCAAGGCAGTGAACCGACTTAGCCCTCTCCTGGATTTAACTCCCTAAACCTACTGTCATTATCGACATGGCACTGTCTGACACCAACACAGCTCAGGACGGGCCCAATCCTGTGAGAATAATAAAAACATCTTATCAGAGCTTCTGTGGATTGATTAGGGTGTAGAAGGTGAAGATGTGTGGACTGAAAGTCAGTGGATCGGTGGCACAAAGTCTGCTTGGAAGCCAGTAACTGGGGGTTGATCCTGGGTCTGATATTGTTTAACACCATCATTAATTAATGCCCTGGACCATGGGCACGGTGCCCTGAGGTGCCACCAACCCCAGAGAGGTGCTGCCACACAGAGGGACCTGGCCAGGCTGGACACAGAGCTGAGAGAACCCTGGGGAAGTTCAGCAGGGTAAGCTCCAGTGCTGCCCTGGGGAGGAGCAGCCCCAGCCCCAGAACCTGTGGAAAGCGAGTTCATTTGTATGAAATGAAAAATAGGGTAAGGGGTTCAATTTCCTCATTTCTGTGGATAAATGCCTACATGTACTTGATTTTGGAAGGTTTCCTGTCCATGGCAAGGCGATGGAACTGGATGGTCTTCAAGGTTTCTTCCAACGCCAACCACTTAGTGATTTTGTGGTTTCAACTAATGCTAAGGACTTAAGAGGATGACAAAAGCCTTTCTAGTATTTGAAAAAAAGCTATTTATCTAGCTTTGCGTGTCAAGGCTGGTGTACCAAAAATCTGTTGCATCAGAGGTTTGAGAAAAGCCAAGTTCTGCCCATGGTCACGTCAAAGGGCTTTCAGCAGCTGTTCTGGTTTGACATTAACGTCTCTGAAACGCTCCCCACAGTGGGGTTGTGATTAGTGTTGGTTTGTTTAATTCAATGCCATCTTCGACTCGCAAAGCCTGGGATGAAGCCAGTGAAAAATAACCGCAGGGAGGCTGGCAGCTGGCGCGGCTGTGCCATGGCACAGGACTGCCGCCGCGAGGTGGCTGTGCTGGGCAGGATGGAAGGATGTCACATTCCGCCACAGGATGGCAGCTTCTCCCAAGGAATGAGGATAAGCCCACCCTGCTGCGGCCAAGGAACTGTGCCACAACCCCCGGGGAAAACGTCTCTTAAGAAAGCCTGGTGGGAAAACATCATGAAAAGGCTGATTCCTTTTTGGCCATGACGAAGTGAGTAGGATCACAGCGTCGTGTTCAACTTGGAGTCCATAAATCAGCACCTCTTTGCAGCTGTGGGTGCTCAGGTGCTAGCACCCCAGGGACCCTATGGCGGTGCCTGTTCCCCGGGATCCCCTCAGGATCCCCCCGCTCCCCTCAGGCGGTGCCGGTTCCCCAGGATCCCCCCCCCGCTCCCCTTAGGCGGATCCGGTTCCCCGGGATCCCCTCAGGATCCCCCCCCCCGCTCCCCTCAGGCGGTGCTG
>WBNO01010936.1:64267-92517 GCA_013400575.1 Peucedramus taeniatus
GGATCACGAGACGCGTCGCGATTGGTCCGCGGCCGTGACGCGCGTGGCGGGGCGGAAGTGGCGGCTCCGACCATGGTACGGGACTGGGCTCGGCGTTCGGACTCGGACTGGGCTCAGGAGCTTGGCCATGAGCCATAGCACCGGGATCTCGGAACCGGGATCGGGACTGGGACCGGGGCCGGAGCAGAGGCCTGGGCACGGATTATAACATCGGAGCCGGGACCCGCAGCGGACCCCGTTCCCATAGGCCCCGGGCGAGCTGCGGGGCTCGGAGTCCCTTTCTGCCGTGACGGGCCCGTCCGTACTAACAGCCCCCGCGGGGCTCCACAGGCGGTGCCCGGCGGTGTTTGATACCGACGGAGCTGCTGGGACCCCACAGCTCTGGGGGTCACTTCGCATCTCTGGTTATACAGGGGCTCCCAGCGGAGCGGCTTCTCTCAGAGCAGTTCTCCATCCTGGCCGCGGTCCCGGGCAGTGACTGTCCTGGAAGGCTCAGGAACAAAAATACTGCCCCACCTGGAGTGTTATTGGGGCAAGGAGAACAGGTGTCGGAGGCTGTGTGTCAGAGCCAGGTGCTCCTTGCACACCTGGGAGCAGTGGGGTTTGTGATCAGCTCAGGGGGCTCAGCCCAGGTGCATGATCATTTCTCAGATCACAGTGTAGGCTTGTGTGTGGTTAAATCTTCACGTTCTTTCCAAATGAATTCTGATCCTGGGGTGCCTCTGTGATTTTCTGGGTGATGAACACTGTCCCGGGTTGAAGTTGAAAACAGTTTCATTTTTCTCCTGTAACCCTTTGCTTCTGCTCCCCACCTCAGGACAGCAGTGATGACATTGAAGATGTGTCTCTCTTTGATGCAGATGATGATGTATCCAGGAGATCCAAAAAGTCAAAAATAAGGTCGGTGGTGACAGAGGGAGTTTCTGGAATGTCTCTTCCCTGTGTCAGCTTCCAGGCAGTTATTTTCCGTATTTCCAGGACACTGGGTTCATGTTACAATGCTGACCCTTACCCCTGGCAATGTCACTTGTCTGCAGGAGCTGTGACTGTCCTGTCCTTCATTCCAGGCACCCAGTGGCATCATTTTTCCACTTATTCTTCCGAATCAGTGCCATTGTTGTTTACTTGCTCTGTGAGCTCTTAACCAGCAGCTTCATTGCCTGCATGGTGACCATCATCCTCCTCCTGTCCTGTGACTTCTGGGCTGTAAAGGTGAGTTCCCCTTGTGCTTTTTGTTCTCTTTGCCTTGCTATGTAAAAATAACTGACAGTTAAACTCATGTCTCAGAAAAGTCATTTTTTGTACTTCTCCTACAAAATGATACCCCAAAACACCCTCAAGTACTATAGTGGATTGCAGAGTGTTACAAAATAAATTCTGACATCTCTGTGTACTTGGTTCCTTTTGAAAGTCTGGTGGAGAACATTTATTAGACTCCTTTTTGAGGTAGCACAGGCTTTGTTACCAGCTCAGAACCACCACAAATCTGCCCCTTGTGCTGGATCTCTGAGAAAATGGCTTATTGTGGATCTTGTTCTCCCAGATGTGAGGCAGATGGGCACCGTGGAAAGCAGCAGCCACTGAGCTGTGGCAGGTTTCTTTGGCAGAAGACACAGTGCTCATGGGCTCTGCTCTCTTTCAGAACGTCACAGGACGGCTCATGGTTGGCCTTCGCTGGTGGAACCAGGTGGATGATGATGGCAGAAGTCACTGGGTGTTTGAAGCCAGGAAGGTCAGTGATTTTGCTCTAACCTTGTACTTGTCTCTGCTTTATGAACCCCCTGATAATTGGTGGTTCTCCTGGTGAGGGGAGATTACACAGGGAACATTTACTGGCAGCCACAGATCTGATCTCTTTATGTGCAGGTTGCTGAATGAGCTTTTTGATTGTTGAGTTATTAAAAACTTCTCTTCTCGTGATGTATTGATCTGGCTTAATATAGGTAATGTAGGTCTGTGGTCTTGGGAGACAGGAAGGGACTCCTTTGGCTGTTTCTAAGCTTTGTAACTGAACCATGCAGGAAATGTCATTTTTCCCAAACTTACCCTTCTAGCCCCAAGCATTCCAAGAGGTTTTGATGCTGCTGCCTCCAGTGGTTCTGAGAGAAAACCGAAAAGACTCCCTTAAGTGGAAACACTTTCTGTTGCAGAGATGTCTTTGTGTGATGTACAAATTAGTCTTGGAAGCACCCGGTGCTGTTGTGTGGAGGGAAATCCCAGGGAGTGTGAGGATTCTGCCCTGGTTTTAAGGACATGGGATCTGCAGGACGGAGCAGCCTGATCACTGCCATTTCCTTTCTGTTTCTAGGTGTCAGCACAAGGGGGTAAAACCTCATCTGAAGCAGAGTCACGAATTTTCTGGCTAGGCCTGATCACCTGTCCTATGATCTGGGTGATCTTTGCCTTCAGCGCTCTCTTCTCTTTCAAAGTGAAGTGGTTGGTGAGTCCCCCCTGAGCTCCACTCTGGCTCTGCCCTGTCTGAGCCAGGAGCTGACAGCTGCTGATGTTTTTTCCCTGTCACAGGCAGTGGTGGTGATGGGGGTGGTGCTGCAGGGAGCCAACCTCTACGGCTACATCAGGTGTAAAGTTGGCAGCAGGAAGAACCTGACCAGCATGGCAACCAACTACCTGGGGAAGCAGTTCCTGCGGCAGGTGAGGCCTCCAGGGCTTTGGGATCCCTGGGGAAAACAAGAGAGGCTTGTTGGTGTTCTGAGCTGTGCAGTGGGACCCTTCCCACGCTGCTGCTTGGGAGCCTGAGCCCTGTTAATTAAGGCACAGATCACTGCTGATTGCTGCCATGCAGCCCCACGTGCAGTGCTGTGGTATTGGCTGGTGCCATGGATAAATGCCATGGGAATTACTGGAATATGACTGGTGTGTTGGGAGTAACACCTGGCTAAAAGGGCTGCCACTGCCCTTTGTGTTCTCTCTCACCTCCACCCAGCTCTTTCAGCAGCTCCTGTTCTCCCTAGCTCTGGGTTTCCTCCTTCCAGGAAAGGGAACAAATGTTCCAGCAGGAGCAACCACCCCATTTCCATTCCACTGCTGCTAGACTGCTTTTTCTGGCTGTATTGATGACTCTGGCAGAGCTATTTTTGGCTGCCACAGGTTCACAAATATTTGCTAGAATTACTGCCATTAGTGTGATCAGAAGCTCAAATACTGATGATCTTTCTTGGCACTCTGTGCTGGGCCCATCCCCTTCTTGGTTTGCTCCTGAATTCTTGTACCCTGGCAGGGGTTATCCAGATGCCCAGGCCAGTCTCAGGCTCTGGCAGAAATGAATGTTTTGCTCCAAAATCCCAGCAGTGGCTCACAGAGTTCTCCTGCCCTCTCTGATCTTGCCTCCTGCAGACCATGGCTACAGAGGACCAAGCAGCATCCTGAGTGTGGTGGGAGCCTCCAGCCAGGCTGCATTCCCAGCAGTGACCAACAGAGAAGTTCCTCTGACCAATTTAGGAGCTGCACACAAGGTGTGAATCAAAAGAAGTAAATAAATTGTGCAAGACTTGCGGTTAACACTCCTGGCAACTTATATTCCATTTTCCACTAGCAGTTTGTGTTTAAGTCCTTTCTTTAGTTTGATTAACAAGAATTAATTTGCTTCAACTTTAAATCAAAAGATAGCCGTAGTGGGTTTTGTAGAGGTTTAGAACTATTGGATGAGTTAAGAGAAAATTGCTGGAGATTCTTCAGAAAAGCCATGTATGAGCTGAGCCTTGGGAACTCTCCTGCTCCTTCAGCACTTGGTGCCTGGGTACTTTCAGCTGTGGGCAAGTTTTGCTCTTTGAGGTTGTTGCTGCTTCTGCTACAGTTCAGGGAGTGATTTTTTTGGCCCTGCATCCCTCACTGTTTGACTGGAATGGTGCAGAATGGCTGCAGTAAGGAAATGGAGCTGCTGGGAAGATCTCTGAAGTCTCGTGGCAGCTGCAGAAGGTGACCTGTGAGCAGGCCTTGGTTTTCTGAAGCATTCACAGACCAGGAGAACATCCTAAAGCCCTGGATCTGTGGAAATCCCTGCAGGCCTGGGCCTGTCTGGCGAGAGTGGCAAGAGCAGAACCAGTTTCCAGGGAAGGCTGCACCCCTCTTCCAGCCAGGGGCTGTGAAAACAGCCCTTGTCTGCCTGGCCTGTCACACTGAGGCCATGGGGTGTCCTGGAGTGGACACTACTGTCATTAGGCCAGCAGGGTGTGGGGATGTGAGTTCCCTGGCACAGGGGTGGGACTGGCAGGTTGTCACCCTCCTGCAGTCCATGCTCTGTGCTGCCCCTAGGCTCCCCAAGGAGTCTGAGCTGGGGAAAGCCCTCTGTGGGATGGCAGTGCTCAGTGGGGTGGTGGTGGTATGCTCAGAGCTCATCCTGCATAGGGGCCAGCTCCTTCTGTTGGGTTCTGTCCCTGGAGCTTGTGCTTCCACAGCAGCAGGTGCTGAACGTTCTGGGTGAGGAATTGTAAATGATGAATGTGGTTTCTTTTTAACTCCCGGGTGCTGTGAATTGTGGGGTTGCATTACCCTGGTTCCCCTCCCTGTACTCTGCAGTACTGGCAACTGTACAATTAACTCTCTGGATTGATACCTTCCTTTTGTAAATACGTATTTATAAAATCTTGAAATTAAAATGCTGCTTTGTTTAACCAGCCCAGATATCCTTTCTGTGATTCATGGCTCAGCTTCTGCCCCATGTCCTTGTTAGGCACCTTTAGCAGGAGTTTATTGTCCATTTAAACTGTTCCTCCAGTGCTGGCACAGTTCTGTCAGTCAGGGCTCCGCAGTTTTCCCTGGGCAAACACTGCCCAAGCTGCTGGAGCTGTCACCATGCAGAGCTGAAGTTGTTGTCTCCCCAAGGCTCATCTCCTTTTGAGGGCACTCAGAGGTGCCCCCTGCCCAGACCCTGCTCAGTCCCACACCAGAGGAACTTCAGTCCCCATTTACACCCAAGGGATCAGTAATTTCTAGGGAATCAATGTGAAGAGGCCAAATTCAGTCAAACCCCCAAGACCCTTCAGCCACGTGGGACATGCAGGTCTGGCAGGGTAGAATGGGAATCCTTCCTGCTCCAGCCCAGCCAGCCTCTGTTCACTGCTGGGCTGAGGGGCTGGCACAGCTCCAGCCATCAGCTGCTGCTTCTAAAGTGTGTTAAAAGGTTTGGACTCATTTGTTTATTCACCTGCTGCCAAAGCACCCCCAGACTCCTGGAAAACAGGGCTTTTCTGGAAGTTGCAGTTTATTTAACCAAGGACAGAGGCATTTCTTAGTAGGTGCCTTTAAATAGAGCCTTCTTTGGATTATTTTTAGCTCTTGGCAAACATTCAGGTTTTTGGCTTCTGAGAAATTGGCAGTTTATTGCATTCCTGTCATGGATCAGAACCAATTTTCTTATCTCTGCTGCAGTTGGGTGTGAGTCTGGTTTGATTCTCACTTGCTGTGTGCTGGGGTTTCCTGGGGAGCAGGAAGTGGGAGTTGCCTCAGAGCAGAGAAATTCTCTGAATGTGCTTTTTTTTCACAAGCCCCAGGACTCCACACTGAGCCAGCTTCTTGAGCATCAGTTGGGTAATGCTAGCCCCACCTCAGACCTGGGTGGGGCTGAGCTTGGAGGGTTTAGACAGCAAAAATACTGCAGGAGCAATAATAATAATAATAATAATAATAATAATCTTCACTCTGAAATAGCAAAATCCGTCTGGGGAGGTGCAAGTACAGCTGGAAGTTGGTCTTGGGATTATCCTAATTTCACAGGCAGAGGTCTGTTTGGGGTCCTTGTTGGGCCAGCAAGGGAGGAGCTGGCACAGCACAGGCCCTGGGGCTGTCTGGCTGCCTGGGGTGCTCACACTGATCCCTGCTGTCACTGTCTGGTGACAGTGGGGACCTGTCCCCTTCCTCCGTCCTTCCCCCTCTCCAGGTGCTGGGTGCTGGATCCCCTGGGAAGGTGCTGGATTTAGGCACAGAGGCAGTGCTTTCTCTGGTCCTGTGCTTTAACACATTCCTGGGATGCACTGGGACATTCTAACCCCAAGGACCTTCCCGGGCAGTTTTCTCCATTCCCTTCCCTTCCCTCGGGGCTGCCCAGGATGTGAGGGTGCTGGGCAGACAGATCCGGAGCCTGCAGGAGCTCCCTTCTGGCTGCCCTCTGCACTCTGGGGGTGTTCATTGGGCACAGAAAATCCAGAGGTGGGGAGGATGGCTGGGCTTGCCTCTCATGCAGCCTGGGAAGGGAAGCATCCTGCTTTCCTAAGGGATATTTCAGGAGGAGAAGGAGGAGACAGGATTTAAAGCCCAGGAAGCAAACCCATGGAGCTGCAGCCCCCCGAGGTCAGGTCAGGTACTGAAATAATTATTGCCCCAGACAAATGAAATCCGTTTCCAACAGCTGAGTCTGCTCCTATGGAAATGGCCCCTATGATGATGCCAAAAGTCTCCCTAACTCAAACTCCCCTTTCTGAGTCCCTTTATGCTGGTGCTGCTGAGGAATTGCTGATGGAAAACAATGGTGCCCCTCTGGCACCCGCAGCCTGAGACAGCCTGTGAGCAGGAGCCCAAAGCTGTGTCTGCACCTCCAGCTGTGACAGGTCTGAAGCTGGCTCAGGAATTGCTGCCATGGAAAACCTCCCATGGCAATGAATTCCATATGGAAACTGTGTTTTCCCGGGGAGCCCCTCTGGTGACCTTCCCTGGGCACAAAAACTGCCATGCTTTTGTTTTATTCCCATCCTTTTGATGGATTTCCTCCCCTCAACTATTAATTTGTAAATTACCCAATTAACAGCTGTTCATGCTATGTCAGCCCATTAACCATTCCAAGAGCTTTAATATTTCCCAGAATATTTTCCAAAGCCACGTTGAGGTTCTTCAGCTGATTGTTCTCTCTCTCCCCTGCTCATTAGAAGCCCCAACAGTTTGAACCACATGGGAGTTGGACATTCTGCTATGTTGTTCTTCACATTTCTCCAAGAATCCTTAAAAACCACCAGGATCACACTTGCCATATCCCACCCATCCGGCACGGGCAGAACTATCAGTCTGGGGATTAATTGCTCCCTAAGTTCATCCCCTAGCCCTCCAGACTCCTGGAGATCTCCAGGGCCTGTGGAGTTGCTCCTCTGAGTTATCCCTCTCTGTGTCACCAAGCTCCTTCCATTTAGTTCATTTTGGGTGAGCTCTGTAGCGTTTTTTCCTCCTTTTTTTATCGGTCCCAAAGCACTGTGTAAACAGCTCCATAGTAACCCTGGAGCCATAAGTCATTCAGCTGTTCTGCCATGCTCCTGCTGCTGTGTGATTCCAGAGCAGGGGAGGGCTCGGCTCTTACTCACTGTCCTGAGGGCACCCCTGCAGGGCCCGGCCCTGTTTTATGGTTTGTGTCACTTCTGCCCCAGTGGGACCTTCTGTGCGTGTCACCTCTCCCCTCTAAGGTTTAAACTCACCTCAGCTTGTTTTCACCAGCTCCTGGATTATGTTTTGTTCTTGTTGGAGCCCTCCCTCACACCCAGACCCTGTTGTAGAAGGAATTTGTATCACCTCTGGTCTTGGGAACTTCCACACCTCTTTCTCAGCACCTGAGAGCCCACTGAGGTGCCACCTGTGGGCAGAGGCCCCAGACTGTCTCCTTGGATGAGGAAAAAACGATTCCCTCGCCTTTTGTGAGCCCTTGACTTCTCATGTTTTAAATTGCAGGGTTCTGCCCAAAAGTTTGGTTTAATTAGGATTGAACTGGATGGAGATGGGGACACAGACTTTGCTTGGATCCTGTTCCATCCCTGGCTCACAGAGCAGATCTTGGTGGGACTCAGCCAGGAGCTGGGGCAGGGCTGGATGCAGCTGGAGTTCTGGGATGTGAAGTCTTCATCAGGCACCCCCAGGCACATGTGGGGATCAGACCGACCTCCCCAGGCTCTTCGGCAGCTGCTGCACATGGGACAGCCCCAATCCTCAGCACAACGGGAGGAAAAGGCAGGCTCAGGAACAGCCTTGTGGGATTTTCCTCGTGGTTTGCAGCAGGATGAGGAGGGCAGCATCCCCTGGGGCGTGACCAAGCTGGGCGGCCTTTAGGGGACATCATGGCCAGGGCCCTGCTGTCTGAGGGCAGCCGCACAGCGGGACTGCCCCTGCCCTGGCTCCCTCCAGCCTGTGCCTGGACTCGGATCCACGCTCTCCCACCCAACCCTCTTCTCTCCAGATCCGCACGGCAGCAGAGGGAGCCCTTACGCTTTTCTTTAAAGAACAATTAAATAATTAATAATTTCAAAACGGAGCGGAGAAAGTTTCCAGGTTGGACTTGTTGGAAACGAGTCCCGGGATCAATCCTGCGCCGTGAGCAGCGCCAGAGCCACCTGCGGGAGTGGCACTGCGGTGGGCACGGTGCCACCTCCCCGGTGCCACTCCGGCCACGCGGCCGGTCCTCCCGTGCCTCGCAGAGGGGTGACAAAGAGGGGGACAGCCACCAACACCAGCGTTCCTTCTGCCAGCGCTGGGGCCGGGCAGGGACAGAGCGGGATGTGAGGGATATAACGGGAACATGATTCACTGCTCTGGTTACAGGGGTGTGAGCAACCCTGCAGCTGGAAAAAGGCAGCAAAAAGTGAATCTGCTGCCAGCTCTGTGTGTGTGGGACTGGCTGCCTGGGCTGGCTGCTCAAAGAGCCCTTGGGCCCACCCTGATTTGGGGGAATAAGCTGTGATTTAATACATGCTCCCTAGGAAAGGATTCGGCCCAGGGCCTCAGGTGGAAAAGTCCATTAAAAATCAGAGTCCAAATGGCCAAAGGAGGATTTTCCATCTGCATCCAAGTCTGCAAGCAAATACAGGCATTTGTAGGAAGAGCTGTCATCCTGCAAGGATTTCTGCAAAAAAAAAGGGAAAGCCCAGGCAGGGAATGACAATTGGGAGTGGGTGGGAATGGGCTCATCCATGGACTGATCCCTGGGCTGATCCATGGACTGATTTGGGATGGATTACATGGATTTTTGAACTTCAGTGCCTGCTTAACTTAGGCTCAATACCACCCAAGGTGCGAAAGCAGCGTGAGCCTTGCAATTCCCTCAGAGAATAGCTCCCAACTCTGCCTCCTGAGCATCCTCCTCTGGCCAGGAGCATCCACAGCCGCAGAGGTGAACCCGCAGCTCAAGTCTCTCCTGCTCTAAGTATGTACCAGGAGGAAATTCCAGCCCTGGCCCCTCTTGGCAAAGCTCTCGGTTCTGCTCTCATGGTTTGAGCTGCAGGACCTCTGACTTCCAGCTGCAAAAATCTTGTAGTTACACAAGAGGAAGCAGCACAAATCATGTGCACGGGAATTATCCCGTGTCCTAAAGCTCTGCCGGGCCTGGAAGCCATCTGTGTGACCCTTCCCGGGGTCGGAGGGGAGACATTCCATCTTTCCTGTGTCATTCCGAATAAAAAGTCAGAATCTGGCTGCTGCTCACAGCCCTGGCAGGCACTGGGTCCATGTGTGGGACACTCTGAGCTGTTTTCCTTAAATGTGATTTAGCAACGCCCAAGCGCATCCAGCTGGGAGCTGCTGGATCCCGGGGATGTGTCGGAGCCTTCAAGGAAAGGGAATAAAAAATGAGCACAACTCCAGGGCTGAAACCTTGGAAGTCTGCAGGACTCAGCAGCTGCTAGGGGATATGGTGATGATCTCGCTGTCTGGAGGGAATCTGAAGCATGAATATGGATCCAAGCTGTGGGAGTACTGCCTGGACACTACAAGATGTGGAATTTATTGCAATTTATTGCCATTTGTGACCTGTATTTGCTGGTAGCTGAACAGTGTTAGTCACCGTCAGAGAAGATTCCAATTAACTGATTTCACTTTTAGAAATTTGTTCAAACCAACCCCATCCAGGTGAAGTCAAATCCACCCCATTTTAAGCCCACGGAGCAGCCCTCAGGACACCCCCACATCCAAGGAATCACAGCGCCCCAGGAGCTCTCAGCAGGTGGGTTTGGTGTGTCCAGCTTCATCTGTGACAAACCACACCCAAAGGGCCCGTTTCTCTCAGAATAGAATAGAAATTACTTTTCATATTTAATTACTGGAGTTGGAGCTCAGTGTCTCCTCACTGCTCCTCTCCTTCCCACCAACACAAATGTGTGCTGGGGCTGTGCAGATAAACCATAAATAAACTGACTCCCAGGAGAGGTTCTGTCCCTGCTCCTGGGGTGGGATCTCTAGGGGAACACCCGGCTGGCTGTGCAGTTCCACCACAGGGAGGGTCACTGTGGGTTCGCTGTGTGGGACCAATGCTAAAGCCATGGAGCAGGAGCCTCTCAGGCTGATACTTGCCAAGAGAGGGGTGAAAGGCGAGGCTCTGTCCTCACACAGAGTGGGACACGAGGCTGATGTGACCATGGGTGACAAAGCTCCCTGCCCCTGCCAGAGGGTGCCAGGGCCTTGCCTGAGCTCTGCCCCCCCCATCCCNCCTTTGGAGCTGGCCCTGCTGAGATGGGCTGGGGAGTCCCAAACTGGTACTTGGCTCCCCCAGGAACAGGTCCAAGCTGTGAATGGGGACAGGGGCTGGCACAGGAATGTAGGAATGAATTCCTGCAGGGAATGAAGGAGGGGACGGCAGCCCGAGGAGGAGAGGAGGCAGTGGCCCTGGCTGTTTCCTGAGCTCCCCGCTCCCTGACAGGAAAATCAGTCCCTGCCTTGCCTGCCCTGGCAGAGCTGAGGCTGTTTTGCTGTCGGGAGAGGCTGGAGCTGTCCGAGCACTCGCTGGGGCAGTGTTCCCACCACTCCCACCCCGCGGAACACCAGGGTGACTCAGATTTCCCGGAGATGTTCTTATCTCATCCTGCCCTCTGCCCTTCCCCAGCGTGCTGGGTTTTCCTGTGGATCCCACACGCTCGGGGAGCTGGGACAGCCCAGGGAGGGCTGGGGGTCGGGGCAGGTCTGTGCCCCCAGCTCAGTTCTCCTCCAAGGAAAAGCCACCTGGAGTTGGGCATGGCTGAAGAATCCTGACAAGAATCCTGGGAAACCCGTCCAGAGCTCAGCCCAGCCCTGAGGGTCTCTTAACCAGGTAGAGGAGGAGGAATGTGTGTCATGCTGGATGGAAAGGGATTTTTTGGGACTGTGGTGTGACCTCTTGGATGTGATCCCGGGGAAGGAATGACTCGGAGGTGGCTCCATAGGCATTTCCCTGTGTATTCCTCAGAGAGTGAGCACCTCTGACTGTAAACAATAAATCCTGGAAATTGTTCCACTCTCCCTGCACATCCCAAAGGCATCTGGAAAGGAGCCCAGCCCCAGGGAGGAGGAAGGTGCAGGCCATGCCGAGGGTCCGGCTCTGCGGGGACAGGGATTAGGTGGAAGTGACACAGAGTTTGGCCCAGCCCGGCTGGATTTGTGTCACACCAGGACTGGCCTTGACTCCCTGTCCTGCCAGAGCCCAGCCTGGAGCTGTCTGCCTCAGGTTGTCCTCATGCTGCTTTTCCCAGAGCAAGGCTCTTCCCAGGGCAGGGGCCTCCCAGAAAAAGGGATTATTCATTTCCAGGAATGTTTGAACCAGTGGGAGCTCCTGGAATCCTCAGTGCTGGATGGGTTTCCTCAGCACTGGGCTGCTCTGTCCATTGGGGCTGGGGAGCTGTTCGAGCCAGGGCTGTTTCCATGCGTGCAGGTAACTCATCCCCATGGAAACCTCTTCCCTGAGCTCCCTCTGGCCCTCACAGCAGGACAAGCACAGAACCTGTGCCCCAGCCTGTCACAGCGTAACCACAAACTGAAAAAACCCTCGTTTTGCTTGCTCTGAACCTGCTCTCCTTAGCATGGCCTTGGGGGGCTCTTTGGGACTTTGGGAGCTGTTCCCTGCAGCCCCTGTTGCTCTCATCCCTCTGGGCTGGGCCACCAGCATCCCCTGAGCAGGAAACCTGCAGTTTTTCAGGTGGAATAACCTCATGCTCAGCTCTGATCCCTTTTCTTCCCCTCTCCCCTTGTCCCTGAGCTGGGGAAGCTGGGTGCACTCTCCAGCCCTCGTTCCCTGCATCCCTGCTGCTCCAGCACAGGGCAGGGACATGCTGGGGCCGGGACAGGAGCGAGCTCAGCGCTGGAGCTCCTGGCCCGGCAGGACTCGGCCCTGGGAGTGGCCAAAAGCTGCTTTATTTATGGTGCTCTGTGCAAATTGTCACCGCAAAGGGGCTTAGCTGCAGGAGCCCCCCGGCTCCCCGGAAAGAGAGATGGAGGTGCCAGGCCATGCCCAGGAGCTGCCAGCGATGGGGATAGAGATGGTGACAGCTCGTGTGCCCCTGCCCCCCCCCCCCCCCCCAGCTGTGCCCACCCGTGCGAGGGGCTGCCCTGGGCGCAGATCAGCCCTGTTCCGGGGTTGGTGTGGGTGGAGTTCCTCGGCTCGCTTGGATTTCTTGGTTTCTCCTGCTGTCTTTTTGGGAGTATCCTCCCATGTTGTCCCACCTCAGCCCATTCCAGCTCCCACCCTCTACCCCTGCCGTCCCCTCCTGCTCTCTGACCGCACCGCTCAGGATTGCGATTATGAAAATCCGCCCCAAAATACGATAAAGATGTGCTGTCCCTCCTCCGTGTGCGGCTCCGCCTCCCCCTCCTCTGGGGACACGGTGGGGTCACAGCCCGTCACCGCCGCCGGGGCGAGCCTGCTTTGGGCGCTGCCATCCCTGTCTCCCGGGCTCGGAGGGGGCCGGCCAGTGCCTGGGTGGTCCCGCTGTCCCTCCCTGCCCCAGGCATCCCCCGAGGCTCTCGTGGAACAGAGGCTCCATTACACACTTCCCAAACTCGCTGCTTGCTGCCAGAGACGTTACTCAATCCAGACACAGCGAGCGTCCAAATCCCATCCGTGTGCAGCCGGGGCAGGAATTACACCCCGGGCCCCGCGGGGAGCCCTCGCCCACCTGCTGCAGGTGAAAATCAGCTCTTGCCACGAGGGCTTCGTGTTTCAGTGGGAAAACCTCTGTTCTATGCCTGCAGGGGACGGCACAGACGGGCGGCTGCACGGAGAGCTGGTCCCCTCCTGTCCCCCACACAGGCACCAGCACGGCAAGCACGGCAGCCCCGGGATGAGCACACTCAGGCCGGCACTGCAGCACGGAAGGAGGATCAGGGATAGGATGAAATCCCCGGAATTCCCTGGTGACCGGGCTCCTCCCACACATCCCGCTTCTCCTGCCATTTGTCGTGAGGAGCAAACTGGACGCTCTGGAAGGGATCTCAAGCTCCAGTTTGTTGTAAAAAGCAAACTGGAAGCTCTGGGAAGGATCACATGTTCCCCAAGGCTTTGTGCAGAAAGCCTCCATGAGGTCACCCCATTCCTGCTCTTGCAAAACCCTTCCCTCTGTGGCTCTTCTGTGTAGGGTGGAATCTGCCCTGAATCCAACTCCTGCTCCAGCAGCTCCTGGGGCTGGGCTGGAGATTTTTAAAATACGTTGAGATAAAAGCAGAATCTTCAGAAGGGTCTGTGAGGTGATACAGCAGCACTGATCCAGGACAATGCCTCGTGGCTGTGCCTATGCTGTTCTGCACCCTCTGCAGGGACACCACCCCTGCCCTGGGTATGGGTTCAGAGTCAGGCTAATAGCAGCACCTGAACTGTTATTTCATGGCTAAGACCAGGAACCAGCTTTTATAGGACCCAGGACATGGTACCCGCACTCCCACCATGGGGATTCCTGTAAGATTTGTGTCAGCTGCCCAGGAAAAGGCACATCCTGGTGGAGGGGCAACCAGGGGACAGAGAAACACATGGAGAGACAGATGAGGCTGTACAAGGGCCATGCGCAGGACACAGGGACAACTGGAGACAGCCAGGCTGATTTTAGGCTGGTTTCCTAAGGAAATGAGCTTGGGAGCACTAAGTGCCTGTGCCCTGGGAGCCCCCAGAGCACTTAGCTGATTCAGCTGGAACCCAGCAAAGGAGGAATTCCCTGAGACCTCAAAAACCCCTTTTAGGGTGTGCAGGGGTGGCTGGGGTCGGGCTCAGCTGGTGGCACTGATTGAGGGGGTGGCTCTGGGGGATAAAAGCAGCTGGGCTGGGTGTCCCCTCCCCCTTTAGCGGGGCTGGAGGTGCTTTGTGCTGTCACGGGCGCCCAGCAGTGGCTGTGTTCCTGGGCGTGTCCCGGGCCTTGGTTCCAGCAGCTGCTGGAACCGTGCCCTGCTCCGTGTTTGGCTGCAGCATCCAGGTACCGCGGGAGGAAACGGGGCTGGGGAAGGCTAGCACCTGGAGAACGGAGCGGGGAGCTGATCCTGGGCAGCCAGCAGCGACAGAAAGGACATGGGAAGGGAGCCCCAGGGAGTGTCTGCAGCCCGGCCTGTGTCCTCTGCCCAGCTCCCAGCTCGGCCAGCTGTCCCAGTGTCCAGCAGCATCTCATACCCTGCTGCAGGCAGTCTGGGGTGGGAGTATGGCTCCCAGCATGGCTCCTGACTCGACAGACAGGGAAGTTCCCTTCATAAGCTTGGTTTAAGGAGCACAGAGTGAGGGAGGATGGGGGTGAAATGTCCGTCACCAGCTCCAGCCCTGGCTTTTCTTTATAGTAGGTGACTTTCCCACCTGCCTGTGCTTTCCAAAGCTGTGAGCGCCGTGTGCACCATCCAATACTCCAAGGCAGGTTCCAAGGCTTTCACTTGGGCTCACCTATTCTCCCGAGCCAGGCAGGTGAGTGCCAGAACATCTCTGCAGGAGCTCTGTGGGCAGAGAGCAGCTCCCTGCAGGCTGCTCCTGATGGGGAGTGCTGATTCTTTACGAACCACTCAGGGGGTCTCTAGGAGAAATGGGCCCTGATGTCTCTGCCGGCCTCACACTGCTGGGGTTGGTTACAGACCCAGCGAGTTTTACCTCCTGGAACTGTCCCTGGGGAATGGACAAAGGGATCCGTGCAAAGTCCACTGCAGAGCCCAGGCAGCCTGAACTTCCCAGCTTTGGGGGGAACTGTCCACACGTGTCCAAGGGGGGATATGGGGTAGGCAGTTCGGGAGGGCTGCACCTTCCCGGTGCCTCAGCCAAGGGGGAAAGGAAGAGGGCAACACACAGCCGGGAGTTTGGGATAAAAGGAGGCTGCACCCCCAAAACCTCAGGAGAGACCTCACGGGGTGCGGCCCAGTGGACTCTCCCTTTATTCCAATAAAGCTGCGGACTCCTCTGTCTCCTTGATGGACATTGGCCTTTCATAGTGTGATTTTTCACACCCTCCTGACCTGTCCCTGAGGGAGAACAAAGGGAAAAAACCTTGTGGCCACATAACCAAACGCTGACTTCTCTGTTTTGTACCCCCATTGTAGATTCGGTGAGACACATGGCGAGTTTTTTAAAGAAAATCCTGGAGCCATCAGAGGAGGATGCATTTGACCACTTGACATGGATGGAAAAGCCTTCTATCAACGTCTTTGAGGGCCCGAGCTCAGGTGAGGGTGGTGATAGGCAGGATTACAGCAGAGCATCCCCACAGTGTGCACCTCCAGTGTGGGCATTTCCCTCATGCCACTTTTCTGCAAAACTTTGGGACGTTTTTACTGATAATCCTAAATCTCCCCTGGGCTGAAACTCAGCCCGTGGCTGCAGGTGGAGATGGTTTGTGCTGTAGCAGGGTGAAGGGTCAGTGTTCTGTTTCTCCTTGGTTGTGCTGCCGTGTGTGTCCTCCAGTACTGCGGGAAGCTCTCCGTCCGTCGGGATTTCTGCAGCTCCCAGGGGAGTCGGGGTTTACTCTTTGGTAAATGTGGAACGCATTCCCTGAAATGTCGGGAAATACTCGGATTTCGTTTCAGGCAGCGCAGCAGAAAAATGATCCTCACTTTTAAGTTCCTGTGGCAGTTCGCTGCCCCAGGTGTAACTTTCCCCTCCCTAATTGCTGTTAATTGATGTTAATTAATGGCTATTTGCAGCCATTAGCGCCTCGTTTGTCTCGGCTGCTCGGGCAGGGAGTTTGTGTTTGCACCAAGTGACACCGAAATGATTTCCTGGGTATTTGGGCGTGGTTCGCGCAGAGCGAATATTGAATTGTGCGTGTGAAACATCCTCTGCAGAGACATCGGAGCCGCTCTGTGGGTGTGCGATGCCTTCACTCGTGTGTGGGAAGCAAGGGGTGGAGTCTGTGGCATAATGAAGTTGTAAGGAAAATTAATCCACAAACATCAGAGGTTTACGTCCAAAACCGAGACAGAGGAGTCCCTTTTACTTTATTCGAATAAAGGGAGAGGCCATGGGGCATTCCCCTGGGGTCTCTCGGATTTTTGGAGGACACAGCCTCCTTTTTATCCCAATTTCCCGGCCGCATTTCCCTCTCTCTTTCCCCACTGGCTGAGGTACTTGAGAGGTGCAGACTTCCCGGAACGCCTGATCACAAAGATTCCCCTCTAATGTATAACCCTCCCTTTTAATTTTTAATTCTTACAGAATTTAGGGGGTTTATTTCCCATTGTTTCTTTCATCTTTCAATGTCTAATTTCATTTATCAGCAAATCTAGAGTTTATTTGTAAAAGCAAATATCTTTTTCCATTCATCAATCAGTGGAATCCTTCCCATTGTTTCTTTTATCACCCAGTGCTACAGCAGACCCACAGCTTGTTTGTAAAGACAAATCCACTATTCCTCTCAAAGTGATTACGGAGCCTGTAGTTTAATTCTGGGTAGTTTGAATTTCCCTGCATGTTTTCACCTTCTGGCAGTTATGTATTTGCTGGTGCATCTCTGCTTTGTGATCCTGCCTGGGATGGGGATGTGCCTTGGCCCAGCTCTGGCTACCCCAGGGTCAGGTGGAGGAGCTCTTCCACCAACCTGCAGGGTGCAGCCCTGCCCCAGACACCTCAAAGTGTGCGACTGGCTCTCTGTGGAATCCTGGCATCCCCCAGCCCCTCCAGCCCGTCCATACCCGGGTGGAAGGGTCGTGTCTCCCTGCGTGCTGCAGAAATGCTCTGGGTGGCCCTGCTGGGTTGTACCTGGGGGGGTTGAGCTGTTTCCAGCCCCATTTCATGGCAGGGATCCCTCCTGCTCCATGGCAGCTGTTCTGTCACCTCATGTGTCTCAGGGGATGAGGGGTGTGTGTTCCTGAGGGAGCTGCTTTGTGCCCCCTCCCAGGTTTGCCAGATCCGTGGGCAGCAGCTCTGGAGCAGACAGAGGGCCCTGCTGTGTGCAGACAGACACCAGTGTGCTCTGCATACCTGGAGCACTGCCAGGGGAACATGGAAAGCAGATGTTGGATGGGGACCTGCTGGAGAAGCCCAGGGCCCTCGCTGCCTCCTGTACCTCTGTGGTCAGGGCTGGAGCCGGGAGCTCTGCAGGGCTCAGCCGGGCTCGCTGCAGCCCCAGGGACTGGCAGCGTCTGCTCACGTGGCACCTGCAGAGTGCAGGAACAGCCAGAAGTCCTGTTACACAGGAGCTGAGGCACGATCAGGAGTTGAGGTGCTCCCACTGCTTTTCCCTGTTCCTAAGGCAGCCTGGAGCTGCTCTGAGTTACTCCAGGGTGGCCACTGCAGGCAGCTGGGTGTGGGTCCTCCTCAGAGTCAGCCCTGCTCGTTCTTTGGGGCCAGCGTTGGTGATCTGGGCCCTTCTCCACACAAGTTTGGGCCAGATCCTCACATCTCTTTGAACTTCCTAAAGAAAGACTCCAATGGGTGAGATCCCAGCTGGGCTCCACAAACTTCCCTGACTTCTACCAGCCAAGGAATGGGAATTCTCTCACTTCTCCTTTGTCCTTTGGTGTGTCACCTCATGCTTGCTCACCAGCTAAGGGAACTGTGCAGTAGGGGATGTATCTGTACCATGAGAAAGGAGCCTAATTCAAGGCTCTGCAGACATTCTTGTTCTTGCCAGCCCTGGTTCCTGCAGCTCGGATGTGGCAGAGGAGCAGTTCCTGCAGCACAGGAGGTGTCTGGGGGAGCTGGAAGCCTTTCTGCAGCTTGGGGTTTCTCTGCTCTGAACCGCAAAACATAAAACCATGCAGGAATTTTGTTCTGTCTCGTCCATAGGCTCTGCTTGTGAATTTCCAAAGGGGTTTGATGGTTCAGGGCTGGAGAGAGCAGACGACGGTTGCTACACGGAGGAGGGATCAGTTTTGCTGAGCAGGAAAACTTCAGTGGAGTGATTTTGCTCTTGGAGTGAGGAGCAGCATTATTGGGAAATCCACGCTGGAGAGGATGTTACGAAGGACTTGTGCCTTTCCTGCTCCAGGCATGTGTGCAGCTGGAGCAGCCCCAGCCCTGGCTGACTTTCAGGGCAGATTAGGGAAACTAATTGGATCCAAATGCCCTGATCTGGCTCCTCTGGCTGTGGAGTATCTGAGACCAGTGGGTGATTTGAGGTGTTAAATGGCTCTTGTGTAGGGCTGAGTCCCACAGGTGAGGGCCTGGATGTGGCTGATGGCTTGGACAGGACTTTTCTCTGGAAAAGAAGACCAGCGCTTTGGAGGGGATTAGCCTTTTGCTGAGGAAACTCCGGCCAAGGGTGTGTCACTGTTGGCAAGAAAAATCTCTGGATGCTCTTGGATGCACAGGTCTGTGCTTTCATTTGAGGGTGCCTCTGTTTTTAGGATTCAAGCACTTTATGGAGTATAATCCAAGACATCCCTTTCCTACCAGCTCAGGGAAGGGGCAGAGTGGGGAAGGGGGCAGTCAGTTTGATTGTTCTTGGCCTTTGCCTTCCTTGCCCTCCTGTTAAGATTGTTCTGATTTCCACTTCCATGTCCCATGCAATGGAGAGAAGGCTGAGCTAGGGAGAGGAGAGCTGAGCTGTTCCCCAGGCAGGAATTCACTATGAGGTTTCCTTGAGCACAGCACAGGAAGGACAATGCTGCGAGTGGTTATCCTGCGGTTATCCAGGTTAACACTCCTGTTTCTGGGAGATGTGTACTGCTGGTGCCCAGGCTCCTTTGGAATCTCCTGGAAATCCCATCCAAACCTTCAGTGCAGGAATATGTGAGGGATGCAGGAAAGAGCAAGCAAAGCTCTTGGGGACACTTGTAGAGAAGCAGAGTGTGGGTTTCCCTGTGCGGGGCTGATCTGAGGGTTTCCATGTGCCATCCATGTCCTGCTGGCCCCTCTGTCCCCTGAGCAGCTCCTGGTGGCCTCTGGTGTGTCCAGAGCAGAGCCCTGCTGATGGAGCAGCCTGTGTACAGCATCTCTTCTGGACAAGAGGGTGAACAGCTCCTCCAGAAATTGCCACAAAGCTCCTCGGGTCTTTCTAGGTGTGATGCAGAGCTCTGGGAATGCTGCTTTCCCTTCTGGTGAGGTGTGGTGTGAAAATGGGGAGAATTTCCTGTGCTGAGTGAGGCTGGAGGCTGACAGAAAGCTGCCGCTGATGGCAGATACAGAAAGGGTCACACGAGTGGTGACACAAGTGGTGACATGAGTGCTCTGAGTGTTCCCTTGATGACAGAGCTATTCACAGCTTCCGTTGTCAGAAGTGCCTTTCCAGCTCTGGATCACAGGGGAGAGGTTTGGTCAGGGAAGGGCTGTTCAGGCACAAAGCTCGGCTCCTCGGGAGAGTGCTCCTGCTGGGTCTGGAACATTCCAGATGGAATCAGGGCCTGTCCTTTCCTCTCGGAGATAAATGGGTCTGGGGTGTGTGACACCCACCAGGGACAATGAGTAGGAAAGTGATGTCACCCAGACCTCAAAGCACTCAGGTCATTCCAGGAGGCTCCCAAAAACACACAGCCCCCACCAGAACTCAGCAACCACAACTCCTGGAGGGAATTTCTTCCCTGGATGTGTAAATTTTATTTTTATTCTTGTGTGCAGCTGCAGAAGCTCTGGAGACCCCAGGGCTGGAGGGGGGGATCTGTGCAGCAGGAAAACACAACAGAAAGCAGGGACTGCTGCAGCTGAAGCACGTCAGAAGGTCATTTAATGAAACAATAAATGTGCCAACCCCAGAGATAATCCATGTGTAGGACAGGCTCCTGTGCTCCGGCCCTGCCTGGGTTATATTTGGTGGTGGCTCTGGGCAGGGTTTCCTTTTCTGCCCTTGTGTTTGTTCTCGTGTTTGTTGTGCAGGAATGAGGGACTGGGGAGCCCATCCCGGGTTTCCTGGGGAGGGGCAGGGGAAGGTTCCCTCACACAAGGAAGGTAAATTGTACAAACACAGACAGATCTGGTTGGACACTGAATGTTCCTGTCTCGCATTTCTGGCATGGCAGGGAGGTGTCACAGCCCTGCAGCATCTCCCTGCTAAAAACAGCTGGTGTCCCAGCCCTGCTCCTGCTGCTTATGGTGTCCAGGACAGTTAGTGTCCAAAGGCCCCTCCCGGGAATGTGGGGTGGGTCAGGGCTGTGTGCTGGGTTGTCATGGCATGCACTGCTAGGGGACTTGGAGGGTGACATGACCTTGTCCATCCTTTCCTGCTCCATGAACTGCCTGAGGCCAGGTGGTGTCCCCATCCCCTGGGACTTAAAAGCTGTGGATGTGACACCTGGGGACAGGGTGTAGTTCTGGCCTTTGCAGTGTTAAGGGAATGGCTGGGCTTGGTGACCTTGGAGGGCTTTTCCAACTCAATTCCATGAATCTATGATTTCAAAGGGTCAGGTTGCTCAGGCAGGGCTGGGGTTTGAAACACTGAGTGCAGCAAAGCCAAAAGCCTGGAGCTGCCTGGAGCAGGGAATTCTGCGCGGGAGCGATGCTGCTGGCTCGGAGCTGGGAGATGTTTGGGCAGTGACATCTCCCGTGGGCTGCAGCTGGAGTGGGGCTCAGCCCAGCAGGGGCCTGTCTGGGAACATGTGAGACTGTGGGATGAGCAGGAACAGCCGAATGTCGTGCCCCAGGCACGGTGTCACTTGTCCTGTCACTTCTCCTCTCAGCCCACGTGCTGATGGGGCTGGCTGGGGATGTTCCCCTGTGCTAAGGGGAATTTCATGGCAGAATGAAAACAAACAGTGCAAGTTTTCCATTCGGATGGATTGTTTTCACTGAAAAGTGAGATTTTCTGTTCTCTTGCCTGAACAATTTTTTGATGCAAAGTGGATGTTTTCCAGTTTTTCATTTTGTCAAAAAGTCAACAGCTCTCAAAAGCATATTTATTCCAGCAAAATAGTTTCAGGCTGGAGCTTTTTCTTCCCAACTCCTTTTCAGCCAGCTCAACTCATTTTAGTTGTCAGAGTTGGATGTCTCCTCATCTGAGGGCCTTCACACAGAAATCCTTTTCCCATATTAGAGAGCAGGATTTTAGTGAAAGCAGAAAAAAAACATAAAGCAGAAGACTCTCCATTTTGTTATTAAAAACGTGCTGGGCACTGCCCAGGCTCCCCAGGGAATGGGCACGGCCCCGAGGCTGCCAGAGTTCCAGGAGCCTTTGGACAGCGCTGCCAGGGATGGACAGGGTGGGGTTGTTGGGGGGTCTGGGCAGGGACAGGTGCTGGCCTGGGTGATCCTGGGGGTCCTTCCAGCTCGGGACATTCCTTGGCTGTGGTTTCCAGCGGGACACGTGCTGTGGTAGGCGAGGCTGTTCCCAGTGCCCTGGGGAACCGGAGCGGGTGCTCAGCCCCAGCCGGGTTGCGACCGGCTGTTCTCCAAAAGGCTTCCATCAGATAGAGCTGTGGATGTGCTCTGGGCTTTCCTGTCCTCCCTCGGAGTCTCACGGTTACCGGGGAGAACATTCCCAAGCCGGCTGCCCTGCGCCGCCTGGGAGGTGCCAGTGCTCCCTCGCACAGAGCCGGGCTGGTCCCTCCGGTGCCTGGTGGGAGGACACGCTCCTGCCGCCACCGGGGTCACAGGGCGGGACAATGGGGCTTTGGCTCCTGTGGTAGCAGCCTTTGCACCGGAGTGTCCTGAAACGCCCTCCCTGCCCCGGCCGTGTGCGGGGCACGGTCGGGACCCGAAGGGAAGGGAAGGGAAGGGAAGGGAAGGGAAGGGAAGGGAAGCCGCTGTTTGTCCCCTTGGTGCTGAGTGGTGAGGAGGGGAAATGTCTGCACACAGCAGCAGCTGCAGCCCTGCTGTTAATGGGACTTCGATCCTTTAAACTTCTTCAGGAGGGGATCCTTCCCTGTAGGATGGGGAGGCCCTGGCCGTTTCCTGCCCCACAGGGCTCGGACCAGCCCAGAAACAACTTTGGGGGCAGAACTGTGGTGTGTAACTTGCACGAGTGGAACAGGGAGGTGTCCCCAGCACCCCTGGAACAGCAGCCACATCCTGGTCCTTGCTGGGACAGGGAGTGGGGCTGATTAGGGTGGGCACGGTGTCACTCCTGGGGACAGCTGGGCACTCTTGGGAGATGAGGAGTCTCAGGCAGTCTGGTGTATCAGCAGGGTCAAGTGCAGACTGGAGCTCAGCGGGGCTGGGGTGGGAGCTGCTGTCCCTTTCCAAAGGGGGTGGGTACAGCACTGCCTCCCTGCAGCATCTCCAGCTGTGAGAGCTGCTGGGAGCCCTGGGGCACCTCCAGGCTCTGCCCCTGTGCATACTGGAAGCACTGAGGTTTTTGGAGGGCAGGATTTTGGGGGGGCTGTGGCAGCAGCAGGGCAGGAGGCGGATGTGGAGCCACTTCTGAACATCTTGCCCTTTGCATCCTGCTTCATCTGCATTGGAGTGTAGGGTACTGTGTCTCCCGGAGGAAAAAATGCCCAGAAATTCCACAGACCCCTCAATATGGTTTCTGTTTTACTGCGAGACAAAAAGGGGCCCTTTGTGTGAGAGCTGAAAGGAACAGCCCAGTCCCACAGCCTTCCCAAAAGCTTAATGTCAACTATTTGCCTCCTTGTGCTTTCACATAAACAAGCACTTTCTCCTGAGTTTCTGTGCTCTGGTGGCTGCCCCAGCTGGGTGTTCCCTGTTAGGTGGCTGCTGTGGGATGGACACATCCCTGCTGCCCATCCCCCAGCCAGGGGGGTGCCTGTGCAGGGATGGCTGGGTGGACGCAGGGCAAGGGGAGTACAGGAAAGGTGGCTAAAGCTGGGCTTGGGGAGAAGTGAGCAGCATGAGCGGAGTTTAACTCAAGACTCTGCTGCTTGTCTGACAGCAGGGATGAGCTCTTGCTTATAGATCTGAGCTGGCTGAAGCAGCAGCAGTCTGGTGAATGCCCCCTGTCGACATCAGCCTGGCCCAGTAGCTGCTTCTGCTCTAGCTGAGGCATCCCTGTCCTGCTGTGGGCTCAGACATTCCCCTGCTTTGGGTGCCTGTCCAACGAGCAGCAGCAGCTGAGGAACTGCCCCTGCTGTTCTGGGGTTGTTTGCGTAGGCACTGGAGCATCTGGGGTGTAGCACCAAGGATCTCTGTCCTGAGCCCACCTTCCCTTTTTGTGTGTGTTTTCTCTTCCCCTTGATAAAAAGAACAAAGCAGAAGTGCAGAAAGGATTGATGATGTGTCTGCAGGGAGCAGAACTGGGCTGAAAGTGAGAGGCAGCAGCACTGGTGTGGTTATTTGCTCAGGGTTCCCATCCTCTGCCCTGGCTCCTCTCTGTCCTCAGGAGCATTGCCAGCATTGTCCCATGAACCCTGGATATGCTTTGCTGCATCTTCCTGCTGCTGGGGGATCCCTCATACTTGTTCTTCCTCTTCCCCTGGCACTTTCCAGCCTTAGGCTGTTTGGGGGCTGGTCCCAGAATCTGAACGTGGCTTCTGGGCTTGGTGAGGGCAGTGCTTGCTCTGGAGAGAGGTGAGGGGCTTGTGCTCCACAGGGATTCATTCCCACCTCAGCACCTGATTGGAAGTATTTGGGAGTGTGGTACCCCCTGGCCTGCGGTGAGACCGTGGCTAATCAGTCACCCCAGTTAGCCCCTGGCTCAATTCCCAGTGGATCCAAAGCCCCCTGAAGGCAGTGGATGGGCACTTGTCCACTACATCTGATATTGGATCAAGCCCATCCTGGAATAAATAGGAATAGAATACTTGTTGAGCTGTTTGTTCCTTCTGTTGGCTTTTCACTGTAGACCTAGCACCTAGACAAGGTTTTTCACCTTCCCTGGAATCTGTCACGGGATCCTGACTTCCCAAATCTGCCGTGCTGCCTTTTCTGTTGATCTGTTCCTCCTCCTCCCCTTTCAGAGCCTGTGATCCTCTCTTTCCATCTTCATCACACAGCCCCCAGTTCACACACACAGGGAGGAGCTTGGCTTGGGAGCTGCTTGTGGAGAACTTCAAACAGTAGAATCAGATGAATGAATAAAGGGGATTTTTGTTGCTCTTATCCTTTCATCAGCTTGATTTGGTTCCCAGCAGTTGATTTTGCAATTGCTGTTCCATCTTTGTGCTTAGGGTCAAATTAAAATCCTGCTGGAGATGGGAGCAAAGTGCTGTGGAGTTGTATGGGACAAGGAAGGGCTGAATTCTGCTTCTGTCAGAGGAGCAATTGGTTCTCCTCATTTTGCTTGTGCTGAGAGGTTGGAAGACCCTTGGAGGGGAGCCTTGGGGGCAGGAGGTCTCTGTCCTGAGGCTCCCCCAGCCATGCAGGCTAAGCAAGTAAAATGCAGCATTTGGATGTTCCCTGTAGTGCTTGTCAGCCTTCTTGCCCCCCAGGCTTTGGGGCAGGAGGGACATCAGCTGCTGCTTCTTCCCAGGGTAGTCCAGGAGTTTTCTGTGCTTCTTCTTGGTTGTAGGAGATGCTTCAGTGTGAATGAAAACCCTGTGTCAGTGGGAGATTGTAGAGACATTAACGATTAAAATAATTTAAAAAAAAGGCCTTTAAGGCTGACTACAACCACGGATCTCACAGTGCCACCTTCACCCCAGGGCCCTATTCTGAGTGCTGTGGTCTCCACCCCAGGCAGGACCGTGTCCCGAAGCCTGGAGGGCTGCAGGGACATGTGAGTGCCCAGGCTGCTCCTGCCTCCCCTGGCCACAGGGAGCCATGTGTGGAATCTCCTGGCCCAGGCCTGGATCTGTCAGCTCCTGCAGGCCAGGCCATCCCAGCCAGGAATGTGAGAACCACATGGGAAGCTGAGGGGGCCCAGGGCCTGACAGCAGGGACTGCCTTAAAAGCAAATGAAAGAACAGAGGGAGAAATATTTCTAATGATTATGAACTTCAGGAACAGAAAATAAAAGCTTATTCTTTCGCAGAGGTCCCTCTGCAGCCTATAATTTCATTTCCCCCATTTGCTTTTACTGCTTGCTCTGGGCCCTGTCAGAGCCCCCTGATTTACAGGCGATAGCTTTGGCTGTTTGTCAGGCGAGGCTCTCTAAATATAAGAGTGTGAAACCTGTCCTGCTGCCAGCAGCTCTGAGAATTAAACTCATGAGCTGTAGCATGAGGCAAACTGCTGGGTGTTTTATGATTCCAATGGCTCTCAGAAAAGCCACCCTCCCTCCTTCCTCTGGGGAGGGGTTTTCCTTGCATTGACCAGAGCCTCTCGTCCTGCAGCTGGGCAATGGAAGCAGAGCAGGCAGGGGCTGTTTGCTCTCTGCAGCCCTGCTCAGCTCTGTGCTGGCACTGCTGGGCTCAGCACCACGAGGCACAGCTTTACTGAGCAAGGGTTAGCCCAGGGCTTGGTCTCAGGTTTTGTTTTATTCTCATCATTAAAAGGTAAAGCAAATGAGCCAAATGAATCCTCACACAATGGCTGCGATACAGCACAGCCTGCTGATGAAGTGAATTGATAATTATGTCTGAAAATCGGGGAAAGCCTGAGCAGATCTCAGCATGTGCTTTAAGCTCTGGCTGATAAGGACAAGCTGTGTTCTCTGCGTGATGATACTTCTGTGTATCTGTTCCTGTCTTTGGTGGTGCTTTTTTGGATGGTGTTAAAAAATGTGAGCCTCTGTCTGTCAATGTCTTAAAGCTCAGCAGGATTAATTTGGATTTAAAGTGGGCCATGTGTGTCCCCACTCTCCCAGAAATCATAATTCTATCATGAACTATAAAATTCTGGATTTGCCCGTTTTCAGCATCACAAAAGGGTCATTGTTTGAGCAAGGAGTCTTTTACCCTCTGCTCTGCAAAAAGGGGCTCCTGTGGAGTCCCAACACCCTGGGCCTGATTTACAGCCTGGCTGGGCTGAGCCTGGGCTGCTGCTGCCAGACCAGGGGGGAGCAGCCTCGGGGAGTCCTGGCTCTGCTCTGGCTGCTGCTGAGCCACAACTGGATTCAGGAGGCAGCTTGTGGTGCACAAAGGAGGCCTTTTGCTTAGATTTTTGGACTGGAGCAGAGAATCTAAGACTAGTTTGGGTTGAAAGGGACCTTAAAGCTCACCTTGTCCCACCCCTGCCATGGCAGGGACACCTTCCATAGACCAGGCTGCTCCAAGCCCTGTGCAGCCTGGCCTTGGAGGAAAGGGCACCATGGTGACTGAATGTGCTTGCAGAGCCTGGAGTGCCTCCAGTGCTGCTCTGTGCTGCTGGGGGTGGTGCCTTTGGGTCTGTGGCAGGCTCTGAGGCCCATCCTCTCCCTGTGTTGTGCTGCCAGCTCAGGGTGGGAGCTTCCACAGCCCTGTAGGACCATGGAGCTCTTTTTTATACCCTCCGAATCATGCAGAGGGAATCTGCTGCACAGCATCCTCCAGAGCCTCTAGAGCAGCTTGTGACCAAGGATGAAAACTAGCAAACTGAATTTCTGGAATGTCTGCATGCTGTAGGGGCACATCTCAGGTGTCACAGCCTGGAGGGAACACTCCAGTCCCACCAGTGCCCCCCCTGCCTCAGCCAGACTCCTAAGTGGGGTCGGGCTGGGACAGGAGTGTGTGGGAACATTTCCTACTGGAGCAGGCCCTGATCCCCCTGTGTGGGCAGCTCCAGGAGACCCCCGGGCAGGGCATAGGCAGCAGCCATCCTGTGCCTGCAGTGGGAGGGGACCCAGGCCAGCCCTGCCTGGACAGCCCTTCCCAGGTCCCAGGCCAGTGCTGGGACAGCTCTCGCTGGCAGGTGCTGCGGGGAGAGCAGCTCGTGCTCACAGCATTTCCAGGGATCTCATGGAGCCCTTTCTCCCTGGCCTCTGGAATCACTTCCAGGCCAGTAGCCAAGCACAGGCTGTAAATAACAAAGTGTGGCTGATGAGCCCAGCTCATTTTGCTCCACGATGTTGTCAGCTCTGGGCTTTCCCTTGGCATCCTCTCTCCAGTGCTTTGCATTCCCATCCTCAGCTCCCAGGGCACTCCTGTCACACTCTTGGTGTGAAGGAGTCGCTTCTGTGGGGGCCTCCCCAGGGATGTAATGCAGGGAAAGCTGCTGGACCCAGGCTCTGCAGGCAGGGAATGTTTGTGTGTCCTCTCCCTGTGGCTTCTTTAGTATTTCTGCTTTGGGAAGGGTTAGAGAGAAGGGTCAGAGGAGAAATGTCTGGGATTTGCATCAGCCTCTGTCTCAGCTCTCCAGCATGGTAAATTTGGCAGATCTTGTGGCCTTGTCTGGGGTTCTTTGCACCCAAGCACCTTCAACCGCACAGGAAAATTCAGCTGGTGGTATTTCTCCTGACACTAAAAGTTCCCACACCATCAAAAATCCAAACTGGAGATGTTCTCCATCACATTGCTTTTTTTTCCCTCACCATTTAGGAAAGTGTAAAACCCCTTTATTGCCCTGTGAGATGATGCTGTGGCAATTGGGCACTGCAGCTGAGCCCGAGGCCCTCTGTAAACCCTGGGAATATCCCGTGAGTGGCAGTATTTATCTACGACTAAATAACACAGCAGCCATTCCTGCTGCATGCACATGCCGTGCTGTCCTGGACATGTGAGCCCAGCCAGCCTCTTCACCCCTGGAGCTGGGGACATGTGCCTTGGTGCTGGGAAGGTGAAGGTTCCGAGGAAAACCAAGGTGGAAGGTGTGGGCTGGCCCCACATCCCAGAGGCATAACCCCTGTCCTTCCCTGCTCCACACCCTCAGTGTGCTCACTCCTTGACTCCCCTGTGTGCAGTTGGTGATTGGGGTGAGGGACGGAGCTGGATTTCTGCACTGCAAAGCTCGGGGGTGGCTTTGTCTGGTGGGGATGAGCAGCAGCTGCTCTCTAGCTCCTTTCGGCGCGGTCCTGCCCCATGTTGCGTTCTGTTTGGGAGCAGAGCCCCATCCCTTGGGCAGTGCATCACACCCTGTGCTCAGGACACAGAAATAAAGGCTCAAAGGCTGGAAATGACGGCTAGCAACCGTTTCTTCCATGGATTATTTGGCTCTGGATGCAGAGTAGCCACAGGCACTGCTGTTCCTCAGTGCTGCCCCCGTGGCCACAGCAAAGCCACGGCTGGTCCCTGTGGGGTCCCTGGTGCCACCAAAGGACTCCTTAGTGCCCTTCCCGGGGGGGAGCGCCTGGCTGTGCTCTCACACCGTGTTTTTGGGTTGCAGAGGATGTGCTGCCCTCGCCCAACGTGGGGCTGCCCAGCGCCCTGATCCCCCGGCAGCGCCCCGGGCCCGCCTACGTGACCCACACGGGCCCGCTGGCACGGCGGCTGCAGCAGCAGGAGCGGCCGGG
>WBNO01010936.1:92570-147935 GCA_013400575.1 Peucedramus taeniatus
CGGCCCCGGCCCGAGCCCCGCTCGGAGCCGCGTCCCGCACCGAGCAGAGGCAGCGGCAGCGCCGCGAGCCAGGAGGATCCCACGGGAGCTGCCAAGGACAAGCGCACCTCGGCACCGCCGGGCCTTTGCCACATGGTTATTTTTGCGAGAAAACCTCCCTCGATCGCGCTGCCACGGAGCAACCCGGCGTGCTCCAGCCACAGGGAATGACCTGGCTGCAGCTGAAGCTGAAGCTTCCTCTCCTTCCAAAGGAGAGGAAGAAGATGCTCCCGAGTGTTTTCCAGACCCCATTAAACTTCCCCTGCAAGCAGTATTTAACTGTTGGAGTATTTTCCTAAAAGGCTGATTGGAATGAAAGCAGAAGGGAGTGAGAATGCATTCTGTTCTCTGCTTGCAGGTCTGGAGCAAGCCACAACTCTGCATTTGAAATAAAATATTTAACTTCTGATGGTGGAAAAAAAAAATTAACCCTTTTTTTTGCTCTCAAAATAAAATTTTCTTAAGGAAGCCGTTTGTCTTGGAAAACTCTGCTGGAGTTATAAACAACTTATCTGACAATCCTGAGTATTTTCTGCTGCATCCAGTGTGTGGTTCTTGCTGTGCAGCTCCTGGGATTCTGGCTGCTGTGGGACTGGTGCCACTTGGCTGCTGAGTGCTTTGGGAAAGGGTGTTTGGCTTCTGCAGGGAAAAAATGTGAAGAATGAGAAAATGTGGCAAAAAAAAAAAAAAAATAGAGAAACGACCACTTTCTGGGCTGGATAAATAAATTTGTTCCCTGCCCTATTTTGAGCCTGGTTGCTCTCCCCGTGCCTACAGCACGTCACGAGCCCCGTGCGCAGGAGTGGCCCTGCCAACCCTCAGTGCTGGTCACGAGCCACAGAACTGGGAACAAATAAAAAGTAAATAAATAAGTAAAAAAATAAATAGAGCTCCCTTTCCAGCTCTTGCTTCGGGCTTTGTTTTGGGGATCCTGGAAAGGGACACAGCCAGCTGAGGGGTGGGGGCAGAGCCAGCTGGGGACCCAGGGGGCTGTGTCCTCCTAACTGTGACAGGGTCACTGTCCCTTGCACTCCCTGGGGACAGAGCTCCAGGGTGGGGGCCGAGGGCACCCATTGAATATCAGGGCTCTGCATGGCTGATGGGATGGGAGACCCCAGCTGAGGCTCCAGGGTTTGCTGTTCCATCCCACATTCCCAGGGGAGTGGGAAGGCACTGATTTCCCAATTTCCCCATTTCCCTCCAGGGCTGCTGTCAGCCAGCCCTGCCTGTGCAGAGGCTGCTGGAGCAGCTGCGAGTTGTTTATGCTTGCTCAGGGATGGGGAGAAGGCAAACAGCCCCTCTACTTCCCTGGCTGCACAGAGGCTTTTCCAGGGCTGGGGTCTGCTTCTGTGTTAAGCCATTTTCATATTGCACCTCCTCCTCCAGGAGCAGCCTCCTCATCCCTCAGGTGGATGGCCAGAGCTATTTACAGGCAGTTCTGTGGCAGGAAATGGTGTAGGAAAAGGTTGGAATCATCCCTGGAGAGACCGGAATGGTAGCTGAGGTGGCTGAGAAAACATTCCTGTTTTTTGTTTGTGTGTGGAAATGTTTGCATGTGTGCTGGCACTCTGTCGGAAGGTGTCCCAGGACACCCCGTGACAGTGTCCCTGCAGGTGGAGAACCCTGTCCCTGGCCAGCTCCAGGACTGATGGAGGTGTCATGGGCTGCTCCCTGCTCTCCTTTTCTTCCCATGAGCTGATTTTGGTCTCATTTTCCCTGCAGCAGGGTCAGTTCTGGGCAGTTGGATCATGCCTGGAACTCAGGAGTATTGAAACTGCCTTGGAAATGTTCTGGCAGTGCAGCTGCCTGCAGCAACAGGCCAGGGCTCTGAAGGATCCAAGGCAGGGAATGATTTTATCATTAAAAAGTAGTTGAAAATGCATTATGTCCTTAGTGAAGGCTGAAGTGTTGCTTCTCCAGGACAAATTAGAGTAAAATGGAAACAGGCGAAACCAAGTGTTCTGAAAAGCACAAAGGGGGAAAACCCACAATGAAAGCAAAAGAGAGAAAAAACCCAAACCCAAACCCCCAACAAACCCCAGACTTGCTGGCTTTGGCAATTCCTTAAATGAGTTTTTCAGTAATTTCACTTTATGGGAAATGTTGACTTTTCTGTTGTCACTGAGAATAAAAGGGACCTCCCCAGACCTGCAGATGTTTGTGTTTCACTCATGCCCTCTGTACATCAGTGCAGTACTCTGGGGCTCTCTTCAGCCCCAGCTGGAACATTCAGTGGTATTTTGGAGCCCTGAGGTCCCAGGACTGCCACGGAGGGGTTGTGGAGCACTGAGCTACTACTGGGGCTCCTCACATAGCTGAGCTCTGTGTTCCAGGTGAGGCTGAGTCCCATAAAATAACCCCCAGAGGTGTCCTTGGGGCACAGCTGGGCAGCCCAGCTTTGCAGGGAGGGGTAGGAATCCCTGCCCGAGCAGGTCCTGGGACACAGAACCCACAGGGTCTGAGGGCAGGAGGGGCTGGGGGAATGTCCTGGGGCTGGGCTGGAACTGCCCCCAGCTCTGGCAGCAGCAGCTTCAGGCGGGAGCATCCCTGCCCTGCTGCCAGCACTGCCAGGACAGTTCCCAGTGCTGCTGCAGGAGTGGCTGTGCCAAGCCCAGGGCAGCGCTCAGCCTGAGCTCCCACCCTCAGAGGAGGGAGAGGCTGTGATGGAGCTGCTGCTGCTGCTGCTCTGCCATTCCTCCCAGCCCTTCCCAAACCTGTGCTGGGTGTGCCAGCTGCTCAAACTGCCTGGCTCCCACAGACAGGGGAGCCTGTCCGTAGAGGCAGCTTGGGGTGGGCTTTGTGGGGTAGGTGGAATTGAGGGGGGATTGTCCCTGCTCATCACAGGGGGCTGGAGCTTTAAGGGTGCCTTCAGCCCAAACTATTCCACTAATCTGTTGGAGGAAACCACTTCATGTTTGGCTGCTGGGGCTGAGGCTGGGTTGCTGGAAGCCTCTTGGAGGAGTCCTGGCCCTCAGCTGAGCCAGGGCAAATCTGTGACAGCCTGAGCTGGGCTGTGCTGAGTCACTTGTGTTGCAGTCACAGAGCAATGGAAAAGCTGCCATTTCCCTGCAAGAATTGCCCTACCCAAGCACTGCTCCATCCTCCAGGACACAAAGGTGCTTTTTTTCCTGTCCCAGCAACTGTGCTGGGAGCAGTTGTGCTGCTCCAGCTCTTGCAGTGACTCTGCCCCAGTAGGAGCTTGGTATGATGTCAATGTTTCGAGTGGGTGAAGCAGAGGAGGCAAAAATAGACATTTAGACATTTTTCCAGTTATGCCTTTTCAAAAATGAATATTTATAGCTTGGTGCCTGAACACAGGCTCTCTTTGTGAATCTGCTTCCAATTGCAACACAGCACATCCTCCTGGACCCTCAGGGTGTGTGCAGGCAGCTCTGAGCCCCTGGCAGGGGGAGCCTTTGTGTCCCTGGGCCTGCTGCAGTGTTCCCAATGCAGGCAGTAGGCACCCACGGGGATCTCGAAGTTCTCTGGGGCTGCATCCCTTGCTACAAACTGCCCTGGCTCATCTCCAGGGCAGGGGTGCAGCACACTGGGTCTGAGCCTGCATTTTGTGGTTGACTCTGGAGCATGATGAGGATGGTGATGAGGGAGGTGTCCTCAGGTGACTCATTGCTGGCTGTAGAAGGCCCAAATCACTGCATTTCATTTTACTTCTGCTTCCCCATCTGTGGAATTTGGATAAAGGGCTTCACCACACAGTTTTGAAGTGCTTTGAGACTTTCTCAGGGTGTTGTTTCACCCAACCCACCTCTCAAGGGCTGATCCTGCTTGCAAGGAGCTCTGGGGCTGTTGTCACCAGTTAAAGCTCTCCAGGTCCTGCTCTCTCCCTGCCACAGCAGGAAGGGGAGCTTGGGTGTGGGTAGCAGGTGAGGAGGTTCTAAAGGTCAGGACTGGCTCTCCGGAGAGAGCCGTGGGAGCTGTTCTTTCCATGAGGCTGTGCTGCTGCCCCTGGCCAGAGGTGCTGGGTGGGTCTGGCAGTGCTCTGCCCCTGGGCTGGTGCCCCTGTGGTGCTGCTCTGAGGGGCTGCTTTGGAAACTTGGATTTGGGGGTTCTGGGACGCTTTGGAGAGCAGCTAACAGAGGGGTAACCCTGACTCTTGTGAGGGCAAAACTCCCAGATTGCTGTGATGGGAAAAAGCTTTGTGGGCAGAAAGGTGGGGCTGATAATGCCTGTGAGGCTCTGCAGGTGGGTTCAGGACCTTGCAGGGTCACTCTTGGGGGATCCAAGGGGATTTAACTCTTGCACCTTAAAGGCAGGACGTGTAATCCTGATGAGCAGTGGGTTACGGCCTGGCTCTCTGTGCCCTGCGGCTCCAAGGGGGAGCCTCCAAAACGTGGCCAGAAATCTCCATCTCGCCTCAAAGTGCTTTTCCTCAAAAAAAAAATCCCTTTCCACAGCCCCGGGCTGAGCTCTGGCCTGTTCTCCAGGCTGCTGGAGTGGGACAATGCCCCCACTGCTCCGGCTTGTCCCACACAGCCCAGCTTTGTGCCAGCTCCTCAGGCTCCCCACGCTGGCTGCAGGCTCTGAGCCCTCCCTGCTCCCCATCCCTGCCCAGCTCCAGCAGCCTCTGCTGCCTCAGCACTGGCATTTGGAGTCCTCCCCTGCACTGGCAACAGCCACAAAGGTCGAGTTTAGGAACAAGAGCACTGAAAATCAGTAACTCTTCCTCTGGAAAATGCAGATCAAAGAGTCAGAGGACTACAGAAGGGGTTTGGTTGGAAGGGACCTTCAGGAACATCAATTCCAGCCCCTGCCATAGCAGGGACACCTTCCACTGTCCCAGGCTGCTCCAAGCCCCAATGTCCAGCCTGGCCTTGGGCACTGCCAGGGATCCAGGGGCAGCCACAGCTGCTCTGGGCACCCTGTGCCAGGGCCTGCCCACCCTCCCGGGGAACCATTGCTAATTCCCAATATCCCATCCAGCCCTGCCCTCTGGCAGTGGGAGCCATTCCCTGTGTCCTGTCCCTCCATCCCATGTCAATTGTCTCTCTCCATGTTTCCTGCAGCTCCTTCAGGCCCTGCAAGGCCACACTGAGCTCACCCCAAAGCTTCTCCTGTCCAGGTGAACAATCCCAGCTCTGCCAGCCTTTCCTCCCAGCAGAGCTGCTCCATCCCTGGGACCATCCTGGAGCCTGCTCGGTGTGGGAGGATGGAATGTAAGAGAATAGAGATAGCGCTGAAGGCAATCTCACCCCTAAGGAGTTGCAGCTGTACCAATCACCAAGACAGGCCCCAGCTCTGGCCAATGGAGCTCTGCCCTTACGGGGTCACGGCTATGGCCAATAAGGATGGGTGTTATAAGAGTGGGTTGGGTTGCTTGAGAAGGAGATGGAGCTTCCTGGCTGTGCTGTGAGGAGGAAGGGTCAGGGGGTCGAGAGAGGAGCAGTAAGGGCTAGTGTGTGCTGTGAGGAATAGTAAGGACTAGGCAGCTGTGCCAGGGACAGGAAGGAGTCAGCTGGCCATGAAGAAAGAAAGGAGGAGTCAGCATGGTGAGGAGCTGCCCATAAGAGATCACCGACAAGGTATGAAAGCTGTACAATATGATAAAAACACCTCTGGGCTCTCTGCAGTAGCTCCAGCTCCTCCCTGTGCTGGGCCCGGGGCTGGGGCAGCTCTACAGGTAGGGTCTTACCTGGGCACAGGGGCACAGTCCTGTCCTCAATCTACTGGCCACTCTTCTTTCTCCTCCAGGAGTTTGTGCCTGGATTTAGGGTTTCTCAGTAGGACAGTGTCTTGGTTTGAAAGACAGGTACCTGCCAGCAAAAGCTGGAATCTCCCTTTGAATAGAGAATGTGAACCCCCTCCTTCAGATTATTATAATTTTGCAATTGGAGGCTCTCAGGCAAAGATTTGGGAGTGGGAATAACAGTTCTTTACTAGGAATATTAGACAAAGCAAAGACAAATATAAATGTAATAGCACTAAGAGACAAGCAAAAATAAAGAATTAACAAAACTTGAGAAAATGCCCTGACAGAGTCAGGGATGTGACCTGACACCCTGGGTATCAGGGTGGTGAAAGCAGTCCAGATGAAATCCTCCTTGAGCAGTAAATGCAGTTCTTTGAAGTGAAATAGTCCTGTATGAAAGTCCGATGGTGGAGAAAAATGAGTTCAGTCTTCCTCTGGAGAGAAATCCAGTGGAGAGAGAGAGAGAAAACAAGCAGGGTCCCCTGGTACTCCAGTCCTTTCTCGGAGCGGTGTCCTGGACCAAACTGCTGCTCACTGCTGTTCCACCCGGAGAAACCTGCTGCCTCCTTTGTTTAAGTCAAGTATCCATAAAGTACCCAGCAATTAGTTACCTAGCAAACCATCAGGAAAAAATTCCACAAACACAAAAGAAACACATCCAACCCCAACAGACAGTAGCCAAGGCCAGCCCTCCTCTGATGCTCTCCAGGTCACTGTTCTGCTTTTTCTCTGCCCACATGTGGATACAGCAGCACATTTCCTGGAAGATGCTCCAGCAATTAGATCAGCATTGATCACTGGGAGCTGGAAGTGGCTGTGCTGAGAGCCGAGGCTGTGGGAGCTCTTGGGGGAAGGTGAAAACCTGCTGGGGGAGCAGAACCTCTCTGGCTGGCAGGGTGGCTCTGGCAGCTGGCCAGGCTCCTGGGGCTGCACTAATGGCAAAGTCCAGCACTAAGAACACAGGTCCTTTGCAGAGGGAGCTGATCCCAGCTGGCTCCGGAGCTGCTGATTCATTCATCCCTCTGGTGGATGAACAGGGATGCTCTGCCCGTGCTCTGTGCCCGGGGTGGGCAGGGAATGGACTCTGCTGTGCCCGGCCGGGTGTGTGGCTCTGCAGACACGAGTCAGCACTTCCACCAGAGAGAGAGCTCTTCTCCCTGGAGGATCCCTGAGCCTGAGGGTGGGGAAATGACAGGCTGAGGCTGTAAAACTGGGTGGGGCAGGAGCTGGAGGAGCCTTGTGGTGACCTGGTTGTGACCTTGGAGCCAGGTGAGAGCTGTTGTGGTGCTCTGTCCTTTGCACAACCCTGAGACGGGAAAGGCAGCAGAAGGTTCTTGCTGGAAAAGGTTTGGAGAATCCACTGTGAGATGGTTTTGGCTTGGAAAAACACATCCTGCTTGGACAAGCTGGTCTGAGGGGATCCCTGAGAGCTTCTGGTCACTGGGGTTAAGGGGGATTTCAGACTTTGGTGCTTCCAGCTGTGCGAGCCCTGCTGTCCCTGCAGCGATGCAATAGGGCAGGTGAGGCCCTTACTGACTCTGAAAAATGCTTTCTACCTGAGAAAGATGTTTTGGGGTAAAAGCAGTTGGTTTAGGAACCTGGCCGTTCCTGCCCTGCCCTGTCAGTGCCCTGGTATGGTGTGGGCACAGCTGGGCTAGCACAGCCCTGGCTCTGAGGGTCGGTGGCACTGGGGCTGTCCCAGTGCCAGTCTCTGCCGGGCTGTGAGCAGACACACACAGGGCTGCTGCTCTCTGGGAAACTGCTCAGCCTGGGGGAGCCTCAGGGCATCCCAAGGCCTCGGTCCCAGCCTGTGTGTGCTTTTCCATGCCTTCTCATTTCTCAGGGATTGGCAGTGGAACGAGGGCAGAACACCCAACAAGGTGCTGCTTTTTATTTAAATATCTGTTTTATGGGGGAGAAATAAATCAGTTGAGTTAAGGCCAAAATTCAATGGGACACTCTTCCCCACACAGCCAGGACTATTCTGGTCACATTCCTGGTGTGGTCACACTCAGCTTGGCCATGGAGAGCAGCTCCAGGTCTCCCTTGGGTTTGTGCTGACTTTAACCTTCAACTGCTCCATTTTCCAAGCTTTGAGGACCCCCCCATGGTCAGATCCAGCCCCTGCTCTGCCCTGGGACTGAGCAGAGGTTCCTGCTGTTCCTCCAGAGCAAGATTGAGAGGTGAGATTTTGAAGGAGGCAGAGTAAGACTGCACACAGAAGTGAACTTGCCTGCAAATTTTGGCCAGGCCCTTTGCTTCCAGCACTGCAAATGAGGCAGATCAATTATTGTGAAACAGAAAGTGGAAATTACTTTCCTGGCTGCCCTGGCTTTGTTCCAGCCTCTCAGTTTGCTGGAAAACATTCCATCTGATGTGCTCCACGCACGACTCCCTCTGGGATAAAAGGCATCTCCCGGCTTGTTTTCATGCAGATCACTCCAGCCCACCCCCCGAGCCTTGCCCACGTTTGTGCTCATGTTCCTGGAGTGCTGCAGGTGCTGGGGACACCCTGGGAGCAGCTTGATGACAGTTCTGAGCTGTCCCATGTGCTGTGCTCCCTGGGCTCTGCACCCCAGGACAGGGACTGGAGGAAGAGATTTTTCCCAACAACTCAGCATCTTTTCCGGCAGCTGGCCAGACTGGGACTGGTACAAGTCTTTTGATGAAGAACAGAGCCAAGAGTGAGCCCTGCCTGGGAAGGACATTCTCAGGGGAAGCCTCTGCCCTGCTCCCACCTCCTGCAGGGAGGAGAAACCTTTGCCAGAGTTATGTCACAGGAGGGATGTGCTGAGGAGAGGTTTCACTTCTTCAAACAGCCATGTTTTGGACAATTTCCAGAAGAGTTCTGGTGATGAATAAACTCTTTTGCCCTGGAAAATTCTTCCTCCCCCCTCCCTGGAGTAGCACATTTCCCCAGTTCTAAGGGCCACATTGCCTGAATTCCAGGCAAGCCACCTCCCCATCCCTCCCAGTGCTGGCACAGCTTTTGGGGATGGATCTCCTGGGGGCTGTGGGACCCTCTGCTGGCTCCACACCATTCTCTCGGTGGGGTTGTCCCTCTGGTCCTGTGGCTGGTGACAAGCTGGGGTCCCCGAGTGCAGCTTCTCTCATCATCTGGCTGAGGTCACCTTACACAGGGTTGTGTCACCTGCTCCTTTCCTTTGGGGCAAACCAGGGGTGTCCTGATGGTCACTGAGGCTGTGGGTGCCCCCACAGCAGCAGGACAAACAACTCCTGCCCAGCTGGGTGTGGATCCATCCATCCCTGTCCATAGGACACGGGCTGGGGGTGCATCCATTCCTTTCCCTGTCCTGGACGGGGCTCTGTGAGGACCCAGTCCTCCCTGTTCATCTCCTGGAGGGTCCTGGGGCCAAGTGCCAGAGGTTTCCTCTTTGAAATGCAGTCTCCCTCTGAAACGTGGGGGATTGGTTTTCCTGCTGTCCCCTGCCAAGTGCAGGGATTGATCTGGGAGTGGGTTCTGAGCACAGGAGGAAAAGGAACGGGTGGCACAGACTCACTGAGTGTCTTCTCAGTCCTTGCCCCAGCTGAGTCCTGCTTTGCTGAAGAGATTTCTGCACCAAACACTCTGCACTCCCACTTTGGAGTGACATGAAAGAAAAAAGGGTGCCTAAAACTGAAGTAAAGGCCCCTTGTTGCCTAAACACCTTTTGAAGAAAGGTCTGGGGTTGTTCTGTCACTGCTGGGGTGGTTTCTCTTCCATTTGCTTGGCTGTCCCTGTGTCCTGGGTGTCTTTGGAGAGAGGGAGAGCAGGCGTCTTTGCTCTGAGACTGGGACAAATGCCTTGTCTTTGGGAGGGGCTGGGGCAGGGGCTGAATGTTCCACTTGGATATTGTATTTCAGTGGGTTTTTTTTGGTGGTTTTTCTTTATTAAATCTGATCTGATGCACAGGACTCAGTTTTGGCCATGGATCCATACCAAGCTGCATCTCAGGAGCTGTCCCTGAGAGCATCCCTGGGCTTGCTCCGTGGAAAATTCATCAGCAGCGTGTGATGAATGAGGCTCTGTTCTGGCACAGCCTCTCAGAGCCAGTAAAGCCCCCTGGGTGATTCAGGATTCCGTGGGGCTCCAGAAACATCCAGGAGGGCAAGTGGGTGGCGGGAGGTGCTGCCGGAGTCAGGCTCCACTCAGCCCTTGCTGCTTTTCCTGTTTCCCTTTGAGGCTTTCTGGAGCACTTGGTGCAGTTTGGGCAGGATTTGGAAATGAGCACTTTGGAAAGGGAGGAAGGGCTGGGATGGGCTGCACACACATCCCTGGAGCCCCCACTGCAGCCCCTCACCAGTCCCATTCCCAGCTGCTCCCAGACAGCTCAGAGAATCCATCCAGTTTGTTTCTCACTTTGGGTTTTACTCTTGTGCCTCCACAGTTTTCTTGCAGATTCCAACCAACTTGGATAAAATGTTTTTTTCCAAGCTTTTTTCCCCGCAAAGTTTCCTCACACTGAGAGGAACAGAATCTGGGGTCTGAATTCTTTCCTTGCCCAAACAATCAGTTTGATATTGACTCAAGCACAAATATGCTCTCTGCAATCCAAGGTAAAGAGCCACAGAGCCAACAGCTCTTTCCAAGAGCTTTGTGGTGTGAAAATGAAGGAGTAGCCCCCAAGTCCTGTCTGGCACTTGGGAGCAGCCACTCCATTGCCTGATCTGCCACTGCTGGACACCAGAACTGGGCATGGGGCTCCTGGTGACCGGGCACATGAACGAGGCTGACCCCTCACTGGAATAGACATGAGGTGTCAGTGGGAACACGTGTTCTTCCCTGGGGCTACTGGGGACTGTGTCCCCAATGTCACCGTGGCTGGTGGTGGCAGGGCTGTGTTTCTGTGCTCGGTTGCTCTCGGAGGCAGCGTTTGCTGCGGCCCTGGCAGCCTCACTGCGACCTTCTCCTGTTACAGAGCTCAGTGTGCCTGCCTGCTATAAACAGCCTGTAGTGAAATTCCAACCACAGCGCAGCTCTGGCTGTGCCCGAGGGATGGTCCTGTTCCTTTCTGAGGGGAGCGGGATGTGTGTGCCACTGTGGGCACCATGTGTGCCACTGCAGGCACCGTGTGTGCCACTGCAGGGAAGAGCTGAGTTTCAAGGTGCCAGCCCTGGCTGGGCCCTGTGTTTGTGCAGGGCTGCTGCTCCACACCTGGGGCTCCTTGGCTCTGATGTTCCCATTCCTGCTGGGTCTCAGGGGAGGAAGCTGTTGGACAATTCAGCCATTTGTTTTGGCAGCTTCTGTGGGTGCTGGCTCCAGCCCTCCTGGATGTGCTGACATGGAGCTGCGGGGCCTCCATCCTTCACTGCTCGAAATAACAATGGGCAGAGGACCAGAGAGGGCCCTTCTCTGATCCTGGTCCCACGTGTGACTGCCCAGGGACTTTGGGATCTCCTCGTGTGAGTGGAAAGTGCTTCATCCACCCAGCCCTGCCAGAGCAGGATTCCAGAGGAATCCTGCCTGTCCCAGCTCCCCCTGCCCTGCACCCTGCAGAAATGAGACACCTCAACTTCAATAGGAGTTTCCATCCCCAATGTCCTTGCAGCCCTTTTTGGATGCAGCATCTGCCAGAGGGCAGGGATGGATGGGATATTGGGAAGGAATTCCTCCCTGTGAGGGTGGGCAGGCCCTGGCACAGGGTGCCCAGAGCAGCTGTGGCTGCCCCTGGATCCCTGGCAGTGCCCAAGGCCAGGTTGGACAGGGCTTGGAGCAGCCTGGGACAGTGGAAGGTGCCCCTGCCATGGCAGGGGTGGCACTGGATGGGCTTTGAGGTCCCTTCCAACCCAAAGCATTCTGGAATTCCAGGATCTCCCACTCTCCTGCCCTGCAGCACCAGGGCTGGAGAGGACAGGGACCGGGGGTGTCACTGCACCTGGAATGTCACTGCACCAGGAGTATCACCACCCTGGCGGCACTGTCCTGGTGACTCAGGAGGAGCTGGGACTCTGACTGTGCCCAGACTCCAACTGTAATTATCCCCCTCAATCACTTGTGCAAGGCTGATAACAATAGATAAGACTGCAATTACTGCTCCCTATTCTGTCTGGGAGAATTCTCTTGGCTTTGGGGCACTGATCCATGGGTGGTGTGTGCTGGGAGGGTGAGACTGCACAATTTGATTTGATCATTCAGAATAACATTATTAATTGCAGAAAAAAACAGAGCTAGCTAAATGTGACTATTATTCCATTAGAAACTGTTTTAATGAAAATTGTTTGGAGGCAGGTGAAGAGAAGTACAGTTGAGTCAGAAGAAAGCTTACAATTTTTTTACTTTATCTCTGTAGGGTTCTTTTTCTCTGCTTATTTAACTATGGAGGTTTTTTAAAGCTGTTTGCAGAGTGTTGCGTAAAGGCCACACCAGAAAGCCCCAGTGCCACCAGCTGAAAACCCAAGTCCAGGCTTTGCTGAGGCAAGGCTGGGCCCAAGACACCTGTGCCGTTCCTGTTGGAGCCAGTTCTCCTCCATGAGACCCAGACTGATGCTCTCTGGTATTCTTGGAGCCATCCATCATCCCCCCCTGACCTGGGTGTCCTGGCTGGAGGCTGGGCTCCTCAGGAATGCACTGATGCTGCTGGGTCTGAGCTGCTCCGTGTGGTGCTGAGCACAGGGCTGACCCTCCCCGGCCCCCGGGGTGCTCCCGCTCCTGCCTCGTGCCCTGCACAGGTCCTGCAGGTTTGCCAAGGGCTCACATTTAGCTTTATTCCTGTTCTACTCAAAAGGCACCTTCGGGGATGCCAAGAGCTCGCCTTGAGAAAGCATTTGCTCCTCCTTCTCCTCTGAGCACAGAGCTCAGGTCTGCCTTGAGTGATGGCACTGGAATTGCAGGAGATTTTCCTGAGCCAAGCTCCCCACGCTCCCCTACTCTGTGCTGCTGTCCCATTTGCCAGGCTCCCTGTGCCTGGTGAGTCAGCAGCATTCCTGCTTTGCCTTTTTCTCATAATGGGATTTTTGCTGAGGCAGCCTGACTCCCTTATCTCGGTGCCAGCACATTTGGGAAGGTCCCTGTGCCTCCCCTCCCTGCTCAGTGGCCCTGTGGGGGTCGGTCACAGCAGGTTCAGCTGTGGGTCCCTGAGGGATGGCTCAGGCAGCCCACAGGCAGAAGCTCTGATTTCTCCACAGAGCAGCCTGCTAGGATCCCCCAGCACCACTGCTGGGGCACCACTGCTGGAAAAAAAGAGCATTTTTGTTGTTGGAAAATGGCCTGGGACACACGGGTCAGGAGGGTGGCAGAGCCCTCATGGGAGGGGACAGGGATGGGGTAGGGGCAGGGTGGGCTGTGCTGCCCTCAGAAAGGATCCCCAGGGCCCCAAAGGAGGCACCGAGGAGAGTGACCAGCGGTGGCATTTGTGTCACTGCACCTCCTCTGCAGTCCTGCTCTGAGCAGAGGTGGTTTTGTCTTCTGTGGCACTCTCAGGATAAATCCCCCTCACTGCCTGTGCTCTCTGCACTTCCTTTTTCTCCTTGTGAACTCAGAGTATTCCAGAGACCTTGAGGTGTGTGTCTCTACAGATACACATTCCCATTTCCCATCCTATTGCATCCAGCACAGTCAGGCCGCACAAAAGGCCAAATCCATGTTTTGTTGCTACAGAGAAACAGAGATTTGGCCCAGCAGAAGTTGGTTATTTAATCATAAGGAGAAGCAAAGGGGGATGTAATTGCTTTGAACCTTTTTTTATGCCAACTTTCAGGAATATGAAGTTGGAAAAACATGATCTCAGTTTCTGTCTTTGCTGCTTACCTGTGGCACAGCATTTTAACTGCAGCAGATAAAAGATGGGTGGGAGTGTTGTGGGGATGAGTAGGATGGGAGTATCTCAGGTTTTAAAGCCACTAAAAAATTATTCTCAGGATAACTTTCCGTATGAACCAGCAGGTTAATTGAACCTGAGCCATGCAGTAGAAATGTGCTGATTTCAACAACATTTTCCAGCAGCANATTTTGTTTGGACCGTATAGAAACTCCAGCAGAAGCAGAATGTTTCTGTTCTGTCATTAAGCTAATTTCATGTCATGTAGAGTGTGAATTTTCATATGTTATTGTCTTTCTAGATCGTATCACTCCTCACACATGTGGTGTGATTTAGGAAAGGCACAGCAGGGACAGGATCATGGAAAGAGTTGCTGAAGTGAAACCCTGTAATGGCCCTAAACTGCTGCCTGGGAGGAAATGTTCTTCCTTGGCAAGCACAAGGATTCCAGCTTTTAGTGCAGAATCAGAATCAGTCTCTCCCTTCATGTCAGGATTTCCTAGGCAATGGAAATTGCAGATGTTGTCTGTGTTAATTATTCCCTGGAGTAAGATGTAGCAGGAGATAACTTGGAGGGAAGCTGGATAACGCCCTTGCTTTGAGCTATTCACACCCACCGGCTGGGGACAGATCCTGGGGATGGATCTTGGGGATGCATCCTGAGCTCCTCCGAGGTCTGGGATGGTTGTGATCCCTGCTCTAGGAGTGACAATGGTGTGAGAACTTTTCTGACTATTCCTTGACAAACCTGTGCTAACTTTGAAAAAACAGCAGCAGCAGCACCTTCCCAAAACCCTTTCAAGGAGGAAAACAACTTTCTGTTTCTAATAAGGGCCTCAAGCATCAGCTGAGCAGGCTTTATTTTAATTTTTCTTCTCCACCAAAGTTTCCATTGTGTCCAAAGGCCATTTTCTGTCAAAAAGGGTTTTGGTGGAAAATATTTTACTAAATCTGTTTGCAACTGATTCAAAGCTGTGCCAAGAAAGAGGAAACAAGTGAAGCCCATGAAGCTGCTCCTCAGCACATTAAAGGGAATATCCCAGACATCCCAGGGCCTCTGGAGGGTGTTTGGGTGGTCCTGGTGGAGCTGGGCTCATCCCAGCCTCTGGTAAATGTTAAACTAACAAATAAATCTGCTTCGTTCAGCAGCCAGGGCTGAGCCTTCGAGCTGGGGTGAAGCTTTTAAATATCATCAGGCATATTTTCTTTAAAGGAAGGAAGGATCTTAATTCCAGATTCCAACCCAAAAGAAACGTCCCTAAGAACAGCCCTTCCCCATGGCAGGGCAGGATGCTGCCAGGAGGAAAAGGGGTTGGGGGAAACCAGGAATGCTTTCCCTGAACAGGCTGGGACTGGGAAGGGATGTGGTTTAGCTTTGACTGTGGGGGATTGGAGCATCCAGCCCCACGGAGGTGGCTCAGAGCTGCTCCTTGGGCTGGGGGCTGGAGCAGCGAGGGGCTCCTGGGGGGAGGGAGTGGGGCTGTGCTCCAGGCAGGGAGAGGATGCCCCAGCCAGGCTCCATGTCCCCATGGAGAGAAGCAAAGGCATCCCCTGGGAACGGTGAGGCTGGGCAGTGTGGTCTCGCTTCCAGGGGGAGTTACCCTGGATCTGGAGCTGCCAGGCTGGAGGGATTGCTCTGGCTAGGGAACACTCTTATTCCCATCTCTTCCAGTTTGAAAAGCACAGTGCTGGAGTACCCCAGGCTCTATGGAGTTCAACAAGAGACTGGAGGGATGGAGTCTGCATTTCCACCCCTTTTCCCTACGAAGTACAGTTCTGCACCAGTTGAACACTTTTGACTTGGATATTCCCTGTCTGGGGTCACTTTCTCTGCGCAAATGGGAGGTTCAGAGAGGAATCTTGGCATGAGACATGAGTTTCTCAAACAGCTTCATGGTCCCCAAGTTGTGGCTTTAAGAAAACACCAAATTTCCATGGAAGTCCTGATGAAACAATAAAACCTGACAGCGCATGCAGCTCCTTCCACCCTATTTCCTTCCTGTAAGGGCTGGCAGTGCAATTGCAGTTTCCAAGTTATAAACACCCTCAGAAGCCGAGAGCTCAACATCTTCTGGAGGTTCCAGCTGCACCTTGCAGTTCCTGCAGCTTGTACTTGCTCCTGGTACATCCCTCCCAGAGCTTTTGGGAGCCTTTTCTGTGCAACTTCAGTGTCACATTTGGTTTGTGCTTTCCCCACAAATCTGTCACTGAATTCTGGTCATGCTCAGCACTAAATAACCTCATCCCAAGGTTTTCATGAGCGTATGCCAGACCTCAAATATCCTGATTTTGGCTTTATCAAATTGCAGCTTTAGTTTCAAAACAGCATTTGAGGGCTGCATGTGCCTGGTGGAGGGTGGTATTTGTCCCAGTTCCTGTCTGTAGGGAAAGTGTCCCCATGGGAACTGGTTGTGATGATTCCTTTAGCTCTCAGGGGGCAGAAAGAAGAAATTTTGGGGCAGAATCACCCCCTGCCATGATGATATTAAATGTATAAGCAAGTGAATGAACTGGCTCTGTTTTATAGCCCAGCTTTACAACTGAGATGATTTATATATCAGGTGGAATGAAAAATGTTGGTGTAAAACCAGGCAAAACCCACTGGGTGTGGCCAATTACTCAGTTCTTTGGGCCCCTCTCAAATAAAACTCCAGGTGGGTGAATGAAACCACAAACCCCCAAATCTGAAAGATGCCTCACCCAACCCCTGATGAGTCCCCAGGAGCTGAATCTCACACTCTGGAAAGAGGGGAAAACAATCAGGTGGGAAAATGTGAGCTCCACCAGGTTGCAAACTTAAAACCTTCTGGTGCTTGTTTGTGGCAAACCAAGGCAAGGAGGGGAGCTCAGGGCAGGACTGCAGTGAGGGAAGGGCTGGGACAGCCCAGGTGGCTCCTTCCTGCTTCTTGCATTTTCCAAGGGATAAACCCTCCACAGAGACAAGAGGAAAAACACTTCCCGTGGGATAAGGATTCAAACACACCTCTGTGTGTGCTGACTCCTTCCAGAGCCTAAAGGGGCTCTAGGAGAGCTGCAGAGGGACTGGGGACAAGGGATGGGGGGCAAGACACAGGGAATGGCTTCCCACTGCCAGAGGGCAGGGATGGGTGGGATATTGGGAAGGAATTCCTGTTTGAGAGGGTGGGCAGGCCCCACAGGGTGCCCAGAGCAGCTGTGGCTGCCCCTGGGTCCCTGGCAGTGCCCAAGGCCAGGTTGGACAGCGCTTGGAGCACTTGGGACAGTGGAAGGTGTCCCTGCCATGGCAGGGGTGGCACTGGATGGGTTTTGAGGTCCCTTCCAACCCAAACCATTCTATGATTCCAGAATTGTTGGTGATCGCAGATGATCAGGGCAGGCAGATCATGAAATAATTTCTCTGAGAAGTGTGGGGAAATGCAGATTTCCTGGTGTGCTTTTCCTGCTTTTGTGATATATTGCAAATGTCTTCTGGTTATTATTTGCTTCTCTGTCTTTATCTGGTTTTATCTGTTCTCATTGTTCCAAGGTGCAGTCAGGGTGGTTTGTTTTGCTCTGTCCAGCTGATGGCTGAAGGTGCATCACGTTTAATGCCCATCCCCCACCCACCCCAGGCTCCTTTGTGTGAGGAATTTTGGGGTGCAGGACCCTCCTTGCCCAGGCCTGTAGGTGGCACTGGGAGAGCCCAGCTTGGTGCTCCTTACCCACTCTGTGTCACAGCCTGGAGCCAAGTGTCAGTGCCTTGGATTATCATTGTGTAAGACAAAATTTAGGAAGAAACCATGGGAGTTAGAGGAAAACTGAGAGGCTGGCTTTTGGGGATGCAGGTGAAAATCCCAGCTCTAACCTCAAAATTGGAGCAAACCTTTATGAAGGAGAGCCCTCAATGTTTTTCATCCTTTCCTATTAGTCTGAGTGACATCCATCTCTCCAAAACATGCCAGAATTAACCTTTTCCTGCAGGCAGCTCAGGATGCAATCAGAAAATACCATTTGCTTAAACTCCTTGAAAATATTTGTCACTTCCAGGGGAAGAAGCCCATGGCTTTACCCCTGCTTTCCACTTCCATGGGCAGGCACCGTGTGCTGCATCTGGCTGAGTGGACACAGGGCTCCAGGGATAAAAATGTCATGTAATATGAGAGAAAGTATCAGCAGAATATTTATGTAATGAAATGTTAATGATCCCTCTAAAGGTCTGTGGCAGGGCAGGGCAGAGAGGAGTCTCTCCTCTCGTTGCAGTGTCACAGGGAGGGACAGATGCACAGAATGGCCCTGGCAGGGGTAGGAAAAGGGCCTTTCTTGGGAAATCTGATCTGCCTTTTCTAGCAAAAACCCCTGACAGATGATACCACGTCATTTGCAGGATCTGATCTGATTGCAGCTGTCTTAATTATTTTTCAGCTGGACATAGGAATGGTTTCCCTTTGTTTTGGAGGATAAACATCCTCCATGCTCCTGGGCCCCAAGGCTGGAGCTCAGGCCTGGGCTGGGAAGCAGAGCCAGCCCCATTTCCCCATTCCATGGAGGATCCAGCAGATCCTCCATGGATCCAGGGAAAGGGCTGTGTGGACCATTCCCCTCTGGAGTGCAGTGGTCTCAGGGGTAGCTGGGGCTGCTGGGATTATTTTGGGATTGCTGCAGTTCCTGTCTCAGTGATCCTACAGGCCAGGAGTCAGGGGAACTCCTGCAGCAAAAGCTCCTCTCTGGTCACGTCCTGTGTGGCACCAGAAGGATGTGGGACGTCCCCAGCTTGTGCCAGGGGACAGTGCAGGGGACAGCCCCCCTCCCCAAAGGCCCCTGCCTGGGGAAGGGTGTTGGGATGCGGGGATCACCTTGGCAGTGCTCACAGGGAGCTGAAAAGTCAGGAGAGACTTTTGGGGGTTGGGACTAGAGGATCTTTAAGGTCCCTTCCAACCCAAACCATTCTGTGATTTTTTTTTAAAAATCAATTTTCATGAATGCTGGTTTGGTTTTTCCCAGATGAGCTTTCTGAGCCCTTCCACACCAGGGTTGTGTTCAGCCCTCACTATTTCCAGAGGGGCAGGAGCTGAGGTTGTTCCTATCAGCTCTGCAGACATTTTGATCCTTTTGCTGTCTGTGGAGTCACAGCCTGAGTACAATGACAGGGAAAAAAAATACAGTAACTCTGCCTCCCTTTTCCAATGCAAGCTCTTTGCCAAAGCAGTAAAAAACTTTAAACAATGGCCAGTCATGACATAAACCAGCCATGGAGCTGTCTGCCAAAATTCACCTCAAGAAAAGAAGTCCAGAAATAAACAGTAACCTATAAAAAGCCCCACAGACGTAGAGAGAGTCCTCTCAGTGTGTTAATGGCTTTCACATCTGGCTCTGAAATGAGGAGTGTGTAAGGCAAGGAGAGGCCACCAATAACTCACTGCAGCTGAGCACTAAAGCATGTGTGGAGCATCAATCACCAGAGCCATCCACTTCTACTCAGAGACCTCAGATGCTGGGGCTCACTTTTAAATTTTTTGTTTAAACTTCCCTGAAATAATGGGGCTGATGTTAATAAACAGCACATGGTTAAACGCTTTCACAGGTGGGATATTTCAAGGTAAATGTAGAGAGACTGGGTTCATTTCCCTTTTTCTCCCTCCATCAGTTAATGGAGCAGTTTTTGCCTGTCCTTCTTGGGAAGATGTCAGCCCCAGGGTGGGTGCAAGGTTTGATAGTCCAGGGCTGCAGCAAGGTGGGACATACCAAGGAAAAAGCTGGGCATGGTTTCACAAGGCCTTTTCTGTGTGCCAAGGAGGTGACCCCAAACTGTGACCTTGTGTGAGCTCCTGTGAGATGCTGGGGGGCAGAGCTGTAGTGGATGCCCTGCACCCCCACTCTGGGCTCGTGTTCCCCTCTCAGGCCAACATCTGCACCTTTTATGTGGCTCAGGGTGCCCAGAGCTGCCTCCTCCTGCCCCCCCACCTGTTGGATTGAGCAGCTGGGGGTTCTGTGGTGTGAGAGCCCCTTGGCTGGTTGGATGCAGTTCAGGGCATGCTGTTCCCACTGCCCTGGACTTTGCAGTGCCCCCAGAGCTGGCAGCAAAGCCCAGAGCTCCTCCAGCACAGGATGGACTGAAGAGGCTGCAGGGAGGCTCTCCCTGAACTTAGTTTTTCATTTCTGATGGTTCCTGGGCACTGCTGAGAGTGTCACCAGTAAATGACGACGTTTTCTGAGGCCACCACTGCTGTACTTACAGGAGTGATCTCAGGCTTAACCATGGGGATGAGCAGAGCCTGCCCTGAGCATCTGTGGTTTGGTGGTTGTGACTCATCATGAGAGCTTATGCCACATTTATTGTTTGGAAAGCTCAGACTGAATAACTCAGTCTACTACTATTGGTTTAGTTTTGATCTCTTTATTGCTTTCTCTCTAAGACCCTCATGTTCAGAGGTGAAAATCATCTCAGAGAATCATGGAATGGTTTGGATTGGGAGGAAACCTAAAGCCCATCTCATCCCACCCCTGCCATGGACAGGGAGACCTCCCACTGTCCCAGGTTCCCTTCCAACCCAGCTCACCCTGGGATTCTGTGGTTCTATGAATGAACAGTTGATCCCTTGATCCCTTTCAGGCAGGTGCAGCATTTATGGGAGCCAGAGGAATATTCAAACGTGAGTGAAAGGGCTGTTCGGGTACGTGCAAGCTCACAGGGGGTGCTATAAAGGATCTGGATCTGAGTATTTTCATCAGGGCAGCTTCTCACCCAGTGTAATGTTGTATTAATAGACAGCAGAATGTAGAGCTGTGACACAAAGATTGACAGCTCTTGGCAGTCGATTTTGTACTCAGGTATCTAAATGTATCCCTTGAAATTCCAGTTTGGCCAGCCTGGGCTGCCGTGCTGAGAACTGGCACCTCTGCTTCCCATCAGCTTCCCGGATTCAGCCTGGTTTTGTTTTTTTATTCTGAGCTAAACTGGTCAAGGCTTCAGCACAAGCTGTGTCCTCACATGTCCACCCAAACTGGATATGCCCCAGCACAACTGGGTGGGATCAGTTTGTAATTTTAGTGATGTTGCAGCTGTTGGAGTTGTAGTCAGAATTAAGGAACTAGGTTTAATTGCTAGAATAAATGGTGATGGTGTAAATAGCCTGTCTAATTTGCTAGGGTACTCAGACAGCTGGGATTTTGGGATCACAGACTGTGCACTTGGCAGCTACTTGAGAGTCTCTTGTGGTATTTGACTGTTACCTGTGCAAATTACTATCTTCTTTGCAGCTTTTAGAATGTGTGAGAGGAGGTCTAGGTTGGATTCTAGGAATAGGTTCTTCCCCAGAGGGTGCTGGCACTGCCCAGGCTCCCCAGGGAATGGGCACGGCCCCGAGGCTGCCAGAGCTCCAGGAGCCTTTGGACAGCGCTGCCAGGGATGGACAGGGTGGGATTGTTGGGGGGTCTGTGCAGGGACAGGGACCCATGATCCTTGTGAGTTCCTCCCAGCTCAGGGCATTCCATGATTCTGGTGGGACCAAAGCTTGGCCCCCTGTGATGTCCCCACTGTCCCTCTGCTTATGGCGCTGCCCTGGAAGATCCTGCCTGGGCTGCACAAAGCACCCTTGGGCCATTTACAACACTATCGAATTATTATTGCCTAATTTAGCAAATACTTCTAAAGCCCTGGGGTTGCCTCCCACAATTAGTGGTGTCCCTGGCCGGGCAGTGATTCATCTGAACAGAATTAGCAACGGGCAGGGCGTGAGAGCTGAGCTGGAGCTGGGAGCGTGCAAGGAGCAGAGAGCTGAGCTGCTCCCAGGGTGGGTGGGTGTCCTGCTGGGGACAGAGCTGTGCAGGCCTTCACTGCAATCATTTATCTGCTTTGGCTGTAGAAAAACCAACTGATGGGCTGAATGTTTTGTTTCAGGTTGATGGAGCTGATTCCTCCCCCGGCTGAGGCAGGACACGTGTTTAAAGTGAAATGAAGATGTGCTGCACTTTGTGTACACGAAGCACTTTGGGTTCCACTTTCTGTCACCCTTTGGCAAGAGGCAGAGCTGCCCCGGGGAGCCAGCTCAGGAGGGGTGGCCAGGGGGTCACCAGGACCTGGGAAACCCCTTGGTGCAGTCCCAGTCTGCAGCTGCAGGAGTTGGGAGAATCAGGAGAAACTGAGGCTGTGAGAGGGCAGAAATACTAGCCTGGATACTTGATGAGCCTTGGACACAGCTGGGAAATGAAGAAAATGAAAATATACCTCTGGAGAAAGTGAGACGTGGAAGCTGCCACAGCGGAGCTGGATGGCAGTCCCAGAAGCTGGGGAGAGACCCCCTTGGATCAGCTGGGGTGCCTGGGCTTGCCCCCAACATCCCTCCCCAGCTCCTCCTGTCTGCCTGTTCCCAGGCTAAAGCCAGACATTGCTGTGGCCATTCCAGGGTGGGTCAATGGCCAGGATGGGTCACAGAGCCCAGCCAGTGTCACAGAACTCCCCAGAATGCAGTCACTGGCCATGGAACCCCTGACCATAGCAACAGGGCCCTGCAGAGCCGGGCAGTGCTGGGCGGTGCCAGCACCACCACAGCAGCCAGTGATGAGCAGCAGCACCCCCAGGCGCCCCCAGCCCTGAGCAGCCGAGGGGGAGCTGTGCTTCACTGCAGGGAGGCCCCGCACGGCCGGTACTGTCCTCAGCCCCAAACCCCCTACTCCCGGGGTGTGCCCATGCCCAGGGGTGCTGGCAACTCTCATCCTGGTGTGGCTTATCCCAAGGGGCATGCGAGGGCATTCATTTCAGCTGGAAATGCTGGAAAAGCAATCCAGTCTATTGCCAAAGTTTTTTCTCTCTTAAACACTTGTCTGTCAATGTCTAAAGGGGAAGGATTTATTTGCAGTGTGGGAGCCAGGGAAAGCATCCCTCACTCTCCAAGTGCTGCTCCGCGGGTAAATAAGTGGCACAGAGGCAGGGAATGGTAGTGGCCTGTCCCCAGCAGGGTCAAAGGGCTGGAATGACTGGTTTCTGGGAACAGCACACGCAGGAGCTTTGTTGGAGCTCAGCACAGACATCTCCTCCTCAGTTCTGCCAAGGTGGCGTGGAGCCAGTCACACCTGTGAAAGCTTTTGTGCTGAATTCGGGGGTGTGAGTGTCCCACTGCGCATCCCAAAGCCTTTGGCCAGGCTGAATCCTGGGATGAGACTCGCTGGCCTGGGTTGGAAGGGACCACCCCTGCCATGACAAGGACACCTTCCACTGTCCCAGGCTGCTCCATGCCCCATTTCCAACCTGGCCTTGGGCACTGCCAGGGATCCAGGGGCAGCCACAGCTGCTCTGGGCACCCTGTGCCAGGGCCTGCCCACCCTCACATGGGAGGTCATTACATTGACAGGGAAAAAGAAAGAATAATAGGAAATAAGGAATTAAGGAATAAGGAAAACAAAGGTATAAGATCTGTCATCCTCCTAAGCAGCCATGCTTTGTTTCTCTCCTCATTTCAAGAACTGACACAAGATACCAACAGCAAAGTTGGTCTCAAATCCCTCCCTATCCAAATGCCTGGGATGCTGTCAGAGGGGATTTACATTCAGGAGATTTAGGGGCTGTGTCGGTGCTCTGGGCAGGGCTGGTCCCATCACAAGTTGGGTGTTGCTGTAAGAGGTACCACAAGGACAGGAACTTTCTGAGTGAAGTTTTCCTTTGCCTCCTTTGTGCAGGACCCGCACCAGCAGCATTCCAGGATGGAACTCTACGGTTATCCCTTGAAAGCCAAGTTTAACCAGCCACGGCCACCACCTCCCAAGGTCCTGCCAGCGACCAACACCATGGCCGCCGGCTACAAGAACCGTATTCCCTATCATCCTGAGAGCTTCAGCATGCCATGGATGCCCAACTCCTACTACAAAGCAGCTGCCCTCAACCCCACCTTGTCTCCCCTCACCGAAAGCTTCCCAGGGCTTCCCCCCACCAAGATAGTTCCTTTTATTTCCGAGAGACCCAACGGTGTCTTCACCCGGCACACGCTGGATGACTGGCACAGGTCCAACATGACCAACTACAAGGAGTCGGAGACCACGCGGCACAACGCGGAGCGCCTGCGGGCCGATCTGACCCGCACCATCAAGGACGTGTACCAGCAGGCCAAGAGGACCCAAGGGGAGAGTACCAAGAACCTGGGAGAGCGTGTCAATGACATAGAGTACTGGAAGTCCGAGCTCTGCATCGAGCTGGATGCCATGATCAGGGAGACCAACTCCCTGATGGACATGCAGAAACGGCTGGAGAGAGCCTTGGCCGACACCGAGGGCCCCTTCCAGGTAGGGACCCTGCAACCCCCAGCCCAAACATCTGCAGCCACTCAAACCTTTCATAAAGTCCATCCCAGCCCTGTAACATTGGAAATTTTTCAAGAAGAGCCCGTTAGTTGAGTCAGTGATAAACAAATCCCCTGCATCTGCTGCATCCTCCTCCAGCACATGCTCAGCACATCACTGCAGTGTTTGTTTAACCAAATATTTCTATATCCAAAATCCTGGCTTGGGACACAAAAGCCCATGTCTTACTATGAGACTGTGGGGAGGTCAACACTGAGCTTGGCACGGGTCCCTGCATTCTGTTGTGGTGGCCCAGGGACACGTGGGCTCCATCCCTTTGGTTCCATGCTGATGTTGCACTCGGCTGCTCTTATTAGCTAACCCAGCTGCCTCGGGCAGCTTTTTCCAGGCTGCCATCCTGTGCCCACCTACATTTTCTTTTCCTGCATTCCCTGACGTGGGCACAGTCCCTGCAGGGAGCCCTGTGCTGATGTCACGACATGTCCCCACCAGGTCGCTCACAAGTGTTTGCTCAATCGGGAGAAGAGGATGGGCATCGACCTGGTCAATGACGACGTGGAGAAACAGCTTGTCACAGTGAGTTTGGCAACACACATCCTGTGACAAAGCTATTTTTACCTAAACTCCCCTAAACAAGTTTGGCAGCCCTTTTCCCTCACTGGCTCTTCAGTGCTGCTGAGGTGCCGAATTCTTCAACCCCCCCAAACCTGCTAGGGCAGGGGCTGGTGTTCCCACCCAGCAGCATGTCCATGGGAGAGGAAGAGCTGGAAACAAGACAGGTTTGTGTGGCATATCCTCTGACCCTCTTTGAGGAGCCTGTGAGATGGTCCTGTCTTTCAGAGCCCTGCCTGCATAGATCTCTCTTTATTTGTGTGATTTGTCTCAGTATCTGTAGCACATTCTGTATATTACACACACACACACAGATGGAGAGGGCAGGGTGTGCCCGACAGCTTGTCTGCTTTCCCCAGCTATATTAGTTGGGCTAATAAAGGATATTAATTACACTTCTCCAGCTCTGCTTTGTTCAGGGCAGAGTGGCTGCAGCAGGACTGTCACTGTGTGCTCAGGCAATGGATTTGGTAGAAATCATAAAAACCTGCACTCCTGCCTGCCTTTATCTAAGCTGCTTTAAATCATGAACCAAAAGCAAACATGGCACAGCAAATGGGTTCCTAATGCAGGGTACAGTGAAACAGAATCACTGCAAAAGCCTCACAAAACTGGGAAGGAAATTGCAGCCCCTGGGCCTGTGAAGCTTAGAAAGTTTTTTGTTATGAATCAGGCCCTGAAAAATTAAAATATTAGTTTAAAGGTCATGAGGGTTTAGAAAAATTATCAGAGCTGGTATGTCTATAATGCCATTTGGGTTTTTTAATGTTTGGGATGCATTTAGGGTGTGCTTTCATCTGGCTCCTGCAGCCAGGGGGGATTGAAAATCACTGGGTTAGGAGCACTGGTCACCTGCCTCTAGAAACCCTAATGAGTGCAATAGGCTTGTGCTGGATCAAGGGATCTGAGAGCAGCATGAGCCCCAGGGGAGTTGAACCCTGCCTAGAACTGACTCTGGGTTTACACCAAGTCCTCTTGTTCCATATGGATGGGATTTCTTGTGGGGAGGAAAATGCCCTGGGACTGGGGATGGGGATGTGTGGCACTGCTGGCCCAGGGTACCACTGTGCCCATTCATGTCAGGTCAGGATGCAGCCCTGTCTCCTTGTAATGGAGAGCAGCCCTGGACATTGATGTTAAGAAGAGAAAACTTGGGAACCCACCCTGAAAGTGATTTCACCCCTCCTGTCCCTTCCCTGGCCCTGGCTGTGACTGCCCCACCCCCTTCCCCACAGCCCCATCCCTGTCCCCTCCCTGGCCCTGGCTGGCTCAGCTGCACAGGTGGGTGCCATGGGGTGAGGTTGGTGAGCCCCGAGGGCAGGAGTGCCCAGGATGTCAGAGCACCCATGCTGATGGGTTTGTTCTGCCTTTGCCCAGGAAATCAAGATAATCAGGTCCTGCCGGGAGAGGTTACAGCAGTGCCTGGACACGGTGAATGCCCAGATCATGTAAGGAAGGCTCAGGGCCCTTGCTGCAGGGCTGGTGTACAGTTGCAGCTGTGTCCCCAGCAGATCCCTGTGGGTTCAAACCCTGCAGGCTCTGTGGGAGGCAGGCAGGGATGCTCCGGGAGCACAGAAGGGCTGAGGGGGGCGGGATGGAACCATCCCACACCTCCATCCCAACTGAGGCTGCTGTTCGTGTGTTCCAGGTGCAACAAGGAGGCCCGGCAGGAGCTGGAGAAGGACCTGGCTGACAAGCAGATGGGCCACCACATCGACAGCAAGTGCTACCAGCTGAAGAACACCTCCAGAGGCATCCACTACTTCAAGGGCGTGGAAAGGATCGATGCCACGTGAGCACTGGGAGCCCGGCAGGCACAGAGCAGGGAACTGGGATTCCCCAGGCCCTCTCTGTAGGCACATCCATCCCTCCTGGAGACACCCACCTCCGAGGGGTGGTTTCCCTCTGCACTCTCCAGGGGGAGAAGAACCCTCTGCTCTCAGCCAGATGCCAAACACCCGGCAGGCAAAAGCAACCCCGACCTAATTAAACATTAGATCAGAGCTCAGGGCTCAGCCCACAAATGAATTCAGCCCAGCACCTCTGCACAGCTCATTAAGTTCATGCATATTTTCGAAGATGTCTCAGTGCTTTCCTGAGTGCTCCTCACTGATGGAAAGTCTGGGGGCTCACTCCTATGTGGAGAGGGCCTGGCAGGGAGCTGAAATGACCCAGAAAATCAAGAAATGAGAGCGTGGTCCTGGGACAGGGTTCTGCTGCTTTTGGGTGCCAGGAATTCAGTTTTGGCTTAGCAGTAAATGAACAGTGACCTAATCCAGCACTCACAGAGAGATGCCCAAGTGGCAAAGGGCTGAGAGAATAAATCTGCTCACACAAACTCATGAAGTTTATGGAGAGGCACAGATTGAGACAATTTTTCTAGTAGTTTGAATAATTATTCACAGTAGAGCTCAGACATATTTAGACAGGCAAATGGATTGCAAAGGATGGAGGCTGAAATTTAGAGCGGGGTAAAATGTGCCGAGAATCAGCAGGTTTTAAATGGAGCTTATGTGGTATTTAAGTCTTTTGTTGACCTTGTTCTGGACTACTGCACAGGCAGGAACTTCATCCCAAATGCACAGACAGGGAATGGAGTGGGATCTAAAGCTCATTTGGTTTAGTGGGAGACTGAGATGGGCTGTGAGCAAAAGGAATTGACTGAACTGTGATCTGTGTGTCCTTGTGAGGCTGGGAATTCCTTAGCACTTAATGCCTCGAAGGTGTAAATAGGAGCTCTGATTGGAATCTCTATTTTTTATGGGAGAATCTTTTGTTTGTCTAAGCTTTCACAAGTTGTCTTTGTGAACACGCCCTCATTTGATAAATATCCTCAAACAAATGGGGTCCAGATGTTTCAGTTCCATGTAATTTAAGTCAGAGCACAGATTTCCCTGCATCAGTCTGCACCTGGGCTCAGCAGTGCGGCTTTGCCAAGGGCTGTGCTCTCCCCCGCAGGGTCTCAGTGCCGGAGACGTGGGCCAGGTTCACGGACAACAACATCTTCCGCTCGCAGAGCGCGCGTGCGACCTCGGCCAAGCTGCGGGCCAGCACCGAGAGCCTCCTGATGGGCACGGCTGACGAGATGTGGCGCCAATTCAGCAAGGTCAACGACGCCTTCACCAGCCGCATCACCGAGACCGCCAACGCCAAGAGCAAGATCCAGACACACCTGGCCAAGGTACCAGCCCCACCCTCGCCGCGTGTTCCCATCCTCCCAAGGAATGGCCGGCTGTCCGTGGGCTCCCTGCCCTGCTCTGCCAGGCACAGGAGGGGGAGAGCGGTGGTGGAACCTGGCTTGGACCAGTGGGACTTGTGGGAAGCTTCCTGGGAACGGCTCAGACTGGTGAAGTTTGCAGCACTAGGCGCTGACAGCACGTCCTTAAATGAGGAGCCATTAAAACCTTTCCCTGTATTAGCTGATGGATGATCCATTCTTGCAAGCAGCAATTTTGGGAAGCTGGTAACTCAATAGATCCATCACTGCTCCTAAACCTCCTCTGCTCCTAACTCTCTTCTGATGTGGCAGCAAGAGCAAAGGGATTTTCCCTGAAAACTCTGCTGGATCTGTGCCTTGATGTGTCAGAGCAACAGTGGCCTGAACCCAGGGGCTGTTTATTGAACTTGCATTTTTTCCTATACAAACAGGAGAGAAGGGAATGATGTGATCACTTGAGAAGATTTCTTTTCATTGATACCTGTGTTTGTTTCACCCCAGACACGGCAGGAAATCTTCCAGCTCGAGACCAAGATCCAAGTCATCCAGAAGACCATAAGGGACAAAGAGGTTCAGCTGAAGGTGGCTCAGACCCGGCTGGATGAGCGCACAAGGAGACCCAACGTGGAGCTGTGCCGGGATGCTGCCCAGATCCGGTGAGGCTGGGTTGCCAGGCTGCCAGGGCTTGGGGGGGCACACAGGAACATATATACATGACAAAATGGACTTTTTCCCTAAATATTCCTTCCATAAGTGCCCTGGTCGAACCTAAAGCACTGAGCAGGTGTCCCAGCCCTTGGGTGCCATCTTCTCTCCTGCCTCATCCAGGTGGCTACATGTGCTCAGTTTTGAAGGATAAGCCTCTTACTGTCCCTCCTGTGGCCCTCCAGCACCCTAAGGGTACTCATAAAAAGGAGGGACAGGGGCTTTTATACAGGCAGAAGGTGACAGGGCAAGGGGCAGTGGCTTTAAACTCAGAGACGGCAGGGACAGATGGGATATTGGGAAGGAATTCCTCCCTGTGAGGGTGGAAAGGCCCTGGCACAGGGTGCCCAGAGCAGCTGTGGCTGTCCCATGATCCCTGGCAGTGTCCAAGGTCAGGTTGGACACTGGGGCTTGGAGCAGCCTGGGACAGTGGAAGGTGTCCCTGCCATGGCAGAGGTGGCACTGGATGGGCTTTAAGGTCCTTTCCAACCCAAAGCTCTCTTGGGATTTTGGTCTATGATTCCATGATTCTACTCTCTGACAGGCTGAGATTGAGAGCTCTGAGCCCCTTCCTTTTGGGTAACTCTAAGGAAGGGTGCACATGTGGAGCTGTCCTCCCCTCGCTGGGCACACTGGAAATCCTTTCAAGAATTTCAGGACTGCGCCCCAGGGAGTGCCCAGCAGCAGCCCTGAGTGCCCAGCAGCAGCCCTGGGTGGTACCCAAAGCTCCCAGCTCCTCCTGGGAGCCCTCTGAGCACAGTTTCTTTTTAAAAATTATTGAAACCCAGCCCCGGAATTGGTTCAGCATCTCACATGCCACTGTTTTTCCATCCTCCACTTGTTCCACGTCCATTTTAGCCTCTCCCAGTGTCCTGTCTTGCTGTGTGTATCTCCTCTGCAGGACCCCTGCACAGGGAAATCCAGGAGGATGAACCAACAAAGCCACAAACCCAAACAGAAATGGGAAACCACAGCTGCTCATCCCTGTTCCCGGTGGCACGATCTGCTCTGGCAGACGTGGCTGAACATATCCAGAACTTTGGAACAAACTTCTCCACTCCTCCCCATGGAGGTTGGGAGGAGCTCTGCCCTTGGCTTTCCCATACCAGGACATGGGGTGTGGGAATCAGCCTGAGTGTGCTGATGGGGGCAACCCTGTGCCCAGAGAGCCCATCTGGGTGGACACCACCCCCACGGGGGGTTCTGATGGGGTCCTGCTGTTTTCCAGCCTTGTCCAAGAGGTCAATGAGATCAACGAGACACTGCGGAACCTGCACCAGTGCCTGCGTGCCTCCGAGGACATGCTGCAGATGCTGGTGCGCTCCAAGGGGGTCCTGGAGCACGACCTGGTGGTCAAGAACAACTCCCTCTTCATCGACCAGGAGCGCTGCATGGGGATGCGCAAGAGCTACCCCAGCACCGTGCAGATCCTGGGCTATGTCTCAGCAGGACTCACCTGAGCGCTCAGCACCCATGGCAGGACACATCCCCACTTTCCCTCAGCTTCTTTGCAAATACATTGTTGCTATTTCACAAATTTGTTAGGATTTCATTTCCTGGCGTAAACTCCGTGTAGAAATTAAATGAGTGTTTTGTTTGTTGGGTTACCAGGATGATTCTTTTTCCTTTGTATTTTCTTTTTTACTGTGTGCCAGGAAGGAGCTGAAAATATCCTGTATGTCATCAAATCCACCCACAGGGATCCATCCCTACCCTTCCAGTCTGTGTTTTCAGGAGAAAAACTGTTGTGTCTTCCTCCTCTTGAGTGTGTGTGATGTGGAAAAGGCACAAGGGGAAGTAAAGCCACTTGCCAGAATAATGAGCTGCTGACATCCAGGATGGATTTTTAATGGTGCAGCAGAAGAAACACAAACTGTCCCGGAAAGAGTTGCAGTTTGTGCTGTTCCTAAAATAGAAAAATGTGCATTTTAAGCTGATTTCTAATGATAATTGTCTTGCTTTTGAAAAATGTTAAATGCCATCAAAAATGTCAGTGCTGAGGTCTTAAAAAGAGGAAGTAGATTCGACTTGGAGAAAGTTAATTGAAGAAAATGCTGTGGGTTTAATTTTGGGTTGCTAGTTTAACCTCTCACGTGTAGCTTGTTGGCGAGAGCACCAAAGCACTTTGAAGATAGAGAGATTAATCGGTGTTTAAGCCCCTCTGGCTGCACGGTGCCTTCTCTCCTGCTTTTTTTAAGGACTTTTTAATCAGGACTTTTAAGTTCTGATTTTACCAAGTATTGGAATCTTCAGAGGGATAAGTCTTCAATCAGTCTGAGGCTGAGTGTGAAAGTCACGTTGCAGTTTCTCTCCTTAGACTATCACAACTCTTGAGTCTTTTAACCTCAGCTGTTGAGCTCAGCCTAAAGCCTGTGTGCACCAGGAATCCCAAAGGGGCAGAAGCTCAAGTTCCTCGCTCCCTCCCTCGGGAATCCAGGGCGGGGACCACCAGCCCAGTGTGGGACTCACAGGAGCTGGGAGCACTTTCCTTGTCTGCCATCCCCAGATGGCTCCTCCTCACCCTACAGATACTCTGCCCTCCCCAGTCCCAGCTCCTGCCTGGCCTCAGTGTCCTGGCAGGATCTCCCTCCCAGCACCAGCCCTAAACAGGAAGCAATTGTCTTTCTAACCTTTTTTTTTCTTTACTAGCACTTTTGTCTAGATTAAAAATAGATTTCCTTTACTTTGTGTGTGTCCTGCAGCCAGAGTCCGTCGGAGGCAGCAGCCACCATTTCTAAAGGAAAGAGACAACTGAGGGCAGGAGAAACTGCCCAGCTGATCTCACCTTCCCTTTCTCCACTTCCCTGCCCCCCAAAGGAGCCAGGGGCAGCTGAACTCAGTTTTTGTCAGCACCCTCTCCAGCCCTCGGGCTGCTCTGTGCTGTTCTCTGCCTGTGCTCTTTTGCCGAAGCCTCCCCAGCCCCTGGTGATCTTGGCTGTTCTGCTTCTCTGCACACCCACTCCAGATATTCTCAGACAGAGCTGCCAGGCTTTTGGGCCCCAGGAGTCTGTCCCCAGCTGAGTGTGGGGCAACAGAGGCAACCACAGCCCTTTTCTGAAAGGCTCAGCCTTTGAGTACCCAGAGCCAAGTCCTGGCACTAGCGACCGCGACTAGCGACACCTGAATTTCACTTCCACCTTTGGTTTGAGTTATGTCAGAAATATCTGGGCTCTGTTTTACAGTGAGGGCACACCAGGATCAGTCTCCACTTTTCTCCAATTTTTCTTTCAGAGCTCCTCAAACACTGATCTTTCCCACTGGTACAGCTCCTTTAGGGCTTTCTCCTAACTGCCAGCATTTATGTGGTGCTGCAATTACCCAACTCCATTTTCTCTTGCTGTCCTGGCCTCTCAATGCTCCTTTCCACAGCACTGCTAAAGAGTTTCTTTCCTCTGTTTGAGCCATGACCAGAGGAATTTCAGCTTCAGCTCCTCTAATTTCTTTCACAAATACTTTCCACTTTCCTGCAGCAATTTCCCAGACATCAGAGAATTCCCAGGTCCCTCTGGGGTTTTGTTCTCTCCATGCCAGTTTTCCATAAGTTGACAGTACTGATGTTACTTCTTCTGGCAGCTGCTATCCCCCAACCCCCCCCAGACATTTTGATCAGGGCATCCTACGTGTGCTTCAATGTGAGTCTTCTTCTTCCCCTGAGGGAGTCTGCCCTGTCACAAACTCCTGTCAGATGGTCTCCAGGGACAGGGTTTGGGTGCAATTACAATGAACACAAGGCTCGAGGCTCGTGGCCGGCTCTCCTGCACAGGGAGGGATTTGCTTTCCATGACAGAGCTGCTGCTGAGTGAAGCTGCTCCATTTAATCCCTGCAGGGCTGGCTTTGGGATTTGAGCAGCCTTTGATGTGCTCGGAGATGAAACAACAGCCCTGCCTCCTCCTGCTGATGGCTGAGATGCCTTTGCTGCCGTGCCATTAAATGATTTCCTTTCAGAGATCACTTCTAAATCATAGCCCAGGCAAATCATCCACCTTTCTGTATTGAAGTGATGGCTTCTTTCTCCACGAGAATGACGTGTCTGCTTTTATTGCTGGTTTATTGCTGCCTCTATCATCCAAGTTGCTGAGAAAGTTACTTTGTGGAAATTCCTTTGCATCTTACAGCCATATTCCCCCCCTTCTGCATCATTCCATTTGCATCACTGCTGCAGAGCTGGGTGTGTAAATTAATTGTTTACTGACTGAAGGAGAGACAATAAATTAATAAACTCAGGACACTGTTGCTTCGTGTCAGTCCAGGATCCAGGTGAACACTCCAGGCAGGCCTAGGCAAGAAACTTCTCAGAAAGGAGGTTTTGTTGTTTAAGAAAACAAAAATCATTGAATGTCCTGGAAGGGTCTGATACGAATTTGGGCAAAATCAAAGCTTGCCAAAACCCATGTTAACAATGTACTGCATAACTAGTGCAGATTATTGTGCTCAAGGGAGAGAGAATTCCCCAAAAAGCATCAGCAGTCAGAAAAAAAAACAACCCTAAACTCATTGCTATTATGGAAAAAAAGGGAGAAAACTTTGGCAAAATGGTAAAGGAAAATTTGGGCAGTGTAGGATCACAGAAATGCTTGCGCTGGCTCAGACCAAAGGGCAGCCTCTGGTGCAGCCTCTGCCAGAGCCAACAGTAGATGCTGAGATAAAAGCACCAGAAGGCAGCAATGATTCTTGAGATTCTCCCTGTCCACTTCTCCGGCTTCCAGCAATTAGTGTCCCAAGGACTTCATGAGCTGACAGGGCTGTCCTTGGGTTTAATATCCCCCGATGGATTTGTTTCACATTTGTTCAAGTTGCTCTTGGCGCTTGTGCAGAATCCGCTATGTCCCTCAGCAGGGATCCGCAGGGCATGGAGCATCCGCGCCCTCAGGGCAGCAGTGGCCACTCTGGGGACCCTGCAGGGGATGGAAAAAGGGGCCACACCTGGCACCGCTGGAGCCAAAGGTGTAAAACTCAGCAGTCTGGGCAAAAGTGTGGCTCGAAGCTGGTTTAGACCTGTGCCCTCTGTAGGGCCTGTTCTGTGCTGGAAGGAGAGGAGCATGAACCAGCAGCTCAGAAAGTATCTGAGAATGTTCCCAGTCCCAGCTGGGGAGCTCAGTTGATTTTTTGAGGGTTTTGGGGTCAGTGGGTAAATGTTGGTTTCCTTGAAGTCAGTGGGATTTTCTCCAGTGATTTCAGCCTGGCTCTGTCAGTGCTGACACTGGCTTGGAGTGGAAAGCAAAAAGTTGGATGAAGTTGGTTTGGGGGCATGAATGCAGACAGGACTAAAGTATTTTATAAATTCTTCTTGAATTGGTAAGAAAACAAATCAGAAAAAATAAGTCAATGCCTCCAAGATACAGTAGACATTTTGCTGTTAAAGTTTGCTGAATATAAAGTCTCCATTTATGTTTTTTTCTGGTTGAAATATTTTTTTCCAATACATATTCCACTGGTGTAAATGTATTTATATATTTACATATATATCTGTATATATATTTGCATGTGTGTTCTTTGAGGGAGCACTATAGATCTTGCACAAAGTGCAGTCAAACTATATCTTGCTCTCCTCCTTTTCCTGGTGGCACAGTCGTTTGAAAACAGGATTTTCCCCACCTCGTTCCCTCCCCAGCCCCCAGCGAACTAACGGCAGGAGGGGTTTCCTGATGGCAGCACAGATTTCGGCCTCTGCCCTTTGCATTTCAAGCCCTTCTCGAGAATGGTCTTGATCACCAGGGTAGGGAACAGGAAGCGAGTCCCTAAAATTGTGATGAGAGAGCAAAATGTGGGGTTAAACAAGTTCATCCTCACAAAGATATACAGAGAAAATTGCCTTTTTGTGTAGTTGGAAATGGTTTTTCTTAAGAGGGGTTTTGATCACCTGGTCCGAGGAAAGGGATGAGCAGAGCCCTGATGTGCTGGTTCAGTTGATATCACAGCTAAATGAGCATTAGATCCCTTTCAGTCCATCCCTGCCTGGTGAGATCAGCATCTGACCCCCGTAAAGTGATAGAAACCCCACTTTCCCTCCTGGATTCTCATAATTTTATTCTAGAATTTCAAGCTGAAGCATCACATTGAAAGTAGTCCCATGGAATAGATTCAAAGTGAGAAATCCACATTTTTAACCCAGAGTTTATAGAACTCGTCAGTCTTCCAGTATTCCCAGCACAGCCAGTGGTGAATCTTGTCTGTACACAAAACATTTTTCTAATTTATTGTGGCGTCTGCTCTGATTTCGGCAGGGTGGCACCGCCAGCCCCGCTCACCCCGAGCCTGAGCGGGGGCAGCTCCGAGTGCCGGGGAGCACCGGGAGCGCCTCCAGCCCGTCTCGCCTCGGGTGGGAGCTTGTCCCTCCAGCAAAACCCCGAGGGCTCTGCTGTGACCATCCTCACTGCCCCGAGGGCTCCGCTGTGACCATCCTCACTCCCTTGCCTCCTCTCCTCCCAGGACAGGCTCCCTCCAGCGCCTCCGGCTGACAGAAGGCATGGAGAGGAGCTTTGCCCCAGCCCCAGAGCTCTGTCACAGCACTCACAGCAGCAGCTGATATTTGTCCAAAGCCCTGTTTGACCAGTGCACCTTCCCAAAAGAAGTGTCCAAGGAGCAGGGGGGTGCTGTGCTCTTCTTTCTGGACTTTCTCCACTGTATCCAACCCACGGCTCTCAGCCAAAACTGGCTTTTTTACCCACAGACTGCTCTTTTCCCTGGTTTGACTTTCAGATATTTCTCCCCACGCTTAAAAAGCTGCTTTTGGCACCTTTTTCTGAAGCGGAGCTGGGGTGGGTTTGCTGTCCCACACTCATGGAGGAGCTCGGGAGCTGTCTGTGAGCCCCAACCTCCCAGTGCCTTCCCCCACCGTGCATCCTGCTCTGCTCCAGGGAACAGGTTGGATGTTCTGTCCAGAAACAGCAGCCGAGATCTCAGACCCACAAACCCAGGTCAGAAAATGTTCTCTACCAGAGCCTGGATCGCAGCCCTGGGGACAAGACCTTTCCAAGGCCTTTCTCTCTCAGCCCCGAGCGCGGGGGCTCCTTCAGGCACTCGGTCCAGGACAGCACCAATGAGCCTCGTTAGCCAGGAATGTTCTGATGGTGGTGCAGATGTTCCAGTCCTCTGGATGGCACTGACAGGGGTCACAGGGTGCACAGGGAGGGTAGCAGTAGAGGAATTGGCGGGATTTTTTAGAGGGGAAGGGAAATTGCATCCTTTGGAATCTCGTTTTAGCTGCTGCCTCTCTCCCCCGACCCGCCCGGGTGCTCTGAGCTCCACTCCCACTCGCTGGCTGAAGCCTGTGCCGGGACCCCTTCCGTGAGTGTGAGGAGCCCGTACTACAGGAACACGCCTCTGCTTGCCAGGAGAGAGGAGCCAAGCACGCTTCCCTAGCTCCTTTCTCCTAAGATTTACAGGCCCGGTGGCTGGATGCCGAATTCCCTCGTTTGTGCAACAATGCGGGACGAGTCTGGAGCTGGTGTGGGGAGAGGGGAGGCAATAGGGATGGGTGTTAATGCTCAGGAGTGTGCAGGTCTCCTGGCGGGATTATTTGGGAGGTGGGGGTGCACTCTGTGTGTGTGGGGAGGTTGTTTGAACAGATTGGCTGTGCCTGAGGAATGAGCAAGGGCAGGAGCGCAGCCACCCCTTCCTTCCTGAGCACCTGAGTCACAGAATCCCAGAATGGTTTGGGTTGGAAGGGACCTGAAAGCCCATCCAGTGCCACCCCTGCCATGTCAGGGACACCTTCCACTGTCCCAGGCCACTCCAAGTCCCAGTGTCCAGCCTGGCCTTGGCCACTTCCAGGGATCCAAGGGCAGTGACAGCTGCTCTGGGCACCCTGTGCCAGGGCCTGCCCACCCTCACAGGGAACAATTTCTCCTCAGTATCCCATCTAACCCTTCCCCCTGGCAGTGGGAAGCCATTTCCCCTCGTCACTTCATCCCTTGTCCCAAGTCCCTCTCCAGCTTTCTGGGAGCCTCTTTAGATACCGGAAAGGTTCTCAGCTTTCCCCAGAGCCTTCTCCAGGCAGAACAGCCCTAACTGAGTGTCCTCCAGAGCTGCAGAAAATGGCACCCTCTGTTCATGAAAAGTTGCTCAGTTCTACCTAATTTGGCTCTCGAGTGCTAAAAAAGGTCGAGTCCAAGTGCTAGAACCCCTTCAGCTCAGCCAGATGCTCGTTCCCCAAATCCTGTGCTAGGGATGCTGTCCGAGTCTGGGCCGGGGCGAGGGGACCCCCGATGTGCAGAGCTCTGTGCTCCCCGGGCACCGACCGGTCCTGCTAACACAGCCCAGGCTGCCGCGCCCACGCTGAGGGACACCCCCACCCGCGGGGGGCTGCTCGGAGAGCGGGGCACGGCCACCTCCCCCCCGCCTTCCTCCAGGGCTGCCTGGGCAGCGGGGACTCAGGAGAACGGGCTGCTCGTCTCTTGTCCCCCTTAAAATCTCCTCGCTGTCGGGCGGGAGCGGCTCGGGAGCCGTGTCCGGGGAAGGCAACGGGTCGCGGAGCGGTTCCCGGGGGGAAGCGGCGGGGCCGGGGCCGAACCGGGCTCTGCCCCATTTATAGGAGGGCGGCGGGCGGCGGCTGAGCCCTCCCCGTGCCGCAGACGCAAACGGGGCGGTGGCCCCGGTTAAAGGGGAAACTTGACAGCGCCGCCGCCCGCTCTGCTCCGTGCCCGCTCCGCCGCCGCCAGCGCGCTCCGCCGCGATGTGAGTACGGAGCGCCTGTCCCCGCCTGGGGACGGCCACACCGCGGGACGAGGGCTGGAGACATCCGCCGGGGGTCCGGAGTCGAGAGGGAGGGGAGCAGCACCCTCGCTCTGAGGATTTTCCAAGGAGAGGGGTCAAAGCAGCCCCCTCCCCTCTTCACCGAGGGGGAGATGGGCTGGGGAAAGTTCCGTCCAGCTCGGGAGAGAGTCCAGGAGAGCCTCTGCCGGGGGAGCCGAGGGGAGATGGGCTGAGGCACCCCCGGAGAAGAGGGGCCGAGGCAGCCCAGTGGGCTAGAAAGGGCAGGGGCTGACGCCCCCTGCTTCCCCCCCGCCCTCTCCAGGGCTGATGAGCCCGGTAAAATTCTCCCTGGGGTGGCGGCCGACAGAATCACTTACACTGCTCCCGTGGGTGGGTGGGCAAGGCACCCCCGCCCCCCTTTCCCCGCGGAGCGGGGCCGGGGGCAGCCCCTCGGGCGCGGTGCGCTGAGCCCGAGCCCTCCTGCCGGACGGGGGCGGGGAGCACATTCCCTTGGGACAGGAGGAGCGGACCCCTCTCGGGGAGAGAGGCTGGGGGAGCCCCCTTGGGGACTGCCCCCCTTTGAAGGTCCCCGGGGAGGGGACTGGGAGGAGCCCTCTCGGTGGGAGAGGGAGAGCAGGCTCGGGGGTAGGTCTTGGGGAACCCCCCGGGGGATATTGGGGAGCGGGCGGAGGGCTCGGACCCCTCTCCGTCGGCGGGGCCCGCGGAGAGAACCCGAGCGCCGGGCACTGCCCCAGCAGCATCCCCCGCGCCGGGCGGGGCAGAGCGGCCTGTTCCTGCTGCTCCCGGACAGACAGACAGACACACACACTCAGCATCATCCCTGTCCCGCTGCAGCTCTACCCTCTACCACCGCCAAGATGCTGCTCCTGCTGCTGGGGATCATCGTGCTCCACGTCACCGTGCTGGTGCTGCTCTTCGTCTCCACCATCGTTAGTGTGAGTACGGATTTTCCCTGCTCCGGGCTTCCACGAGGCAGGAACATGGCGTGGCAAGAGCAGGAGGGGTTATTTTTATTTATGGCTGGTTTTACAGTCTGGCTGTAAGCAGGAAGCCTTTACTGGCTGGTTGCTGGTCTCAGTAGCAGTGGGATTTGGGAATCCCAGAGTTTGTGCTGTCAGGGGAAGCTGGTGGGACACTTGGCTGTGTTCTGTGGTGGATGCTCAGGGCATCCACGTGTGTATAGGGACACAAGGGCTGTTGGAAACCATCTCCTCATCCTCCCGAGTGTGGTTCACATCCAGGAGCAGACTCGGACCCAAAAAATCCCCTCCTTTGGGGTGATGCTGCTCTCCCCTTTCACAAGGGAGCTCCATCTGCTATTGAGCTTCAGGCACGGGACCAGAACAGCAAGGCAAAACAAAGCCCCTGAACCGGGCCGGCTGGGCACTGACTCCTCAACACAGCAATTCTGCTTCCCAGCTCTCCTCCTTTGGCACTGGGAATACGGGACAGCCTCTTTTTCCCAACCCAACTTCCAAGGCTGAATCTGTGTGAGCAGCGGCAGGACTGAGGGTTGGATGCAGCGCAGAGACTTCCCAGCACTGTCCCAGGGCTGCAGCCCAATGAACACGTCAGCTGCTTGGGGAGAGGTTGGAGTTGGCTTTAAGGCAGCTGTTCTGTGGAGCTGGTGACTTCCAAGCTTGCTTCACCAGGGCTTCTTTCCCGGTGTTTGTTTGGGTTTTTTTTTTGTTTGTTTGAGTTTTTGTTTGTTTTTTTTTGTTTCGTTGGGTTTTTTTTTGTTTGTTTGTTTTGTGGTTTTTTTTTTTTTTTTTTTTTTTTTTTTTTTTTTTTTTTTTTTTTTTTTTTTTTTTTTTTTTTTTTTTTTTGTTGGTTGGTTGGTTTTTTGTGGTAATAGTCACGGAAAGCGTTACAAAAATCTTCCGAGCCGTTAGGAATCACGTGGAAGCATTCAAATATCCCGGCCAGGCAGCGGGCGAGGCCGGCGACGGGAGGGAAGCGTGGCCCCGCGGGGCTCGCTCCGTGTTTAAAGAGCATAAAGAGCTTCTTTTCCTGGGCCGCTGGGGCTAAAGCAGTTAAAAGCAAATTACGGGATTGACTTTCCAAACCCCTCTCTACGGAAAAGCGTGTCCCTGGGAGGCCTGGCCGGGCAGGCACGTGCGGGGCCGCGCTGCTCGGTGCCGAGGCCTAGCGGGGGACACGCCAGGGGTGGCTGCTCCTCCCCGGGCCCTGCTCACGGGCTTGTGTCTGTCCCGCAGCAATGGCTGATGAACGGCGAGCATGCGGCAGACCTGTGGCAGAACTGCACCACCGGAAGCCCCTTCCACTGCCTGGCATCCTCCTCCAACGGTGAGTGCCTCCGGGATGGGGGCTGTACCCCGGGATGGGGGCTGTGCCCCCGGGATCGGGTCTGCTCCCTCCCGCTGCTTCTGTTCTCCCCCCAGCACCTAGGGAATCAAGAGGGATTTCCCATACGGGTTACTGGGGATTCCTCCTTGGATTTTCCTGGGTGCACCCCATCCCCTTGCCTGTTCTGCTCTGTCCCCCGCCGCAGGAACACGCCTCTGCTGTCTCCCGGTGTGGGGACACGGGGCTGGCCCAGCAGTGGGGGATTGCTCCCCATCCCCTCCCAGTCCCTGAAGCTGTGATGGGGCTTAGGACAAGGACTAGACCCGCTGCCCATGGCTCTTCCCGGCGGTCCTCGGGCTCAGGAGCACCTCCTGGCAGCACCAGGGCAGGGTGACAGGCTCAGCTGCACTGGCAGTGACGGCTTGAGCCCTTTTGGGGGGGTCTCCTGTTATTAGCGCATTTTTCTTCTTGAATGCACAAACACGAGGTGTTCCTTGGGGTAGGGCCACTGGGCCCTGTCACCCTGTTGGGGCTGTAGGGCTCTTTTTGGCACAGCTCTCTCTTGCTCTGCTTGTGAGGGGTTTGAAGGATGCACACGGGGCCCTAAGGACACTGTGTTGTGTCTCCAGAGGACACCTGTCTCCTACCTGGAAATCTGTCCTGATTCTGCCGCTGGCGCAGGCTGAGGTTTGGGCACACCCTGGCCCTGGGGTTTGCTGTGGGGGCTGTGCTGAGTGCCCGGGCCCTTCATCCCGTGCACCTGCACACCCGGGGGCTGAACGGCCACCACGGGACCCAGCTGGGTAAAGGCTGATGTCACACTGGGTGACATCACCCCTGAACTGTTTGCTGAGGTCAGCAGGGGAGGACAGTGTGCTGAGACACCATGACACGCAGTTTTCAGGGTGACCAGTGGCACCAGGAACACAAAATCCGTATCAGAAAGTTGGGCGAGCCCGTGCCTCAGTTTCCCTGGAAGATAGAGCTAATGTCAGTGGTGCTGGGGCCAGCATTTGTTTTGTTAGCCTGGTTTTTGCTTTCCTGGGAGAACAGATTGTCCCAGTGTAAGCCCCAGTGGCTGCAGCCGTGAATCCCAGCGCCGTCACTGGGGACACGGGCACATGGGAGCACAGCTCTGGCTAGAAGCACACCTATGCCCTGTGGCCCTGGTGAGGGGGCACAGTCACACGGGGAGCATTCAGTACTCCCGGAGGGTCCCTCAGTGACGGGAGGCTGTGAGAGGGTTTTTTGAGATTCCCATCAGAACCCCCAGCCTTTGGGAGCAAGCCACTCGGGGAGGCGATGCTGCTGCTCTGTCCCCACCTTCCCCGCTGTCCCCGCGTGTGCCCGGGCTCTGGTTTCTCTGGCAGCGGCGCTCCCAGCCCAGCCCAGCGCCGGTCTCTGGGAACGCCTGGTGGTGTCGGGCAAGCCGGGAGCGGCTGGATCGCATCCCGGGCGCGGAGCCCTTGGAGCCCGGTCCCGCATCAGCAGCTGGCCGAGCTGGCTATTGCAGCGTCGGCAGACCCGCTTCAGGGCCAGTCATGCGAGCTCCGAAACTGCTGAGCCCCTGATTGTCATGAAAGGCAGCGCTTGCCCCCAGGAGTCCCAGAGCCCAGCGCTCTAAAGCCTCCCCAAATCTTTGGCTTTTCAAACCAGTACCGCTTTTTCTGGATGTTTACAGGATGCTCTGTCGGGGCTATCAGTGCTGAGAGGGGCTTGTCCAAATTGTGCTTGGGTGGCTTCCACACACCCACAGTCCCGCTGCAGGCTGGGAGTGTCCATTGCCTGTTCCCAGGGCCTCTGGAGCCTTTCCAGTGCTGATTTTTCATCATTAAAGGGATGATAACCATGATGATTCTGTTGAAAATGCAGCTGAGCAGCTGAGTTGGGGTGATAGCCCTGATGCAGTGGAAGGTGTTTGGGTCCATGGCAGGCAGGGTGGAACGAGACCATCTGTAACGACCCTTCCAACCCAAACCATTCTGGGATTCCAGGATAAATTGCCCCAGTGAGCTCCTCTGTGAGTAGAAGTTCATTGTGCTCAAGGCTCAAGCAGCTCTCTGACAGCTCTCACTTACCCAAAGGCTCTGCTCTTGCATCAAAACAAGGGGGTTTTGCTTGAACAAAACTTGTGCCCCATTCACCCTGTGGCCATGGTGTGGGAGCAGTGATGCTGAGGACCTGCCTTCATCTTGTGGGACCCTGGATACAGGGTCCAGAGCCCACCACTGCTGTAGGAACGTAAAAATCAAAGGATATTTCCTGGGCTTATGTAGGGCTTTTAATGTCTGTTTGTAAAAACAACAAAAATGCCACATGGTCTCCTTTCCAGCGGGTCCTCTCTCCCCTGTCACCGCTGCAGGAGCTGCTGTCAGCTACTCTTCAGAGCAGCAGTGAGGTCACAGGGCAAGGACACTGTGGCAGAGCCACCTCCGAGGCTCAGGTTTGTCTCTTGCCTCATCCTCACACCCCCTTCCTAGGAATATGCTTATTTTCAAAATTAGGAACGATCCCATACAAATACCACAAACCGTCTTTGGACACGGCTCTCAGAACAGAGGCTGTGAGCAGTGGGCTCCAGAGAGCCATAAAAATTCATTTCCCCGTGCCTAGGATGGAACTGAATGGTTAATCCTGGAGCGCCAAGGTGCTCTGGGGAAACAGCAAGGAATCCTCGTTGGGAATTTTGGCAGAACTTCTTGTCTTTCCACAGGGGTGGTTTTTGCTCTGGCCATCACGGTGGCCTCCGGCGTGTGGTTACTTCTTCTTCTCTTTTCAGAAGGCAGTTGGACTCAGTGAGTGGAATTTGGGAATTAGATGGTACTGGGTCATCTGTGCTCATCATGGATGGGGATTTTGGGGGGTGGTGATGCTGTGGTGCTCCCTTGGTCTCAGCTGAGCCTCCCCTATCCTGTCACACAGGGACCCTTTTTTAGTGACCTTGGTGTGGATGCCCAATGAGAAGCAGAACTTTTAAATCCAGGAGCCAGCAGGATTTGCTTTGGTTTCCCGCTGAGGCAGGCTCTGGACTGTGCTTCTCACCCTACAGATCATCCCATGGGGATGGAGCAGGCAGCAAAGCAGCGCTGGGACTGAGCACAGCGCTGCCCAGGTGAGGATTGTGGACTTCAGCAGCCCCTGGGCATGGGCTGGGCTGGCTTCAGTGGGGGCAGAGCTCCCACCTCCCAAATTCCCCTTGCAGGGCTCAGCCCTCAGTGGGTGCGAGGGCTTGAGCCATCCCAGCAGGAGCCCAGGGCGCATTCCCACTCCCTCTCCATGTACAACTGCCTGCTTGTTGCCTTGATTTTTGCATTTGCTGTTAGATAATGCTTTTTTTTTCTTCAAGAGGCTGAGAACTATGGAAAAAATGTTGCAATCTTTGCTTAGTTTGCGCTGTCAGACATTCCTGGAAAAGACTTATCTGAGGAATTCAGCTCTGAGTCCGGGCCTGTGGGTCGGCAGGGCTGCGTGCCAGCCTGGCTGAGCTGCCCCGCAGCTGGCTTGGGGCACGCGGCCGGGCCCAGCAAGTGCTCTCCAGGAGATTCCAGCCCAGATCTCCAGACAGCAATGTTTTTTCCTCCAAAAATGGCCTTTTCTTTCCTCAGCGGAATGCTTTATGCAGGAAAGAAGACTTCTTTTCTGCTGCGTTCTACTCTGATTGTGGTGGGAGTGCTGAAAGTGGGGAGGCAACAGTGCCATCCATGGAGATCCCCATGTCCTTCTGCAATGGCAGGAGACGTTTCTCCTGTTGTCTTCTCAGTTTCTCCTGTTGTCTTCTCACAGTTTCTCCTGTGGCTGGCTTGTCCACAGGCAGGCTAGTGGTTTGGGGCTGTGTTAAAGAGAAAAGGAACCCCTAAACCTTGGGAAGTGCCTGATCACTGAGTGCCAGGGGCCCCATGATGCCCGCGCTGGTTTGCTGATGTGGTGGCCACAAGCAAAGCCCAGGTGGTTGCCCAGAGCTGATTTTATTGATGCCATTAATAACGGGTGACATCAGCTAAACTCGGGCAGGGCTGAACCCTCTCTGCCAGCCCTGGGGGACTGTAACTTGTCCCTTGGTGTTCTGAAATCGCCTGAGGGGCATTCATAGGATCCCAGATGGTTTGGGTTGGAAGGGACCTGAAAGCCCATCCAGTGCCACACCTTCCACTGTCCCAGGCTGCTCCAAGCCCTGTCCAGCCTGACCTTGGACACTACCAGGGATCCAAGGGCAGCCACAGCTGCTCTGGGCACTCTGTGCCAAGGCCTCACCTCCCTCTGGGTAAAGAATTTACTCCTAAAATCTAAAAATCTACTATTCCAAGAAAATATTTTATATTTCTGATCAGTTTGTCCCATAACTTTCTTGCCTTCAATTGGAAAGGGATTTCCTCTACGTAAACCCATTTTTTTATTGTTGCTTGTTCTTCTTACAAAGAGTATCTGATTAGGAGAGGTTGGGAGCTGGTGCTGTTTTTTTCTCAGCTGCTCCAGATGTCTTTGGCTCCAATTTTTTCTTTGAGAGGAGGGCTGAGACAGCCTTCCCTGCCATATTTGTGTTCTGGCCCACAGAGGAATGGGAGAAAGAAGGCAGCATGTGGGAAAACGATGACTGTCAAACCAGAAGAAAGGGTGGGGGTGTCCCCTGCAGAGTGCGGTGCTGGAAAACCCTTCAACCTACATTTTTTTGGCCTTGGTGAGCCTCTCGGATGTCCCTGTGGGCACAGGCCGAGTGCCCCTGCCCCAGGTCTGTGGGCCAAGGCACCACTGCTGCCCACTCCTGCTGCCTGGACTGGACATCCCTGGGAGCTGGTCCTGGAGCCCTTGGGAGGATCTGGGCATGGAACGATGGATCTGCCACCTCAGCACAGGCCAACAGGAGGTCAGAGCCACCATCACGAGGGAAAGGAGCTGCCTTGGGCTTTGTGGAGCTGTTGGAAGGAGTTTTTCATGGTGCCAGAAGCTTTCTGCTGCCTCAGCTGCATCAGGAATGGCCTCTGCAGGATGTGAGGTCCCGTTTGATGTTGGAGTGTGGCAGCTCTGGAGAGCTCTGCATGTCCTGGCTTCATGGACTTCTTGGAGGGAGCTTCAAGGAGAAGGAAAGGGAGGAGAGCCAAGAGGAAAAGAGGAGGAGAGGAGAAGATAGAGGTTTGAGGGGTTCATCTCCATCTGAAGGAGGTACAGGAGAGGAGCAGGAGGCCTTGGACAGGACTCAGCACACTGTGTTCAGTCACTGCCTCCCTGCAGCCCCAGGGTTTCTCTCCTGCTCATCCCCCACAAACACTTTGGGAACTCTTTAGAATCCCCCTTTGTCAGTGGGATTTCCAGGAATACCCCGATCCAGCACAGCGTGGCCGTTCCCAGGGGATGGACATGAGAGAATTGGAAAGGAGCAGCAGGAATGTCTCACTGTGCCAGTGGGACGCTGGGCCACAGCAGGAGAAAGCTGCACTGGAGCTGGGTTTGCCCTGGATTTTCCATGGGACACCGCAGTGGCTTGGCTGGACAGCCAGGGAGGATGTGTCCCCAGCAGGACAGGAGAGCTGTCCCTGCAGCTCTGGGCTGAAGGGCAGGGCCGGGGCAGTGCAGAGCAGCACCACAGGCACTGGAGCTTTTCTGACCCTGGGGGTTCTGAGGGGCTCTGTCTGAAGGGCAGCCCAGAGTGCTGCAGCTGAGCTGGTATTTCTGCATCTCCAGTTCACCCTTTTCCAACCCTCTTGGCGGTGTTTAGATATCAAAACCACTGCAAGTCCCAGCCTTTTTCTGCAACCTGGCCACTTCAGAGGGGAGGATGTGAGCTGGGCTATTGATCTTGGTCAGGCCTTGACACCTGAGAGAGTGCTCTGGAAAAACTCTGCTCAAAAAACGTGGCTTTTCCTGGAGCCCTGGGCTGATGCCTTTGTACCTGTGCTGTTCCTGACCCTGCTGAGATTTAACTTGCAGCATGGAGGCAGCAGGTTTTACAGCTGGGGGCATGAATTTCCCTCCCTCCAGCTTTGGCTGTGTTACATGCTACAGTTATGTCCTTAATGGATGTTTTCTTCCCCAGAAGTGGTTGCTTTTTAAATGTACAGAGCGTACACACTTGGCAAAGGGAAAACTCCATCTGCAAAATGTTCCCATCAGCTGCAGATCCCAGCATGGAGGGGTTTTTAATGCCCAGCACTCATTTAGGTAGTTCTTACAGCAGTGGATAAGCCGAGTGCTCAAATAAGTGTCTTCAGTGTGTACTTTGTTTTTCCTCCTTGGCTGGGGCCAAAGAGGGCATGGGGGGTGTGAATTAAACACTGGGGAGGCAATGCCTATCCTTCAAGGCCTCTGCTCCTGGCCAAAAGCATGTTTTCCCCTGACCTGTCAGTCCTGTCAGAGCATAGAACATCCCTGCAAGCAGGACTGGAGCTCTGCTGCCAGGGGCTGGGTTGGCTGCTGTCTCTCTGGGAGATTCAGCTGCAATTTCTGCTCTGGGTTTCCTTCTTTTGTGCTGGATTTTAGGGCAGTGAAATAGGGTCTTAATCTTCCCAGGGCTGAAGTCTTCTCCCTGCTGTTGTAAGTAGTGCTGTGAGCACATCAGGGCTTGCAGAACTTAAAGGAAAATTCGAATTTCTTTAGTAAAATCTTCTTGCTTTGTCTCTGGCTGCCTGAAAGGGCTGTAAACCCACTCCTGCCAAGTCTCCTCCGGCAATGGCATGCAAGGTGTTATCTGTCCTTTCCACGCTGCTTCCTTTTCTCCTTCCTCCTGAAGAACAAAGATATAAACACAGAGCTGAAGAGATGGGGGAAAAATGGGATAACCAGCTTGCTGCCCAGGGGAAACCACAAATAACAGGCTGGGAGTAAACAGTGCTGACAGCCTGGCTGCAGCTCTGGGAAACCTGCTGTGTTTGAGATCCTGAGGGCTGGACACGGCACCAACAGCAAAGGGGTTAAAGGCACATGGGGCTGAGGAGGTAGAAGCCCTACAGGCAGTTATAGGGGTGATTTTAAATGTATTAAAGGCAATTAGTTGTCCTAATCCAGCTGGAGTCTGTGGGCAGCTGGCGTGGAGTTAATGGAGCTCTGAAACTCACTCTTGTGGGTCTCAGTCCTGGGCTGGGATCCTGCCCCTTGTTTTCACAAAGGAGGCCAGCAAAAGTCAGCAAAGGGCTGGATGTGAGCTCAGAGCTCTGGTCTGTGGGATCATCTCCTGACTTCCCTGCTCCCAGGCTGGCTGGTCAAACCCTCTGGCCACGGTGGGCTCCCCCCTCAGCAATGCCTTTCTCTGCCTCTGACACGGCTCTTTATTAGAATGGGATTTTGTAAAGCCCCTATAAATCATTTGCATTCAGAACCAAAAACCAGGCAGGGGAGGCGGATGCAATTAAAGGGCAGCTCAGCTCAGCTTTCTGTCTAGACAGCCCTCTCCTAAAATAACCAGCAGTGGGAGCATCCACCTCCCAGCAGAAAGGCTCCTCTCGGGCCGGATCTCGTGGCCTTTGCCATCACAAAAGACTTGGCTTTCTGGTCCTGGATGGAGCTGCAGGGCTTGGCTTTGGCTCAGCCAGTGCCCAGAACTGAGAGAAGAGATCAGCTTCCCTAAGCTGGAATGGGAGCCCTGTCTGTGCTGAGGAATGGAAAGAGGTGCAGTTCAGCAGCTGCACATCCTCCAGCCACTTCTCTGGTCTGATTTGAGCAAGGATTTAGGATGATTTTGGTGGTGCTGGAGCTGCCTCACCCCATTCCCACCGGTGGAGGACAGCCAGAGCTGAAGGGGCAGTTGGGGCTGAGGCGGGGGGGGGAGTTTCCCTGCGCGGCTACCTGAGATAAGGGAAATCCATTGGACGTTTTGTGTGCACATTGCAGTGAAATCCACCCTGGGATTTCCTGGAAGCAGCAGCTGGTGCACAGGGAAGCCAGTGCACTGGCATGAGGGAAGGGCAGCAGCTGGGGAGCAGCTGGAAACGGGAAGTGTGGTAGGGTGGGGAAGAGAGGAACAGGGGCTTCTCTGGGTGGTTCCAGAGCTGTGGCAGCAGGGGCTGCTCTGCTCCATTGCCTGAACATCCAGAGACAAAAGGCAGAGACAAGGGGTAGAAATCCTGGTCCAAAGTCAGACACAGGGACGTGACTGAGTGGCACAGGAGGTTCCTGCAGCCGTGGGTTTGCTGGCAGTGCCATGGGTCACCACTGCCACCCCAGCTGAAGGCTGTGCCTCACCCTCCGGTCCAAACCCTGCTCTGCCCTCCCTGAGCGCAGGGTTTTGGGTTTTGGGAGGGACACGTGGTTACTTCTCTGGGGCAGACACTGCCCTGGACAGTCCCGATGGCCCCGTTTGCTGCTCCAAGGTCAGAGGTGGCTAAACTGAAGGGCGGCTTTGTTTGGAAGTTTTGCTCCACTTCAACCATTTGCTGCAGGGAGCCGATTCTGCAGGCAGGGGACTGAAATTGGTGGGAGTAAAAGTGTGGCAGGAACATGGGACTGAGTCTGAGGTTTCAGTGCTGCCTAATCCCATCTGAGGATCCAGCCCCAGGCAGGATTTTTCTGCCTTTCACTGGGTGGTTTGTGCCTCAGTTTACCTGTACTGAGTCTTGCATTTTGATGTCAAACTTTACAAGGAAAGGCAAAGACAGAGGTATCTGTGAGCATTGCCTCTTTCTGTCAAGCTGCAGCAGCTCACAGCATGGAGCTGCATTTTGCTTGTTTTTTTTTNGGGAGTTACACACCCACTAAGCCTGGAAATAGCTGAGCAGTGACTCACATGGGCTAGTTTAACTGGTCTGCTCTGGGACACAGCTTCGTTTGGCAGCTGGGGAAGACTTCCAAAAGGTTCAACTCCGCAGGGGTAGAGGCTGTTTTCATTCCCGTGTGTTTATTTGCCCTCAGAGCTCGGCCAGCGCGGTGTCCCAGAGCTTGTTGCACATGGCTTTGGTGTTTGCAGCACAGCTGAACAGCCAGGGCCTGGCACAGAGCTGGGGGAGAGGCTCTGTCTGCTTTTTGCAGGTCGGGGTTTTTGTCTCTGCTCTGTTTTGTGGTAGATGCTCCCGAGGCAGTGCCCAGGCCTGTGATCCGTTGTATTCCAGCAGCTCATTCATGGCATCCATGTGACACCTGAAATCCCAGAGCAGTGTGCCCATGCTGGGGATCTCAGCAGCTGGGGTGGCGCTGGGCATGGCCCTCAGCTGCTCCCAAAGCCCGTGGAGCCCACCAGGGTGGGCTGGTGGCAAGGCCATGGGCACAGCAGGGGCTCCGTGGTGCTCATGCTGAGCTGTCTGTCTGTCTGTCCCCAGAATGGCTGCAGTCTGTCCAAGCCATGATGATCCTCTCCGTCATCTTCAGCGTGCTGTCACTGTTCCTGTTCTTCTGCCAGCTCTTCACGCTTACCAAGGGCGGCCGGTTCTACATCACCGGAGTCTTCCAGATCCTGGCAGGTGAGCATGGGCTGAGGGTGGCACTGCCACCTGTGGCCAGGCTGCCAGCAGGGAGAGGGCCTGGAGGGAGGAACAGCTCCTGGGGCGGGGCGGGAAGGGAATGAATAATTCAGAGGTGTTGAGGACAGGATCCAGCTCTTGGGCCGTTTTACATCCAGGCTCTTCTGCCCTTGCACAGGGAAGGTGCAAGAGGGTTTCTGCCCCAGCCAGGGAGGCTCAGGGTGCCAGAGCCACTGGGGCAGAGCTGGGGGCAGTAGATCACAGGGATGCTGGAACGAGAGCTCTGCGTGTTGCCCAGGGCTCGAGTAGGATGTTGGGTGTTCAGGGTGGCTGTGCTGGCTCTGGGACCCTTCACCAGGCTGGGTGAGGCTTCCACAGCTGCTGGTGGGATGGGGAAAGTTGTGAAAATCCTGTTTTGGCAAAAGACAGCTTGGTGATTATTTATAAACTTGCCGTGAGGGGGCCTGGTGCTTTCCCCATGAGCACAGAGCCCTGGAGCAGCAGGGTGAGCTCTGACTTGGACTGTCAGCTGCTATTTTTAACTCTTTGAGAACTCAGTGCTAGAAAGGAGCCATAGCTCATGTCCTAGGCTGCAGTTCCCCAAGTACTGATGCTGTAAAGCCACTGGCTCTGTTTATGTTTCCATGTATGAAACCAGTGACAGGATTTTCAAGAGTTCAGGCTAAAAAATGTAATTGTGCTTCAAGGTCCTGGCTGCATAAGGACAGAGTAGAGTGTCTGAGAAGGAGACTGATTCTTTCCTAGAGCTTTAGATGTTAAACTAGAAGCCACTTGAAGTCCTGCTATTTTATCAGTAGAAAATCATTCACTGAGTTTAGACAAACTTTCTGGGTATCCTCTAAACAACTGGCCTTCCCAAACTCTGGCAAAATCCAGAGTTAATCTTTATTGGCATGAATTCCATGATGAGTGGATCTGCTTGGCCACAGTGCAAGTGGAGTTCAGATCAGTTCAGCATCTCTGGAAAAAGAGATGTATGGAAACTCCTTTGAGCCATGGAGCCAAGGAGGTGAAATGGGCATTAATAATGCCTGAGAGCTTCTCTAATAGACCTGGGAGCAGAAGGCTTCTCTCTCCTGAGTGACTGCTGGTGAGCCCTCATTATCAGAGGAGGAGGAGATGGAATTGCAGCCCTCCTGTCCATGCCATGCTGGGTGTCCTGAGGGGATGCACAGTCAGACCTACAGTCTCTTTGGGCTGTGGGTTAATGCCATGCCCAGCCAGTGTGAAAGACAGAAAAAGTGAGTCCTTATCCCATCTACATTCCCTATGGCCAGGGGGAGCTGTAGGCAGAGCTCTAGATCCAGGTGCATTGTGCAGAGGTGGGCACTGGTGGCCATCCTTGCTGTTCTCCCTGGCCAGGGCTGGAGGAGGAGGCTCTGGTTAGTTTTGATCTTTGTGACTCTTAATGTCAGGGTTGTTGGTAGGAAACAGGACATGGCTGTGCCAGCACTGCCAGGAGATCCCACCTGGAGGTGGGGACAGCTTTGGTCACAGGAGCTGAGCCTGTTCTGGTCTCCTTGCTGCTGTGAGAGGCAGGGCAGGAGCACTGGGCTCTGCTGGGTGGCAGAGCTGGGCAGTGCTGCCCTGAGAGCCAGGGAGGAGGGCAGGAGTTGGTACCCACTGCAGGGACACCAGCGAGGGGAGGGAAGTGCAGGAAGAGAAGTCTGAGGCCACTGTGGTCTGTGGTGCAGCAGCCAGGCAGGATCAGCACCTTCACACAGCTTGGAATCACCCCCAAAGCCTGGTTGGATTTGTCCTGATGGGACCAAGGGCATCAAAAGGCCCTCAAAGGCTCCTCTCCATCCTTGGTGGGTCCAGCATTTCCATGGGTAACTCCTCATAGCTCAGCATGGCAGAGATGTTGGTTTGGGCCTCTCGGGGTCTGACCCAGCTACTGCATCCTTCTCATCATCACTTTTATCTCTTCCCTCCAACCCTTCTTACTCCAGAGCTGCTGCCCTGTGGGCTGCAGAGGGTGGGCTCAGCTCCAGGGCTGTGCCTGCCTTCATCCCACAGCTGTTTGCAAACAGCTGGCTTGGAGAGCTGCCCTGGAGCTCACACGGCCCCAGCCTGGTTCCTCTGCAGGGCTGGGGCTGCTCTGGCACGAACAAAATCTGGGAACAAATGTCAGGAAGCGTTTGCCCTCCTGACCTGCCAGAGCAAGGCTGGAGCATGCTCCCAAAGCCAGGCTCTGCAAGGATGGTGCATTATTGCTAGCTGCAGCTGGGCCTCCCTGCCCAGTGTGTTCTCAGCCCAGAGCAGGGCAGGTGCCCCAGAAGTGCAGTCGTAGCCATTGCTTCTGGCCAGCCAAACTCCTGCTGCAGACAATTGCTGCTGTATCTGGCCATCTGTAGGTGACTGGGTGGCCACACGCCTGTCCCCTGTCCCCTAGACAATGGCTGTGCTCTCTGTGCATGGGCTGGGCAGTGGGAGTTGGCTCCCATGCTTGGAGAATGGAAACTGCTCCAGCGGCGCCTTAATGAAGTGAATTCCCGCTTGTGCATGTTCCCTGAACAAAAGGAGCAGTGTCAAGTGGAATTACAGCTCAAATATCACCGTGCTGAAATGTAGGTGGTCCTGAGGTCCAGGCAGGGGATTTGGAACTCTGCTCCAATGACAGCCCCACGCCTGGATAATAGAACTACTGGGATTGATTCAAAGAGCTCGTTTGGGGCAGGAATAGAGGTGGCTTTGTGTGAGCTCTGGGTGGTGCCCATCCCTGATGGGGAGGTTTGCAACAAAGCTTAAACGCTGCCCACTGGGGCTGGGCACCCCTGGGACCCCCATGGGCCCTGTCTGGGCAAGGGTGCCAGGGAAGAGGGATGAGCCATGGGCATGGGAGGGTTTGCAGGGAGCTGGGGTTTCAAGGAACAGGGTTTGTGGGGACCAGGGTTTTTTCCAAGGAACAGGGTTTTCAGGGAACAGGTTTGCTGGGAATGGGGTTTGCAGTTGAGCTTCTGGTGCAGCTGTGAAGGATGGGGGATCACAGCCAGAGCATTCTGAGGCCCATCTGGGTTTGTGATTTTTATCACCTAGAGATATGATACAGAAAGCTTGCTTTGAAAGCCCAGCTCCTTGTCTGCCCTCTTGCAGCCCTGCAGGGAGGTGGGTCAGGCCAGGGTTTTATGCAGGACACGAGGGGAGTGGGGTTGGTCTGCAGCAGCAGCCCCAGTGTGCCTGAGGGATAGCTTAGCTCAGGTGATGCTCCAGCTTTATCTGCTCCAGAGCCTCTGGCTTTGCTTGCTGAATGCAGCAGAGACATCCCTGCTCACCTCCAGCCAGGCCAGAGCCCACAGCATCCCCTCTCCGGACCTGAAGATTCCCAGGGGATAGGATCCAAGGGGACAGAACAAAGCCAGCTCCCGTGGTGGAGCTGGCTGATGTCCTGTGTGACTCTGGGGTCCCAGCAGGGACTGGCCCGTGCCATCACTGACGTGTCCCCTGTGTCACCCTGCAGGGCTGTGTGTGATGAGTGGCGCTGCCATCTTCACAGTGAGGCACACGGACTGGCACCAAGCCTCGGAAAACACCTCCTACGGCTTCGCCTACATCCTGGCGTGGCTGGCCTTCCCCCTGGCCCTGGCCAGCGGCATCATCTACGTCATCCTCCGGAAGCGCGAGTGACTCCGCGGGATGTGGCCCAGCGTGACAGGGGCATTCGCGACGTCCTCACAGGAGATGGAGGCGGGGGAGAATAGACGAGAAAACGGAAAAGAAAATTAACCAGAAACCAAAAAAAAAAAAAGGAATAAACCCTCCCATCCAAACCAAACCCAACCGACCCCCAGAGGAAACACTCAAAGGGTTCCTTGTTAACTGAAGATGTATATAGTATCTATGGTTTAAAAAACCTATTTATAACACTTTTTACATATATGTACATAGTCTTGTTTGCTTCTGTTGACCATGCGCTGTTTTAAAGCCTAAAGCAAGTGCCTAAGGAACTCTCACTCCTAACAGTGTAACAAGAGCACAGTGATTTTTCTCTAATGCAAAACCCTCTTTGAGCTGAACTCTCCTGCCCTGTCCCAGCCTGTCCGAACCCCCAGCTCTGGATCAGCCACGCCTGGTTCTCAGCCGGAGGGCTGGGCCCTGCTCCTGCCACATGCTGTGATCCAAAGGGCACGTCCAGATCTGACGGGAGATGCTTCCAAAAGGTTTGAAGGATTTCGGAGCAAAGGCTTTGATTGCCCCAGGTGCCTAAATGACTTATGTGCCTAAGTCCCACTGCCTTGCCACCACACCCACTGGGATTTTGGGCTTTTAATTCACTTAGGCCAAGCTGCAATCCAGCCCAGGCTGTCCTCCCTCACTCGGCTGCCGGGGTTGGGCTGGGCCGAGCACTGGGAACTGCTGCTCCCAGCCTGGAACATGCTCTGCCCTCACCGTGGAGCTAAACTGCCCTGAGAAAGCAGCCAGCCCAGTCTGTCCCTGAAATCCAATACCAGATGTATGAAATGGTGCTATCTATTTACCATTCCTTACCCTGCTACGCCATTTAACCTTAGTCACTGGAAATTCAGTTAACGACCTTGAGGTAAACAACCAAGCTAGAAATGAGAAATAATTCTGTGTAATATAAATGAGCTATAACTGCTTTTGTACTTAGATTGCTCTTACTATTATTTTTAATAAAGCATTTATAACCAAGATTCCTTTTTCCCCTCCGTGGTGCAGAGGAACAGAAGCATCTCTGGCTGGAGCCCATGGGGCTCTGGCACCAGAGTGAGATGTGAGTCCTCTGTCAGCAACGAGTCTGGCCATGAATGGAACAGGCACCAGCACAGACCCCAGGCTGCCTCTGAGGACTCCAGACATTGTTGCTTTTTTTGATTAATCTTGGGGTTTTTTTGGGGTTCTACTTTTTTCTTTTTTTTTTTTTTTTTTTTTTTTTTTTTTTTTTGCTTTGCTTTTCTGATTTTATACCAACTGTGTGGACTAAGAAGCAATGAAATAAAAGTCAGAATAACTCAGGTGCCTCTGCTTTCTGGGGTTTTGGGGGGTTAGATGTAGACTCTGCTCCACCAGCCTGCTTGCACAGCCGTCCCATGGAATCATGGAATCACAGAGTAATTTGTATTGGAAGGGACCTCAAAGCCCATCCTGTTTCCCTGGCTCTCCACCGGGGCTGCAAATACACAGCACAGCTCGGTGGGGATGGGAGCTGCTGGGTGACCCCTGCACCAGGGCACTTCGGTGCTTCCTTTGCCCCCTTATGCCCCGTTATTTCCCCCATTATCCCCCGTTATTTCTCCCGTTATTTCCCCCATTATCCCCCGTTATTTCTCCCGTTATTTCCCCATTATCTCCCGTTATCTCCCAGCCCGTTCCCGTCGGTCCCGGCCGAGCGCGGAGCGCGGGCGCCCTCCTGTGGCTGCGGACGGAACGGCGGCCGCGGGAACCCCCGAGCCCCCCCCGGGCCTGGGGACACTGCCAGGGATCCAGGGGCAGCCACAGCTGCTCTGGGCAGCCTCTGCCAGAGCCTGCCCACCCTCACAGGGAACCATTTTCTCCCCAATATCCCATCTAACCCTGCCCTCTGCAAGTTGAAGCCATTCCCTGTGTCCTGTCCCTCCAGCCCTTGTCCCCAGTCCCCCTCCTGCTCTCTTGGAGCCCTTTAGGCCCTGGAAGGGGCTCTGAGCTCTCCCCAGAGCCTTTCTTTCTCCAGGTGAGCACCCCCAGCTGTCCCAGCCTGGCCTCTAGGCTGCTGTCCCTGTGCTCAGGCAGTGGGAGATGGGCTGCAGCTCCCAGGGTGTGTTTAGCAGCATGGAGAGCTGGCTTCCCTCCAAAGGCATCACTTACTGCCCACTGGAAATGGCTGAGTGAAAGTGTTAAAGAGTTAAAGTTTATAACAAAACCACAAGATGCTCCAGAGGTCTTTATTTGCCACCAGCTCCAGGCTGGGCTGGGGTTTGTTTCACCAACCCTTGAAGACCTCCAGATGTGGAGAGCCCCCAGCACTCCCCTGCTAGGGAAAAAGCCTTTCCTAAACATCCCTGACCTCAGCCTGCCCTCAGTGCATGCGCTGGCCACAGCACCCACCCTCTGACCCGCGGAGGAATCCCTCTGCACAAGGGATGTGGGCACCACTAGCAGCCAGGCTGGGGTTCATCCCCTCTCTCTGTGCTGTGCTCCCCACACGGCTCATGCAGCTCCCAAAGTGACAGCAGGCATTAAGGCAGGACCCAGCCTTTCTGTCTGATCAGCTGTGAGCACTCTCAGAGCTAAATGAGTCTCCGAATTTCAGTGCTCCCTGGGGCTACAGCCCAATTAAAATCCAAACAGCCCATAAAGCAGCGAGCAGAACACAACAGCAGCAGCACGGCACGAAATGGCAGAGGGGTGAAAAAAATATTAGGGAAGTTACTTTAATGTGTGTTGTGTCATAAAAGCAGTTGTTTAAATGGCTTTTGCGGCGTTCTCAGCAGTAAATACTCCTGGAAAATGCGCTGAGCAAATCTCATCTCCCTCCTTCATTTACTGCCCTGTAAATTGAAAAATTACGGTGGGAATTGAAGCCGTGGGTGCCCGGGCACAGCTGCTGCTCCAGCCCCGCTCCGGCCGGGCGGGGGCGGCCCCGGCCCGAGCACCGGGAGCGCTCCGGGAACGCGGGGAAGTGGCGGGGGCGAGGCCCGCCCCCGGGGGGCCGGGGC
>WBNO01010936.1:147955-220619 GCA_013400575.1 Peucedramus taeniatus
GGACACGGGACGGACACGGGACGGACACGGGACGGACACGGGACGGACACGGGACGGACACGGGACGGACATGGGACGGACACGGGACGGACACGGCTTGGCCCCAGCGCGGGCTGCAGCAGTCAGGCCTGGGCAAAGGGGTTTCCTCTGCCCGCTCAGGTGAGACCCCACCTGAAGAGCTGCTCCAGCGCTGGGATCCATCCTCTGCTCTCACTCTGCCGCCGAGGCTGTTCCTGCCTTTCCAGCCTCCCTAAGCTCCCAGCATTTACAAGCCACTTCCCCTAGGCTGATGAAAGGATAAAAGCTCCGTGTTGGCCCTGGTTTATTTGCTTCCTGGGGATAATTCAACACATTTAGCTTTCCCCAAGGGTGAGCTGTCCTGGGGGAATCTTTGGCTGGCACTTAGCAGGATGGTTTTATTGCTCCTCTGCAGGCACTGGGTGGGGAGAGGCTTTATTTTAAAGTCCTTTAACTACTTCATTACAGTCTTCGTCAGTCATGTCTCCTTTCATATCCACTTTTTCAGCTTTCATTTCCCAGGGCTCCCTCTTATCTGCCTTTGGAGGCAGCCCTTGTAAAAAAAAAAAAAAAAAAATTAAAAAGGAAAATCAAACCTCAAAGCTCTGTCCCTGGGCTGCTTTCAAGAGAAAGGCCCCTGCCCCCTTTCAAACCTCTTTTGGGAGGAATAGATCCCAACCCGGCATGTGCCACAGCCCTCAGGAAAGCCTTTGAAGTAAATGAAACCAAATTAGTGTCTATGATATAGATGAGCAGAGGACACCCCCGCTGTGTCCCTGGCCTGGCCCTTGGCGTAATCTTTAACCCCTGTCCCTTGCTCCCCTCGCCTCTAATTGACTGTGAAGCACCTGGGGGTGGCTTCGGGGGATTCCTTCTGCCCAGCACAGGGCAGGATCCCCACTCCGAGGAGATGGGGGGATTTAATAAGCTGAGCAAGGCTGGGCTAATGAATTACCTCCCACCTCCCTTTCCTTGTGCTCAGTATCTGATTCTGCTGCATCTTCTCTCTTATTCCCCCTTAATGAGAGCCCCTCTGAGCCCAGGGGCATCCCAGCCCTGCCCCAGAGCCCCGGCCATGCTGGGGGAGCTGGAGCTGCTCCTGATCCCTGCTCAGCCCAGGAGCAGGTGGGGCAGGACGCTCCTGAGCCCAGCACTGACAGCCCTGCAGGGTGGCCTTTCCCAATGTCCCCGGGCTGTGACACACCCAGGGTGGGCTTTGCCGGTGTCCCAGGGCTATGACAGACCCTCAGGGGGGATTTCCCAATGTTCCAGGGCTGTTACAGTCCTGTAAGGTGGGCAGCTCCTCAGGAGTCTTCCCAGCACCCTAACACTGTGACAGCTCCTCAGGGGGGTTCACAAAGGCTCACCCAGCCCTTAGTGTGCCCCACCCAACACTGGAGGGCCAGGCTGCCTTTAGCATCAACGGGGCTGAACTGTGCTGGCCTTTATTTGGTCAGGACAGGTCGTGGTGGGTATTTGGGGTGTGTGAGGGGGATTTGAGGGTCCTCTGGCCCTGTCAGGCTGGGAAAGCAGCACGTGGTGGCCTTGCACGTTGGGCAGGCTCAAGGGAAGCCCAGGGATATTTGCATATGCAAATTACACTACACCTGTGAAAGAAATTATTTATACTTCCCTCACCTGTCCCGAGGACCTGCCTGGATCCCTCTGAGCCACCACCAACATTTGGGGTTCATTAACCCACAGTAGGGCCACCTGCTCCTCTTCCTGAGGGGTCTCATAGCAAACCTTGGGGACTCCATTGGGACAGCTGTCATTGTGCTGAAACGTCTTCATGCAGTGGCAGCAGTGTACAGAGGGCTTTGAGCTCAGCTGGTGGCAACAGCTGTGTTCCCCTGGCACTGAGGGACCAACAGGGCTGGGCTTGGCAGGGCAGGGATGGGAACAGGAGCATGAAATTTGCTGGTAATACAGCAGGGCTGCCTGACAATGTCCTGCTGCGGGGGAGGATGTCCCCCAGTGCCGCGGCAGCCTGGCAGTGTCCCCTCGGGGCTGTCCTGGAGTGCTCGAGGCAGCGATTTCGGTCCGTGCAAGCGGCCGTGTGCGCACAGCCTTCAGAAGGGGCTGCATATTTTATGAGCGTGCCTATAAATAAATCACGGCCAAATTAATCGTGAAGCACGAATAACCCACACGGAGGGGAGAGGGAAGCAGAGTAAACCCCGAGCCCCGGCACTGTGCAGGAGGGGGCGGTAGGTCCCCGCAGCAGCCGGGCCGGGAGCTCCTGCGCTCCGAGAGCCACGGGTGGAGCTGAGCAGCCCGGGCTGGCCCTGGCATTCCTGACGGGGACACAGGTGTCAGGAGGCCGAGCCAGCCTCGGGGGCAGTCAGACACCGAGTCATCCCTGTACTGAACAAGCACCCGGAGCATCCTCCTCCTCTTCTCCCCGGGGCTGGATGAATAAAGCCAAACCTGGGCGTTTGGTTTTCCTTATTCCATGTAAGGATTCCCAGGCAGGAGCATTTTTACTTTATAGCAGCAGCTTTGTGGCTTAGGACTCCCTTCAACACAGAGCAGCTCAGACTGTGCTCAGCCTGGCCAGCACAGCCTGTGGGGTTGGTTTTTGGGGTGAACTGGTTCATTTGTAGCATGGATTTGTCTCCTGCTAGAGCCTGGTGCTCAGTCCTTGCTGGGAACTGTAGGGAGCTTGCACAGATTTCATCCAGCCCTGGACTTCTCTGATGGATGCCTGGGAAAATATAGCAGTGCCATGGTGGGGTTTAATCCAGGGCAAATGGAAGAGCCAATAAATCTCTATGAAAGCAAAGGGTGTCACCGGCCAAGGTGTGCAGTGGCTGAAGGGACTACAGGCAGGTGACCCTCACTCCCAGGTCACACGGGGTTATCTTGGAACATCAGGCATGGTGTGAGACTCCCCTGCACGGAAAACCTGGATTTGTACCTAGGAAATGAAAGGAGAGACCTTTCAGCTGTGACTCGGAGCAGCAGAAAAAGGAATTTCTCCTTGCTGAGGGTGGTGGGAGGAAATATTGGTTGTTTTAACTGGTCTTAGTGAATTCTTCAAGAGCTCAGAGCAAAGAGCTGTGATGAGAGGAAGCAGATGACAAGAATAAATCTGACTGGCATCTTCCCTGGGATTTGCAGGATTTCCTGGTGTGCCAGGGTCACCAGTCACTTGTGCCATGATTTTGAGCTTCACAGGGGTGGGCAGTGCTCTTGATGACCATCCTGCTGCTCTGCTTAAACTGCTCTCAAGCCCTCTCTTTCCACCGAGACAGACTGAGCTCTCCCAGTCTAACTGGGATCAGCACCCAGGTGCAGGCATTCAGCCAGAATTCAGCCAGAGCTGCAGCCCCCAGGACAGCAGGATCCCTCTGGCTGCTGCATCCCCCCAGTCAGCATCCCAGGGCTGGAGTGATGCTTCCCCTGCTGCTTCCTAGGATGGCTGGATCCCAGTAGTGCCCTCCCAAACCTGCCCAGGGGAGCTGGGGCAGTGGCAAGAAGGGGTGAGGATCCCTAAGTGCTTAAATATTCTAATCACTCCATCTTCTGGGAGGTAATACTTTCAATTTTTGCCACACAAAGAATATGTCTTGAACCAGAAGGGGTTTGCCTAATTCATCATGCTTGCTCTGCACACAATACCAGGGCTGACAAGCAGAACATTTTAAAATGAGAGAAGTGGACATAATTAATGCTCATGAATTGCAAACGCTTCTTTATTAAAGGGCTTTTGCTTGCCCCGGGACCATCTGCTTCATATCACTGGGCTGGGGTCCTCAGGCTATAATAACTTGCAGCTTTAATAATTTTACCTCTTAATTAAAGCTCATCTCGAAGTGCAGGAGCACAGACATATTCCAAGCCCAAATCTGATTTTTAACGGAGCAAACCTTGAGGGATGGGTAATAGAATTTGCATCTTTTCCTTTGCAACCTCCCTGCAGCAAGGCTGAGTGAAGCTGCTGCCTGGAGAGGACCACAGCCCCAGTGTCCTGCACGGTGGGGATGAGGGGCTGAAAGCTCAGGAGATGTGTTCCTGACAGGACCATGGACCCAGTGCCTGGCTGGAGAGCAGAGAGGTCCCTGCTGCCCTCCCAGCCCTCCGGGGCATGGCTGGGGCTGGCCTGGCTGCACCCCTGCCTGGATCCCTGGCTGGGGCACTGGGAAAACTCCTACCTAAGCACTGGGAGGCTGATGGCAACCTTCCCCTAGAAGGAGATCCCAAAGCTGTGTTCCCAAAGCTGAGCTAGTAAAGCCCAGGGCTGCAGGGAAGGTGGTCCCGGGTTTATCCGGGTGCTGCTGGAGCCTTGGGGCACCCCATGCAGTGGACCCCAAACCTTTCCAAAGCTGACACAATCCACAGCTGCTCTCCCCACAGATCCAGATGACCTCTGGGGGGCTGTGCTCCATGGGGGTGGGATGAGCTGACAGCCCATGAAATGGGTGGATTAATTCCTACTTAATTGTGCCAGACACGAGGCCGAAGGTTGAGGTCCATTAAGAAAATTGGGTATGAATTAATGCCCTGCACTTCACACATTGAGGTCTTCTTATGGACAGAACATTTCATTGGAAGTGTTTTAATTATTTATGTGTTAATTGAGTGCTGTAGAACTTGATTCAGTGAAGGTGCATTAAGTAGGAAAAGTTTGGGTTTTGAATAACACTTTGTCCAAATTGAAAAATCAATAAATAACCTAAGAACCACTGAGACATCTTGATCCCCTCCCCTCCCCTCCCCTCCCCTCCCCTCCTCTTTTCCTTCAATTTTTCCCTTTCCTTTTCTCCCATCCCCTTCCTTCTTTCTCTTCCCCCTTTGCCCTTTCCTTTTCCTTTTTCTTAGTGGTTAAAATGCTCCAAATAAGCCAAATACAAAAGTGTCTTAGAGTGACCTGACCAACCCCCTCAGCCTTGGAGAGACGCTGGGGAAAACGGAGCTGTGCTCTGGGTGGGGGAGATGAGAACCCTGCTGCAGGGGGGTTCCCGGGGGGCAGAGCCCCTCCCCAGGGATCTCCTCTGGCTGTGCCTAGTGCCAGGTCCCTCCTACCCCAGCAGTAATTCCAATGAGCTGGGTTGGGAAGCACCTCCAGATGAATTCCAGCATTGTCCAGGCACTGTCCCTGTGTGGGTTTTGCTCCTGGAGAGCCACGGGCAGGGTTTTGCTCCTGGAGAGCCACGGGCAGGGTTTTGCTCCTGGAGAGCCGCTGTCCATCCTGCTGAGCCCCCCTGAAGCAGGAAGGGGCTGTGAGGCTGCAGGCAGCAAACTGTGGGCATCTGCAGCAGAGCCAGGGCACCACAATCGAGTCGTGTCTTCCCTTTCTGTTCTTGGAAGTTCTGAGGAAAACATTTATTTTAGTTGTTGCGACAGTTTCCTTTTGTTTTTGCTTTGCTGACTGAAGCAGCTGCTTTTCAAAAACGTTTTATAGAGCAACCTTCTGGTTCTGGTTACAGAAAACAAAACAAACAGCTGTTTTTCTGTAACCAACATTTACTTTAATGAAAATTCTTGCTTTTAATGAAAATTGGAACAAATGATTGATCATAGTTTTGTTGGGGTTTTTTTCCGGCAAAAATTTTAATTTCCAGTGACACGTCTCCAGCCAAATTTCCATTTGGATGGGGAGTGCACAGCCAGCTCTGCTGCTGAGTTTCTGCCTGTCTGGGCTCACCCAGGAATGAGGGGATGTCTGCATGGATCCGTGAGCCTGCAGGGTGCAAGGAATGGCCCAGGGGAGCCCCTGCTCCTGCTGGCTCCAGGTAAAACTCTCAGAGCGCAGCTCTGCAAGGAAAGCACTTGTGGAGAGGAGCTGTGACTGTGCTGAACCAGGCTGCAGCTCAGAGTTCTGCTCATTGATTATAATTAATCTTTGCCCCTCAAAGGGAATCCCCCTGGAAGGGGATGGACAAAAACCTGTTTTCCTTCTTAGCTTGTAGTGCTCACTTCCTTTGTCAGAGGCACAGGAGCAGGGAGTCCTGGAACCTGCCTTCTCCTGCAGCTCATCTGTTATGGATGGGGATGACTGGGCAGGGTTGTCCCCACAAGCTGTTGCTGTTGTGTCTCTAAGAACCTTCAGTCCTGCTCCAGGAGAAGGTCCACCATCACCTCTGTGCATTTACCTTCTGTGCTTCACACCCTGTGCCCAATGTCCTTTCAGCTCCTGCCCCTGAAACGGGTCCCTTGGAAAAAAATTGGGTCCCTAACACAAAATTCCTGACAAAACAACAAAATATCAGGAAGAATATTGTCCATATTGAGCTCCAGACCATGCCCAAAGTCTTTGGGCTTTTCATCTCTTCAGGGACATCAGTGGAATGAACCACCAGATACTCAAAACCCCTTGGGCTGAACAACCCAAGGGATCATCAATTCTTTATCTCCAGTGATGGTATTGGACACTTTGAGGGCTGTTGGGCTGGAGCCCTGCTGGAATAGCAGGGGACACTCCTGTCCCTGCTGTCACTGGGGCCAGAGGAGGGCAGGTGGGCTGGGAGGGAGGAACAGGCTCCTTGGGGGGACTGCGTGGAAGGTTTGGAGCTGAAATCTTGAGTCTTCCCTCTGCCCCCTGGGACCATGGGCCTGTCCTGCTGTCCCTGGGCTGGGGACACCACAGCCAGCCCAGGGGCTCAGAGAGGGTTGGCTCTGGCACCTGCCTGTCACCCTTTGGGCACGTTCAGGGATCCAGGGGCAGCCACAGCTTCTCTGGGCACCCTGTGCCAGGACCTGCCCACCCTCACAGGCATCCAACAGAGGATGGGAGGTGCAGAGAAATTACAGAAGGTAAATGAATCTTTCAATTTCTCTCCAAATGAGTTATTAATCATATCTCATTTACATATTCATTAACCATAATACCATATTTTTATTAATGTGGCAAAGAAACAATTACAGGTGAAAAATGGGTTGTCTCTTTATTTTATACAAGGATCTTGTTCCTCATTTGCATGAGTTAAAAATGGATGTTTTTTCTTGCCACACAAAAAAGAAGCTGCTGGGGATGTGTTCCAGCCCATGGAAAGGGGTATTTTGATGAGCAGCTGGAATCAAAGCCACTGGAACTGGGGGATTTTCTTCTCTTTGGCCAGGAATGTGTTATACTGAGTCAGTCCTGGGGTGGGACAGGGGGGAGCAGCCTGGAGCAGGGATTTTCCATCCAGTGCTGCCTCCTCTTTGAAGGGTTTCAGAAAGTGTCTTGGGAAGGTTTGCAAACCAGCACAGAAATCCTCTCTGTGCATTTCCACTCAAGCAAGAGAAATGTGGGGAGCAGAACTAACAAATGAATATTCAAAGCCCAGTTCTGAATTGATTATAAAGGGGAGCCATCCAATGGTCAATAGTTTATTTTATTCTCATTGAGGTGAGATGAAGTTTTGGGTTAAAATGCTCGAGGAGCTACATCCCCAAGTCCTTCCCACTTCCCTCCCTGCAGTTATATGATGAAAATTACTGGATTTCAATACATTTTTTGGTGAATCAGGCATGAGCCACTAATTCAAAGGAGAAACTTTGTTTTTCCCATTGCCATTTCTTTGGTCCAGAAGGTCAGGCTTGAGAGGAATAGAGGATTTGTCTTTACAAACAAGCTGTGGGTCTGCTGGTAGATAAAACTAGCACTGGGAGATAAAAGAAACAATGGGAAGGATTCCACTGATTGATGAATGGAAAAAGATATTTGCTTTTACAAATAAACTCTAGGTTTGCTGATAATTGAAATTAGACACTGAAAGATGAAAGAAACAATGGGAAATAAAACCCCTAAATTTTGTAAGAATTAAAAATTAAAAGGGAGGGTTATACATTAGAGAGGAATCTTTGTGATCAGACGTTCCGGGAAGTCTGTACCTCTCAAGTACCTCAGCCAATGGGGAAAGAGAGAGGGAAATGCGGCCGGGAAATTGGGATAAAAAGGAGGCTGCGTCCTCCAAAAATCCGAGAGACCCCAGGGGAATGCCCCATGGCCTCTCCCTTTATTCGAATAAAGTAAAGGGACTCCTCTGTCTCCTTTTTGGATGTAAACCTCTGATGTTTGTGGATTAATTTTCCTTACAAACTGGACTTAAGCAAAATGATGTGGCAAAGAAAAAAGACATTGCTGATTAAAATCTTGAATTATGGGTTCCTGTGGGTGAGTTGTGGTGTTGAGACTGCATTGGGAATCGTGGGAGCTCCCCTTGCAGCCCCAGCAGGGCTGTATTACGTGGATATCTATTCCTTTCTCCAGAGGACACGCATCTTATAAAGCTCTAGCAAAGCTGCTCTTGATCACAGGGCTCAAATTTAATAATTACAGCAAAGCTGCTTTCCTGCGGTTTGGACCGGCACATGCCAACACTGCACCAACTAAAAAAAATACAGGAACATCACCCAGTGCTAGGTGGGATCTGCTGGAAACCAGTGGGTATTGCTGTTCTCACTTTCCAAAGGGGAAACTGAGGCACAGGGAAGACCTTGAATGCCTCTGAGCAGTCTGGGGTTTGAATGAAATTATCTTTAAGGTCCCTTCCAACCCAGCCCAACCCAGCCCATTCCATGATCCTGTGATTCTCTCTTGACGGCATGAATTCCCTGGGCAGGATGAGTGCCAGTGTGTCCACACAGGAGCAGCACAGCTGTGTCTTGCCATGGCTGGACCAAGCTGCTGCCACCACAAACAAGGTGGGTGTTGTGACTGTGACCCTGAGGGCTTTCCAAGACTGGCTTTCTCTGCCTTTCTTCTGGCCAATCCACCAATCCTGGCACAGGAAATCATCTTCTTTATAAAACTTGTGATTACTGGGCTACCTGAATTCCAAAGCTCCCCCGAGCCTTCCGCCTCCTCTCTCCTCCCTCCAAGGTGCCACCTCTGGCTCAGGACCTGAGTGCCTGTGGGGTGGTCATGGGCTCCCAGCTCACCAAGGAACCTGTTTGGGGAGGATCAGGCCCCATCCCTGCAGAGCCTTGTGGAAGCAGTGCCTTTCCAGTCCAGCTGCAAGGAACCTGCCTGTGCTGATTTGCTGCCCGAGCCGTTCCCAGAGAAGCCCAGAGATTTATCAGCAGTTAAGCTGGGGGAGCCAGTTTCCATCAACTCTATTTCTGCATTATTGTCAGCCCTGTTAAACCCAAGTCACCTCCCCCTGACCACTGCAACCAAGCATTTCTTCCCTCCTTTGTTTCCATCAGTGCTTTTCTTCTCTCCCAAGCCCTTGAACAACCTGGACTGTGACAAGCTGGCGATGGCACAAATACACATCAGTTCCAAGGGAAAATATTGATGCTTCTGCGTCATCCCATGGCCCATCTGGGGTCCCGGGGGCCCAAATACCAGCCCTGCCCAGCCCGCCAGGCCAAGGGAAGCAGGAGGAAGAAAAATAAATGTGATGACAATTGGGCTCTTGCAAATGAGTCGTGGTCTGAAAGAAGCCAGAATAAGCATCTTGAACAGACTCACACGCAGGACTGGAGCCCAGGGAAAGGGGGAACGTGCAGCATTCACACCATGGGGGCAAAGGTCTGCAACATGAGCAGCACCACTCAGAGAGGCAAATTTCCTGCCTAATAATGCTCCAGGAAATACCTGGGCACTTGCTGCTCAGCTGTGTCCAACGCCTGTGTGTGGAGCAGGAGGAGGGAGAGTGGGAATACTGCAGCAGAGCTCCTCCAGCCCAGCTTTGTGGGGCACAGTCCTTGTCCAGGTGTGTGCTTGGCTCTGGAAGCCCTCATAGGTACCTTGTATTTCGGCCAATGTGCTTCAAGCCTGAGCTGTCTGGCCTAAAACCCAGTCTAACCTCATGCAGAGAGATGTGCTGTGAGCCTGAGCTTTGGTTCAGCTGCTTCTAGAATGACTGGACTAGGCTGGGCGCAGGGACTTCAGCTCACTGCTGATGGGCTCTGGATTCGAGGACAGGCTGCTCCTGAAGGCAGGAAGATTTTGTCTCCATCTTTGCAATGAAGAGTTAACTTGGGTCTGAACAGCACAGTTTGTGGTTCATTGTCCTCCAATGCCACCAAGCAATTCCCTGGACTGCTTTTTCCAGCCTTTTTAGTTATTCCCTTTCGTCTCCTTCCTGCACACCACAAGTCTCTGGGTGGTTTGTGCACACTTGGCTGTGGCTCAGATCCCTGTGGCCCTCTCCATTCCTCCAGCATCTGCACCGGGTTCCAGTTAACGTCTGGTCCACCAGAAACCTGGAAAACTTCCCCAGCAATGTCAGAAAGCTCCTGCAGTTGATATTTATTAAGGCTTTTACTGCCTGTAAGAAATGTGAAAGCCAACCCAAGCGATTGATCGGTCTGATCTGCTTTGCTCCGTGCTTTCTTGGCCAGGTTAAGATCTGGCTTGAATGAATGAAATCTGGAACTCTCTTTTGAGAGATTGCATGCTCAGTCCCCGCTTCTGGCCAGAGACAAAATAAAGGCAGAGCAGGACCAGGCAGAAGGGCCATGTGAGATTCTCACTTGAGCCCTTGGTTGTCTCACCTGCACTGTGGTGGCTTCCAGGGGTCCTTCCCAACACTGGTCAGCTAAATCCATGGTCAGCAACAGCAATGGGTTATTTACGCACCATCTGCATCCAGAGCTACATCCCTGCTTGTTTGGGAGCAAGCCACAGCTCCTGCCTTCAAAGCAGAGCCAAGCTGCCAAGTTTCAGCGCAGTTCCTCATGTCCACTCAATCTGGAGAGGGTTCTCTGTCTGCTGCTACACCCCCTCCAAATCCTTTTGATCACAGCTGCCCTTCCCACAAATCTGCCATGGCAAACAAACAGCCTCATCCCACACTCGGTGCCCATGTTAATCCGTGAAAGGCATCTGGGGAGATGTGTCAGAGCTCCTGGCAGCTCCGAGCCTGCAGGGCTGCACTGCCAAGTGGGAGCTTTTAACTAAAACCTTCACACATTTCTCCTGCAGGCAAAGGGCCCGGGATGGGGTGAAATGTGGGAGCAGACTGTGGATCTGGAGGACAGCAAGAGCTGCTAAATCACCCGGGCCCATTCAGCGCTGGGAGGGGGGCAGAGACAGAGCTGATGGGAAGATGGCAAACCCTGGCACACTGCAGAGGCTGGGCCTGCTGGGCTGTGTCTCGGCAGAAGCCTCAGATGGAAACCAGGCTCAGAACCACTAGTTTCAAAGAGACTTGGAGTCATGTAATCGGGAAAAAAAACTGCCCAACTGTGCTTGCAAGACCAATGCTGCTCAGCCCTACAGCTCAGGCATTTGGGTCGGGGTTACTCTGCTCCTGTCCTCTCTCCTCAGGGAATTACATTTCCTGGCCTTTTCCTGCCTCAAATCAGAGCCTTTCACCTCTGATTCTCCTGCTTGTATGGGTGTCTAAAAAGAGTGTGAGCAGTGCCCCACTCCCTGGCATCGCTCTGCTGCCCCAGGGCCAGTGCTGTGAGACAGCACTGCCCAGATTTCACACCAGGGAGCTCAGCAGTGAGTTCAGGTGAACTCAGCAGTGAGTTCAGTACACGTCCATGTGTCATGCCCTTGTAGGGCCCTGGCAACCACTCACACCTGAGGTGTTAGGCAGGGCAAGGCTGCAAAGTCTTAGTGATGAAGCCTCTATTGAGACCAGGTGGGAGGACGAGGGCTGGGGTTAGGAGTTCCTCTATAAATCCCAGCAAAGCCAGGAGAAAGCCTTTGTCTCCTGCTCACCAGATCATGCTACTTCCTGGGTGGGTCCTCGGGGTGGTTTTGGTTCCTGGGGAGGACAGAGCTGTGACTTTTCAAATCACAAGCACAGGGAAATGCTCACACATTTTCCCACAAGCAGGAGCCAAGGAGTGTTAAACTGTGAGGTCATGCTCGGGGGGATGAGGAGGGAGCAGGTGGCTCTGTCCCACACGGCTGGACTCGGGATGGGCTCCTCCCAGCCCACCCTGAGCCCTTCCCTTGCAAAAACCACCAGAGACCCAGGGAGGACAACATCCCAGGGGAAAGAGGATGGGAAATTTTCCTCTTAAGTAGTACTATTTTTTTTTAAACTAAGGAAGTAATTATCAGCAAAATGGGAAACATGGTTGAAAACCATTTGGCTTTCTTTCAAAGAACATTTCCAAATGGAACATGGGAGTGTTTAAACAAACACCTCAAAGCAAGACACAACTTGGAAGCGGTGGTATTTAGGGGGAATGAAACAGCTCTAATCACCCTGGTCCTTTACTCCTGACAAGAGAGATGAGGAGCTGCTGAACATCCCTGTTAAAGCAACCTGCCTGAGCCAATGAGCTCGTGAATCTGTCAGCACGGGCTTCACATCCCATTTCCACACACTGGGCCATACTGACAGCCGGGTCTGCCCTGGGAGCCCCTCTCCAGAGACCCCGCTGAGCAGCACAGCCCGGGGAGATTTTCCCTCAGCCTGCCCAAGCAGCGCTTGGGGCCTGTTTGTACAGAGCTGGGAACAGGGGCTGGGCTGTGTTCAAGTTTTTCCACTGCCTAGTCCTACATTTCAGGATTTCCGCTTGCCTTGCAAGATTTGCTGAGGAGTATTGCACTGATTTCTGTTTGCACCAGGCCCAAGCCAAGCAGCAGCATCTCTCACCTGCTGGGAATCATTTGTACAATGAAGCTGTTTGTGGTTCTGTCTCATGGCCTGTTCCTGAATATCAGTGGTGGGAACAAAAGGAATAAAAGCCAATCCATCCTAGTAACTAGGCAGATTTCTACAGGGGCTTGGCACTGCAATGTGGAATTTCAGCAAAAGGACCTTCTTACCTCAACAGCTGAACAAAACACCACAGTCTGGTGGGTTTTGTCATGACAAAAGGCTGCATTTTGCAGTTGGGTTGGCAGTTTTCTATAAGAGGGGTGCTGTAATGCCCTGGGATTATTTCCATGTGGAACAAGTGGAGATGTGTCAGATTGCTCTGAGGATGTGACTCAGCTCCAGGCTTCCACCAAAGCTTCAGTCCAACAGCTTTTTTCTGGGCTGGGGCAGGGCTGTGACCCAGGGCAAGGGCTCAGCTCTCTTCCAGGGTTGTTGGTAACCCCTGGGGACAGGAACGTGCTGCTGAGACTCTGGTAGGCAGGAGGAGCATCTTGGGACCTGTTGAACAGAAGAATTTTAATTGGCATTATTAAAATGTTTTGCATGACATCCAAAGCTGGGAATGTAATTTGGGAAACAGCCCTGTAATTTATGCCCAGATATTACTTGGCACATTGGCTGCTCCGTGACAAAGGGAACTGAGAGGGAGCAATGTTCCACCTTCTTCTTGCTCCTCCCACCATCTGCTTGCAATATTCCTGCCTGAGTACATAAAAACATTTGTGTCCAGAGGAACTGGCCCAGCTCATCAGGCTAAATATGAACCGTGTCAGAATCATTATAGGAGAACAGGGCAAAAATGGCTTAAACATCCAACCCTCCTCATTAATAGCTTGTTATTGGCACAACTGATGTGTGTTCCCATCCCACACTACACTCAGCCAGTACATAAATGTTTTCCTTAGCATATTTTTAATGTTGCTAATTTATCTGTTACTCTCACACTGGGGCTGTTAGCTTTGAACAAATGGCTGTTATTAATCACTGGAGAGCTGTTAGACACCACAGCCGTGGTGTTAAATCAGCTCAGGAGTGGCACTTGTAGGGATATTCAAACAGAAATATAAGATTGCCTTGGTGCTGGGTGTGTGCTTGACGCCTCTGGGATGGAGCCACGGAGTGCCTGCAAATGCTGCTCCTGTGTGCCCAATGTGCCCTGTGGAAATTCCTTCCTCTGAAGAGTAATTTCAGTTTAAGACCTTATTATGAAGTTTCTTTGGGGTGGAAAAAAAAGGCAAAAACGTTTGCTGCAGTAGGAGTTGAGCAGTGTGGTTTAACCCCAGCTGTGCCGTGCTTGGTGCTTTGGGGCTCTGTGATCAGCAAAGAGTTTGTGTTCCCTGGTTCCCCTGCTGATCTGGGGAGGGACAAGGTCCACGGGATCCACTGTCTCTTGGGTTGAGGAGAAGGTTACTTCTCCATGCTAAGCTCAGGCTTCTGGGAGGCTGTGCCAGTGTGCTTATCGCTCCAGGGCACAGGCAATACCTCGAATGTTTGTGGGATGGGAAGAGCAAAGTTCTTCAGTGCAGTTCAGGCTGCAGGGGAATTTGGCTGATGTTCTCTCTGTTTTCAACTTTATTTTCATCAGGAAAAACTGAGCTACAGGGAGATGAGTATCTTAAACAGCACTAAGCTGGTCTCAGACCCAGGTGTCCCTTTCAGTCCCCCTCTCTTATCTGTGTGAGCTGGACACCCCTGCTTCTCCAGCCTCTAGCACGACAGGTTTTCTTTCGGATGATGGCAAAAACAGAATCAGAGACTCCCAGAGAGGTTTGGGGTGGAAGGGACCTTAAATATCAGTCAGATCCACCCCTGCCATGGGCAGGGACACCTTCCACTGTCCCAGGCTGCTCCAAGTCCGAATGCCCAACCTGGCCTTGGACACTGCCAGGGGCAGCCACAGCTACTCTGGGCACCCTCTGCCAGGGCCTGCCCACCCTCCCAGGGAACAATTCCTTCCTAAAATCCAAATGAAATCTCTCCTCCTAAATAACAGTTGTAGGTTAGCCCTACCCTCTGTAGCTGGGAAGCATCACTGCAGATCAGGCACTTCCCAGGGCTGAATGGAGTTGAATGGAAGGAAGGAACTTCCACAAGAGCTCATTCAGAGGGGAGATGGTTTAGAGAAATCATTTGGGGTGTAATAGATTTGTTTTCCAGCAAGATGTTGATTCATGAGAAACCTTTGATTCATGAGGCCTGCTGGACTCACAGATCCATTAAATATATGGCTGCTGTAAGGGAGGTGCCAAAAAGCAGCCGTGAGTGGGAGATGTTTGGTGGTCACCTATGGTGCTCCACAAATGTTTCTTCAACTGAAAACAAATGGAATTTGGCACAGTTTTATTGCTGTTTTGGAAGGCCTACTGTAATTTTTTAACTTCTCCCATCTTTCTGGAAGCTGAGTCTGTTTGGAAGGACAAATCCCAGTAGCAGAGTGCTTTTGTCATTAACCTTGTGGAAGACTTCAAAGGGAAAACTTTGCAGGGATTTTGGGGTCCTGTGAAAATGTTGTAGCCCAGATCTTGTACTGACATTTCCCAAATCCACTGTAGCTTCACAGCTTTCTGTGGCTTCCACTAACACTGGCTCTGTACACTCTGCACTGCAGGGGACTTATCCAGGGAAATTCCTCAAAGGACTGGGAATTAACTGGCTTGGGACAGCCCCACAGTGCCCAGTCACCAGGGGATGCTGCTGAGCTGACTGAGCAAAGGCACTTTTCTCTCCTTTTGGCACTTCCTGCAGTGTTTTTCCATGGGGTCAGTGGTCTGGTGACATGTGTGGGCTGAAGAAGGTGTGCAGGGAGCTGACAGGTCCTTCCTTCCCAGTGCCCCGGTGTTCCTGCTGCATTTTACTAACTGTGAGCAGCTGCAGAGAGGTGAGCCCGGGCTCTGTGCTGCCCCTGACTCCTGCATGTTTGCCTGGTGCTTCTTTCACTGATTGGAGACATCCCAGCTGGGTTCCCACATCTTGGATAAACCTAACTGGGGCCTTTCTCAAAAATCCACTGTGCAAAGGCAGAGCAGCCCCCAGGGACAGCCCAGTCTGACCTCCTGCATAATTCAGGTCAGATTCCCACAAATCCTGTCTGTGTTAAGGTGCTCATGTGGGACTGAACACATGTAGGGACAGCCAGAAGTTGGGAATTTGCACTTCCTCAGCCAAGATTTTGGAATCTGTACTTATTTCCAGACAGTTTTGTTTAACTTTCAGTGGGCAGCCACTAAACCTTGCTGCATCTTTGCTTCTTGGTTTCAGAGCCTTCTCTGGAAGCTTCGTGACCAGATCCCTTCTCTGGTGAATAAGGTCAGGAAATGGAGCATTCTGAGGCTGGGCCTTTGTCAATGCTGTTTCCCATCACAAAGCTCCCCACACCAGACAGCTGCCTCCCAAATCCTCCTCTGGCCACGCAGTTAGTGGAAGGGGGCAGAGGATGGGAGTTTTTTCCTTAATCTACAGCACCATTTTCTCCCCTTGAGAAATTAATTCTGTGTTGGTTCCAAATGGGTGGCCCCAAAGATTGCAGCCCTTCTGAAAACAAGATCCCCTGGGGATCCCCAGCCATCAACCCCTTTTCCAGGCTGCCACACTGGTGGGCCATGGCTTGGTCTTACTGCATAAAAGGTACAGGGATGCTCTCCCTCTCTGGCCAGGCAGGTCTGTTGCCAGTTCTAACCTTCCCTGGGCCTCAGAAGAGAGGGAGTGGTGTATCTCTACACCAAGGTGTTCTAAAAACCTTACCAAATTTCCACTGAGATTCTCTTGTCCAAAAGAATAAAAAAAGAGAGAGAAAATAATCAGTTGAACTCTCAGTCTCTGGGTGCTCCCTTGGGAGCAGCTGCTCCCCAGCACCTTCATATTTGAGAGCAGTGTCAGGGTAAGGAATTTTTTGGGGGGCTTCCCCCTTGTCTCTCCTCAGCACACATTTCTGGCCGCTTGCACTGGAGATCCCCAAGTGCTCTCTGCTGGCTGATGGGCTGTTGCAGGCAGGTAAAACACAGACAGAACACATGAACTGCCTCATTCCTTTACACCCAGGCTCTTCTCTGGCTCATAACAGAAATCCAAAACCTGCCTTTTTTTAAACTCCGATCTAAACAGTAGCTGCTATAACATATTAGGCTGGAGTATGAACTCTGTATGAAAGATAAAGGGGAAATTATGAATTTCAAAAATTATCTCAGTGGGTCCTAACTTAAAAGCATCTGTAGGAATTCATTGCAAGTAATATGCTCTTAATTATTCATTTTCCTTGGCACTGGTTAAAGAGCCAAGTAAGGGCTTCTGTCTCTTTATATTTAGTTTGTTATTGTTTGAAAAAGGCCAGGGGGACGCCAGCCCTGGGCAGAAGTGACACTGCCCCTCATATCCACACAGCCCTACTCCAGCAGCCCCAGGAAAAGGGGTGTAACCACCAGCAGCTGAGAGACAAGGACATTTTTATGGCGCTCCTGGCAAACCTGCCGTGGGAGAAAGCCTGACAAGTCCTTGGCTTCCCACCCTGTTCCTCCGAGAGCTGGGGCAGCTCCCAGCTCCCCCCAACCCTGGAATCAGCTCCTGCTGGTCACAGCAGCTCTGGGGCCAGGCTGCTCCCTGCTCCTGCTGGAGCTCCTGGCAGGACACCAGAACTCATCCTCTGCCTTTTACACAGGCTGGGGCCCTGGGGTATCCCCCAGCCTGAGGCAGGGAATGCTCATGCCCACCCCACCAGCCTTCTGGGGGGGAGCACAGCTGGGCTCTGCTGCTTTCACCTCAGAGGACCCAGTCATGGGGATTTAGCTGGTCTGGCAAAACTTGAGAAGATTGCATTCATAGAATCATGGAATGGTTTGTGTTGAAAAGGACCTCAAAGCCCATCCAGTGCCACCCCTGCCATAGCAGGGACACCTTCCACTGTCCCAAGGCTGCTCCAAGCCCCAATGTCCAGCCTGGCCTTGGGCACTGCCAGGGATCCAGGGGCAGCCACAGCTGCTCTGGGCACCCTGTGCCAGGGCCTGCCCACCCTCACAGGGGACAGTTTCTCCCTAATATCCTATCTAAATCTACCCTTCTTCAGCTTAAAGCCATTCCCCTTGTTCTGGCACTCCAGTCCCTGGCCCCCAGTCCCTCTCCAGCTCTCCTGGAGCCCCTTTAGGCTCTGAAAGGAGCTCTGAGCTCTCCCTGGAGTTTCCTCTGCTCCAGGCCGAACAGCCACTGCTCTCTGTTTTTCAAGGTCTTATGCCTGAATAGCAGAAGAGACCTGGGGTTGTGTCCATGGGCACCTTCTGGGCTCTGAGGGGTAAATCCAGCTCTGCCCTTTGCCTGGTTTGCTCTGTGGGATGGATCCAGGGTCTCTCAGCGCTGAGTCAGTGCAGCAAATCCTCCCTCCAGCTCCTCCTGGTGATATTTCACGTGATGTTGATTATTTTCCTTTCAGCCTGACAGCAGCAGATTCAGAGGTTTTCTCTGTCTGGTGATCACCAACCCCTCCCCATGTGCTCAGCCATCCTGCCCAGGCTGCTGGGGGCTCTTTGCTTCAAACCCTCAGCACTTGTCCTGCCAGGGCTCCTCACCTCAAAGAGCCACTGCTAGCCTGCCCTCACCCTGAACAAAGCCATGTTTGCAACTTCTGCATTTACATAGTCCCAGCACTTTGGGAAGGGTCTGCTCCTTGCCAGCTGCTGTCCTCTGCAAATAATAAACATTAAAGCCTTAACGGTTGCAAGCAGATGCAGGCACCCCAGATTAATTCAGAATTCCTGGGGGAAACTTTTTGATAAATTGTAAATAAAATGTTGAGATTAATCTAAACATTAGAGACCAAATATTTCTGGGGTTTGGCAGCTGACTAATTAAACACTTCAAGCAGTTCTTTGGCAATTCAAATAGAAGAGAATTAGCTGCATGGTCAAAACTAATGGGTTTTGCAGTATTTTCCTTCTGACTGGTTGGCATATTTCATCTCTCAGCTGTCAAAGACCTGAAAGATCTGTGTTTTGACAGAAATCCCTCAGAATATCATCAGGATGAACATTTCCATTGGCTAAAATGAGTCTGGTTTGAAAATGCCTTGAATTGAAAGTTTTCATGGTTTCCAGCTGATGGCCCATTGCTTCATATGATGACTTCTGTGAGGTTTTCTCAACCCCACACCTTTTTCCCCAAGAACATCTCATGTACAGCTGAGGCCATGTTTCAATCCCCCTCTGAACATAGACAGGTTTTGCCAGTTTCAGGGTGTTTGCTTTGGGTTTTTGGCACAGCGGAATGCAAAGAAAATTAACTAAGCTCTCCCTTGTGGGAAGTTTTCCCTCTGCTCTGCCCAGTGCTTCAGCATCAGGAATCTGAGGAGCTGTACTTCACTGAAATGAATAAGAGAACTTTTGCTTATTCAGGCTTTTGCTTATTCTGCTTTTGCAGATAAGTTGTGGTTCTAATTTGCTTTATTCCTGCTCTAAACCACAGGACAAACTGGAGGAATAGCTTTTTAATTCTCCCATTTGTGCATGATTAATTTAGGGCTTTGACTCTTGCTGACACATTTTGATTTGTTGCTAGGAAAGTCCAAGTGGAGCATTGTAGTTTGAATCCCTGTGCCATTAAATCTTGTCTCCCTACTGTGTTCCAGAGGCTGCTGTGCTGCTGCTCCAGGAGCTCCTGCAGCTCTGCTGGGAGTGCTCCTGGCAGGCACCCACACCCCTCACAGCTCACTCGTGCTCTGCCAGAGCAAGTCAGGGATCAGAGAGCTCTAAGGGAGGAAGAGGATGTGGGAAATAAAATTTCAAGATATTTTTCCCCAGGAATCACCTCAGGGACTGCTGGATTTCCTATCACACTGAGTTGAGTTTTGGTCCAGCTGTTCAGAAATGGCTGTAACAGGTATTAGAGAATCCCAAATGGTTTGGGCTGGAAAAGGCCTCAAACAACATCTAGTTCCACCCCTGCCATGGAGCTCCCAGGCTGCTCCAAGCCCCAGTGTCCAGCCTGGCCTTGGGCACTGCCAGGGATCCAGGGGCAGCCACAGCTGCTCTGGGCACCCTGTGCCAGGGCCTGCCCACCCTCACAGGGAGCAACTTGTTCCTGATATCCCACCTAAATCTCTCTTCTTTTAAAGCCTAAAACTAAATATCTGGAAAGATGCACCAAGAAACTGAAACCCCTTTCACCTTCTTTCTTGTTGTGTCATCCCCAAAGTCCTGCTGAGTTTTCCCCTTGGAAAGAGAGAGTGGGTGAGTCACCCCAAAGGGAAGAGTGATGCTGATGGCTGTAAAGTGCAAGGCTGGATGAGCTCAAATAAATTATCTTGATGCAACACAACTTTTACCAAACCAGTCTGTGATGGGACGTGCTGAAGACAGAGGGAACAAAAAAGGGTGATGGCAGTGGAGCAGGAGAAACACCCAGGGATGGAACAGGGGCTGTCTGAGCAGGGACAGCTCCACACTTGCAGAGATATGTTTCACATTGCAAATGTGGGATGGATTCCCAAAGGTAACAATGCAATAAAACCAGACTGGGATGAAAGGGATAGAGGCCAGCTGAAAGGAGCCTAATATGGATCTGTAGAAATGAGCTACATTTATATCATTTATAGGGAAAAAAATCCTTTCTGTGTCTGCATGTTTTCTGAACACTACTTTAGAGATTTCTCTAGCAGGGTTGTAATTCCCTTTTTTCTGCCCTTTCTTTAGGATGTCCTAATCCTTGGGCTGCTGAATATTCCCTACAACTCCTTTTTCAAAGAAGTCAGAACATTTCTTTTGGGGCCTTTTTAATGAAGTGCTATTGGCATTTTGTAACTGCCTCTGTTTGCTAAGGTATGAAATGAATGCATTTCAGAAGTTCATAGTTACTGAGGCAAGTAGGAAAGTGAGATTTTATTTTAAATCCATTTGTAAATCCTGCCTAATTATCATGGATCTCTGGCATGCACTCCAGCCAGTGTCCTGCTTTTTACCATCCACAGTGCCCCTTTTATCCAGGAGTGCCAGAGTCTGGATAATGGCCACATTCACGGGACATTTTTCCAGCAGACCTGACAGCTAATCCAGGGAATGACGACGCAGTGGGACACCTCAGATAAATGGAAAGAAAGGAAAGGAGAACGGGAAATCTCATCAAGCCCAGGGGAGCCTCCCCCACCTGTCTTTCTTCAAGAGGCTCAGAGTAGGTCCTGGCACTCCTTGTGACACCCGGCTCTTAGTAAGGAGCAAACAAAGCCTTGGTTTATGCAGAGCCTAGGCACAGAGGATGCTGGGGCAGCCACAGCTTCTCTGGGCACCCTGTGCCGGGGCGTCCCACCCTCCCAGGGCACAATTCCTTCCCAATATGCAACCTCAATTCCCCTCTTTCAGTTTGAGCCCATTCTGCCTTGTCCTGCCACTCCAGTTCCTGTTGAAGTGTCCCTGTCTGGCTTCCTTGCAGCCCCTGCAGGTCCTGGAAGGTGCTCTGAGGTCTCCACACAGCCTTCTCGGTCATGGTGGAGCTGCCTGGTGGGGTATCCCCAGTCCCCACTGTCACTCCAGGGCAGGAGCGCCTGGACACAACGACGGGGCCACAGAACCAGGCTCAACAAAGTCCTGCCTGGGCCAGGAGCTCTGCTTTAGTGGTGGAAAAGGCAACGCTGCCTTAAAGGCCTTTTCCCACAGCAATTCTGTGAGTGCTGCAGGTGTCACTGATACTGTGTGTGGGCAGGTTCAGCTCTGGGAGGAGCACACACCTCACTGGGGGCTCCAGCACAGAGGCAGCACCTGCAGGTCTGTGTTCCTGTGCAGAGCTGAGCTGTCAGGTGCCAGATTCTTCGTGGGAGTTCCTGAGCCTGCTCAGCCCTGGGTGCCCCCTCTGTACCCCGTCCCTCCCTCCTGCATCAGGGACTGGAGCTTTGGGAACATGAGCCAGAGAAATCAGTGATGTCTGCAGTATCTCAGCATGGCAGCTCCTGGTGCTTCCCAGGGTACAAATGAAAGCATCTTCAGAGGCAGCAGAAGGAATTTGTGATGTCAGGCCATAAATCTCCTGTCTTTTTTCCATCTTCAGCCGAACACAAGGAATCAGTTTCTGATAACATCTCCGAATTGCCGGGAGCACTTTGGCAGCTTGTGGTAATTGCAATCTTCTGTTGAATGCCTCTGAGCTCTTAATAACTTTGTAATTAAAGTGCAATTAACAAATTATCTTGTATATGTCAAATGGAATGCTAATGTTGTTGTTAATGAGGAGATAATTAGCTGGTGTCATGGAGAGACTCATGGGGCATCCCTGAGCTCCAGAACCCTTTTGGCTCCTGTGGGAGGTTAATGGAGTTTGCTGGGAGTGAATGAGTGAATTGTCCTTCGATGACAGCGGTGGAGCAGGCAGAGATATCCAGGTGAGTGATCCCACAGCCAGGGGGTTCCCAGGCAGTCCCTTCCTGGGCAGCTGCCAGTGCTTTACAGAGGTTTCTACAGCACAACTGGAATGCTCCTTAAAATACACGGCTGGGCTTTGGGAAGGGCTTAGCAGGTGATGAAACCACTCAGCACCCTCCAGGCCTGGAGGCAACATTACCACTCCTAAAAACCCTGCTCAGCTTCTGTGTGTTGCGCTCCAGTCTCCCTCTCCAAATCCCAGGACACCTCTGCCCACCCCATCTCTGCTGGACACAGGTTCCCTCTCCAGATGCTGTCACAATTGGTGTCTGTACCATGGCAGGCTGGCAGAAATGCCCATGTTTGTTAAAACTGGCTCCAGGAGCCAATCCCAAATGGAAATTGGGTATGGGCTCTTCCCTCGTACACTGAGAAATACCAGGAGCTGCCCACATAGCCCACATGGCTTCCTGGGCACAGCCTCTCACAGCTGCTGATCTCTGAGCCCAGCTTTGCTCTAGCAGATCCCACCAGGAGTATCTCCCTTCATCCCCCTCCCCAGGCTCTTCTTGCCTGTGCTGAAACCTGCCCTGGACACAGCTAAACTGTTTTCCAGTTTCACTCAGGTCAGAATCCCCTTCCCCACTCTACAAGGATGTGACCTGGCTGAGAATACCCCGCTGCTTTTGCAGACAGGTCCAGGAGGGAAGTTGTGGCAGTGCAGCGATGCTGCTCTCACAGTGTGCTCGTAGCAGGGGACATCCAGACACCTTGACATCACTTTTGTGTAAACCGGGCTTGAAGTCACACGTCAGCCAGGCACATAAACTATTACTGGAGAAGAAAGGAACTGCTTGTGGTCTGAAGCCTGGGTTCAGTCTCAATGACTTTAAATTAATGATGTGCCCCATACTTTCCTGAATAGCCATGTTTTCCTGTCTTAGGTCAGCCACAATATCCTACAGATAAACATTTCCCCCTCCCTGGATCTACAAAGAAAGGGGGCTTTGGCCTCCGTGTTTCCCCCCGACTCAGAGCTATAAATTGGACATTTCTGGCACACACATTCCCTTCAGGACCTGTGAGATTGCACACAGCAGCTAAGTCATATTTTACTGGGATTTCCTTTAATGACTTCAGAAGTGCTTATTCCTTCCCTCAACCAGCATTGCATGAATAACATAATTCTACAATTAATCCTGAATTACTCATACACTGCACTCCATTTTCCTTTGCATTCAGACAAGTTTTAATAAGTTATTGCTTTCCCTCTCCTTTCTTGTTTTTTAAAGACTTCTTTAATCAGACCAAATGGGGCTTAAAAGTACTGGAAATGTCTGGTTTTCTTTCATACTCAGCCTGTTCAAAATCAAGCTAATTGCAAAGGACAAGGAAAGTGCTTCGCATTCATTGGCTGAGAGAAGGGACACGAGGGACAGGGAGACCTTCACACATTTCTGATGCACACTTTGGGACAGGAATCTTTGAGCAACTGTACTGGGTCCCTGTGGAGGACAGAGGGGCTTTATTCCCACCTCAGACCAGTGTTTTGTGACTGATCTCCACAAAAGTGCTCAGTTTAGGGTGAGTTTAAAATGCCTTGAAAGCTGAGTTGATGCTTGAGTCAGGTCCTGACAAGAGAATGGGATGGGCTTGAGGAAAAAGAGTAACCCCAGCTATGGTCAGTGGCAGGGTCCCCAAAGCAGCCAGGTGCCCTCTGCACACAAAGCCAGACAAGGGCAGCCCAGAGCTGGAGCTCCCCCACTCCCAGGTGTTCCAGGGGGGATTGTCCCCTCTGTCTAGTCTGAGATTAAACATTTGATCTGCTGTTTGCCAGTGGAAAAGGGGAACACCTGAATTCTCCTGCTGTGTCAGCTGCCAGTGTTCCCTGCAGACAGTGGGCACCTTGTCATCAGGACTCCATGTGGAAACACCTGCGTGGGGCTGGGGAGCAGCTGCAGATCATTGTTGGGTCATTTACCCCTGCTGTGGTCAGCTGTGCAAACCTTGGGGACACAGGGATGTCCCCGCAGCCAGGAGCAGGCCAGGGACTGGCTGAGCCACGTCTCCTGTTGGGGCTTTGCTGAGCCCAGCTCACACTGCAGAGCTCTGCCCTGGCTCAGCCCTGCCCGTGCAGAGGCAGCAAATGGATCCTTTGGGGAGCACTTTGGGCTGAGCTCCTCCGGGTTTTTTCTGTTTAGTCTCGGCTGTTAGACTGAGTGGCGACTTCACGGGCTGGTGAGAGATTTACTGGAGCTGGCTGTGGGTATTTATGGCCGTGAGCTCCAGGCCTGGCTGCTAAGTTCTGTGCAGACTCCTGACACACCTGCAGTGCTCCCTGAAATGGTTCTTTGGGAGCCTCAGGCACAGCACCTTTTTATAGCAGATCTCTTTCTCACCCTTGGGGAGCTGGTGAGGAGTGGGAGAAGCTTTCTGGGTGTCCTTCTCATGGCCCCTGGAGACTTGGAGAGGTCAAGCTCACAAACTAATGCATGTTATCCCTGTGGAAAGGCTACTGTGTCCCCCCCACTGCCACCAACCCCTTCCTTTAACCCCAGCGTTGTTGGCTGGAATGTGTGGAAAGGAAAAAATTTGTACCTTGACAAGAATAACACTCGGCATCCGCTGCTCATCCTGAGCTGCAGCCAGATTGCCTGGGGAGCATTAGATGGACCAATAATTATTCCTGCCTTGACTTAAAATAAAGTTTTCTCTTTCCATAAATGTCTTAGCAGTGTAAACATCTCCCCTCCCAAGGGAATTAAGCTTTCTTTATCTTTGCTTTTGTTCCAGTCCCTTCCTTGCAGCATTTTAGGTTTCGCACATGGTGTTCTGCACAGCCTTTGTTGTTGCCTGCTCTTCCCCCAGGCAGTCCCACTTTTATTTGTAGGGCATCTCCTGCACATCACACACCCACACTGCTTCCTGCTCTGCAGCCACGCTCCACAGAGGGACCTTGGAGAGCCCTGGGACTGCTCTGTTATGCAGAGTTTCCCCTGTGCCACCCTGGAGCTGGTACAGACCCAGCCAAAACCAAAAATAACAACCTTCAACCAAAGCCATGGTCACTAGAAAGGAAAACTTGGAAGTGTATAAATAAAAATAAAATAAAAAAAAAAGAAACAACCATGGGAGATACATGTGAAAACATGTATTGCTTCTATTTCCACTTCTGTTAGGGGAGCAGGAGAGGAAAGAACTAATTCAGGAATATCCTGGCAAGAAAGGGGAGGCACAGCCTATTTTCTAAGTCTCCTCCTTCACTGACTTGAAAGTGAAGATGCTCCTGACTTACCCTGGGTGAGTAAGGGAGGCTCAGGCCTTTTGGCTACTGTTTTCAGCCAGGTGGAAAGCCCTGGGCAGTGCCATGGGCAGGTCAGTCTACCCCATGGGCAAGGGTCTCTCCTTGCTCACCCCCTGGATTTACAGTCAGCTCATTCTGTTCACCTTTTGCTGTCCCAAATCAGTGGCTGTGTCCAGCTCTTTTCCCATCCCTGTACCGATGCATATTCCACAGGCACTTTACTGATTTGTCCTGGTGCAAGAGGTTGCTTTGAATTTTTATGCGAATCCTCAGCCCTAATCCTGCCTCCTGCTCCCTCTCCACTGCACTGATATTTGTGAATGTGTCTGCACTCAGACAAGGCAGGAGCCTGCAGGGGTTCAGGCTACTGCACACACAAGCTGCCCTTCCCTTGGTGGCATCCTACCCATCGCAGGAATTTGGGGACTTCACACATCAGTTAGAGCCCACGGCATCCAAGAGGAGCCCCAGGCTGTGCTCCCACCTGGGATCAGGCAGGTGAGGCTTTGTGGGTGCATTCCAGACCTGCTCCCTGAGGTCCCATCAGGAAGTGGGGATGGTCCAGAGGAGGAATTGCTGGGGCAGACAGGACCGGCTGTCCCACAGCTCCTGAGAAGCACCTGGCAGCCTGAAGAAAGAAAACAGCCAGGTACCTGCAGCAGCCTGGAAAACTCCTGTGCATCCTCTTGGGGGACTGCTAGGTTTTTCAGCTTCCCTGGAAAGCCACTAAACCTTGGTTGGATTTAGTCCTAGTGTGGACAAACTTTGGGATAGGAATGACAACAGTGAGCAGAAATTAGTGGCAGAATCAGTCCCGTCACAGCAGCTTGTAAAGGAACCCAGATCAGTCCTGGCAAATGTGTTCAGATGGGTCTGAATTTTAGAGCAATCGAGCAAGGTCCTGGCAAGGCTCTGATTCTGGGGAATATCCTGAGGAAAGCTGTGAGACCCCCTGTTGTGTGCTGGGCTCTTTGAGTGCCTGCCCAGGTTCAGCCCTCACACACTCTGTTTAGTGTCCTGTACCAGGATTAAATGAGAGTCACAGTTTAAGGTAAGGAACGCTTCAGACATCACCCAGGCTGGCTGGGATTAGTGAAACACGGTCCTTTGTGTCTGTCCAAGTTCATGGGGGCACACAGCCTGTGCAGGCTCTCTCCTTGTCCTCTACATATCAAATTTTGGCTCTGTGCAGGTTTTCAGGACCAGCCCTTTGTTCTCAAGCAAAACCAGCCCCAAACCTGTCACCTCACTTCACAGCAGGTTCAAACCACATCTCTCTTGAACTTGCTACTCCCCATCCCCCTTTCCTTCCCCCTGCTCCCCCAGCTCCAGTTTTCCCAACCTGAGTTCATCAGTTTAAATGGCATCTTGGTGTAAATTGATTTCATTGCAGCCTCTGCTTCTACCTCTGCCTTGCCTTTAAATTGTAATCTTGTCTTAAATCAATCTTATCCCAGCTCTCAGCTGCTGTGCTTTATTCTTCCACTTCAATTGCAGCTGGTTTTAAAGGGCCTGGCTCAGAGATGCTTTTCTCTCTCAGCCTGTGCTGCCTTCTTGTTTCATTTCAATCACCTCCAATATTAGGCAGGGACTTCTTCCCCTCACTCACAGCCCTCACATATTTCCTGTTTTAACCAGTTAATATTTCCCCTTCGCAACTCATCTGGTTTTAAACCAGTTGGATTTTTTTTCTCAATCTCCATAATATTATAAATTATTTTTTACTTTCAGGCCTCTTCCCAACCTTCCTCTCCTTCCCCTGTGTTTCAGCCCACAGAGGCAAGCACTGGGTGTCACTGGGCTGGTCATTGCCCCAGAGCCATCCTTGAACCAGGAGCTGCAGAGGGGTCCCTGCTCTGCCCAGCCAGGGGTGGCTCCCACTGGTGGCGCTCAGCAGATCCTGGCCTGAGGCTGTGGAGGTGCCCAGAGGCTCCGGGGCTCTGCAGGAGCCACTGACTCCTCTCCAGATATTTCTTCTTTTCCCTAAGCAGAGCCCGCCGTGTTTAGAGGCTTCCCCTGGCTGTGGGAGCAGGGTGGTGCCTCTACCCTCCATCCCAGGCAGGTGATGCCCTGGTTTGCTCCCCTGGAAGAGATGTCAGGCTTGGAGCTTGGAAGTGGGAACATCATGAATCAGAAATGTTTATGGAAGCTGTTGGGGTGATCTGAGAAGTTATCCCCAATTCCAGTGTTGTTTGGTTGTTAAGTGCCTGAAACTTAATGGTGGAGAATTCTGATTAAGAAACTTTTTCTTTCCTGGAAACTGAGTGGGATTTAGGCTTTTGGCTTTTTTCCCTCCTTTTTTTTTTTTTTTTTTTTTTTTTTTCCTATTGTTAATGATGACTGGAAGTAGAACACTAATAAGCAAAAAAAAAGCATTTGCCTGAAACGTTTTTTGACCTAGTGCTCAGTAAATTTGGGCCAATGTTTTTTCTCATTTTTGACTGTCAAAACAGAAAACAAATCTTTTGTGATAGGTCAGATCTTTTTATTTCAAAGGCTGTGTGTGCTCCTGCAAGGTCTAAGCAGCAGTGCTGTCCAGTGGGACACGTGCATGAGAGCTCTGCAGATGGATGGCACAGGGAAATGTGGAAAACCAATCCTTTATTATCATCAGATTGTAATTAATTTGGGCTTTTCTTCATAAATCTTAGTTTTAGTTGCTTTTTTAGCAGGAACAATATTGCTCTTTTGGCTTTGATGCTGCCAGGAACTTCTGAAAAATATGGATGATATTTCAGGTCCTGAGGGGTCTATGGAGGTATCCCGGGCTTTATGACTGTCAGGAAAACTCAAGAGCCTCTGGATAGTTCTGTCAATGCAAGTTTGCTTGGAAGGAAGGAGTCCCAAGGTGCAGGAGAAGGAAGGGCCAAACTCAGCCCTTCCAGCTGTGAGCCCCAGACAGCTCCTGCACATCCAGGTTAATGTATGTCTGCCTCGGGACCTGGTGTCAATCCTGGACATCTCCAGAAGAATTCTCATTTTCCTCCGTGTGCTTCAGATCAGGGGCTCGCTGGGCCACCCCCAGAAGCTGCCAAACTCCAACACTCCAGGGTGAATGCAATGGGCTGGGAGGTCTCTGTGCCTTCTGCTCTCTCCCCTAGGAAGGTGGAAGGTACAATTGCTGTGCCAATGAGCAGAACTGGTTATGGTTTTGGCACAAACAAGACAATTAGAGTGTTGTGTGGCAGATCGGCAGGAAGTATTCCCAGCCCCACAGAGGTGCTCTAATTGAATCTCCACTGAGTCCTGACATCCCAAGGGCTCTGGATGTGGTAATCACTGTAATGCTGTACAGAGGGTCCTTTCCTAACACATAAAATTATTTAATAGAGAAATAATGCCAATCAGGCATCTGGCAGAGAAGTTTTGGCATACTTATCTCTGCCTAAAATCAATGTATGCATGATGATGTTGATGGATTCAGAAACCAGAAAGACATAATGGTAAATGCCTTTCATTTCTGCTGATGAAATCCACCCTGGTAATTAAATAGAGTAGACAGGCAGGTAGTGCTGTTCTGTACACACTGCTTTATACCAGGTGAAGGCTGGGCCCAGTGTGGGGGTTTGGGACACGTTGATTCATGAATGTTGTTCATACCCAGCAGTGCCTGGAGAAGGAAACTCTTGACTTTCAGCCTTGGTCACCATGTCACAGGTGCAGGAGCAGTGGCCCTGGCTGTGGCCCTGGCTGTTGAAGGTGTGATTGGCTGATTCCTGGCCTTGGAATTCACCTGCCCTGGGAACTCCCTTCCAAGCACCATTTCCTTGTCCTCCTGGTTGCTGCATTTTTTTCAGAGTGAGAAGTGATATAATAGAGAATATGAGCATTGTGCCAGGCAGGGAGAGATGATGAGCGGGACACAAGGCTGGAGCAGCAACTGCTTTTCTTTTTCTTGGAATTTCTGCTGGGACACAGAGGAATCCCTTGATCTTGTGGTGCAGCAAGATATGTGTGCTGGAATAAATAATGGGCAGAAAAGCCAAGGTGTAGGGGTGGCATGGCTTTATCCAGCTTTTCTTGCATCTCTGAGACCCAGGTGGGTTTTCCTTCAGCTTTGCAGATGCAGCTGTGAAAGCACCATGGCTCCTTTGTACTGTGGTGAAATAGGGATAATGATAAATACTATCCCTGTGGAAATTCTTAGAAAACCTACCAGTGACTGCATTGGGGCCAAGATGTTACTGGAATGCATCCCTGGATAGCTCTGGGTGCTGCACTCAGTGAAGTAATTGCTGTGTGAGAATAAAACCTGCAAAAAGCAGTAACAGGATATTGTGCTGGGCATTCATGTTTCCAGCATTAAAATGTGCCTGTTTTCTATGGCTGGTTTTCCACAGGGATAGGGCAGAGAGTGGATTAGCACTGATCTAAGGGATTGTCTCCTGTGTTCAGGGCAATGCCTGGGTTTTTGCTATGGGATGCCTGTTCTTACAGTAATCCTACTAAAGCAAGAGCCTGTGGAAGTACAGTATGGAGAACAGGATTGTGCATGGCACAGGCTATCACAGGCACCAGCCCCACAGATAAACGGCTGAGCCATGTCCTGTTGGTGCAGGCTGGTCCTGATTTACAATCAGGCTTCCCAGAGAACAGATAAAAGCTAAATGGGAGCGATGGAAATGGCTCAAGGGAGAGCCCAGGCTGAATAATCCCTCCCCAGCAACCTCCCAGCCAAACTCGCTGACACCTTTCAGTGGCTGCAGGGCTGAACAACATTGTCCCACTGGCTCCATTTATACAAATAATCACCCATGACCTATCCAAAGCTGCCTGAATCCAGGGGTGCTGGGGGTGTGCAAATGCTGATGAATGAAGGGTGATTGTTCCCTGATCCCGAGCAGCCGTTCCACCAATTCCAGGATCAGTTTGGAATGCTGTTAGGGTTGGGTGGGAGATGGCTTTTGCCCCCCCACACAAGGATTTCCAGGAGCTTGAAAGTCTCCAATTCCAAATGGGCATATACAATTCAGACCTTGAAACATGAAAATAACTCCATTTTAACGAACTTTTTAAGACTACTTTTTTTTTTTTTTTTTTTTTTTTTTTTCTGTTGAAATGCCAGAGATGTCTGAGCTGAAGTTGTGTTGAGTGAAGTACCTGCAGTTTGAAAATTCACCACTGTCTGCTTGTTGCAACTGCCCCAGTTTAGTAAAATTTGCACTTTGAATGAGGGAGCATTTTGGGGATGAGTAAAAGGTGCAATCCAGGTCACCAGAAATAGTTTGATCAGTTCTGGCAGTTCTGTTGGAGGGGCTGACTTTGCAGGATGTTGAAGAGAGAGGGAGATGTCCCTGCTCCCTCTGTCCTGGAAAACAAGCAGAGCTTGTGTAAGTAAAAGTCAGGGAATGTTTTGCTATTGAAAGGGTGACTGGCTGATTCCTGGCCTTGGTATTTACCTGCCTGGGGAACAACCTCAGGCCAATGCACACAGCTGGAAAATCCCACATGCTGGCAGGATTGCACCTGGACACGTGGCTTTTTCTGGAGGAAAGAGGGATGTTCTTTGGACCTGGGAGAAATCCACACCTTCTCAGGCTGGGAATCTGGACTAGGACCCAGAAGTCCTCTGTCAACCTCAACTCCATCAGTAGGGACTGCCCAGCCTAAGGAAGTGGAAGACTGAGGCCCACAACCACATAATCTCTCATTGCACATCCCTCTGCCCCAGAATGGACACAGGACAAAAGACCTTTCTTCAACATCTGGGAAAAATTAGAGAAAATTCCCTGCCTTTCTCCATGTCAGTAACTGCAGTGGGGTAAAGGAACAGTAAGAAATGGAGCAAGGAAAGGTTGATCACAGGCCCAGACTTTGCCCTCCAGCAAATGCAGATGGATAGTGCTAAATAAAGCTATTTCATAATACAGCATAATATATTTGATCCAAATCATGGTATTCCTGCTTTTCAGGCATCTGTTTCTCTTGCAATTATTTTTCCATGCCAATGACTTCTTGGTCCATGGGGTTCAGCCACCTCTCCCGTGCACGTGCCAAACTTGCATTAACTCTGGGAAGTTGTGCCTGTGCATGGAGAGGAGAACAGATCACCTTTCTATTTTCAGGAAGAGTTTGTGTGTGATTTATGAGCCTGGCAAAGGAGCACAGAATATTGGAGTGCCAAATTAAGGCATGCCCAGGAATCGAAAGGACAAGGCTAAATTCGGAATTAATTACCGGAACAACAGAGCCTCCGTGGAGCGACGGCAGCTCACGGTAGCTGATCCAGCCAGCTTCAGGTGCAAAGGTGTATTTTTGTTCATGGCTCAGGGTTTTCATCTCTGTGCTGACAGGGTGATAATTCAATCCTATAAAGCAGCAAATTATCACTGCCTGCTTAGCATTAATTTCCCTCCCCAACGGACGCCATAAAAAAGTGAATGCTTTCTCCTCAAGGCCTCGGTGGAGAATTTCCCATGGCAGCCATGAGTTACAACTCTATCTCCAAAGGCATCCTGTAAATAACACATCAGGATCTTAATTTCTTAAATAAATCTAATGCCTTACCCAATCCATAACACCCAGGATCTTCAAGCCTTCTTCTAACGAGGCTGTCAGTGCTTTTTCCCTCTCTCTGAGGTGGACGTGGAACTCTTGGCACAGGCACAGGTGGATTTATCCACACCTCCCCACCTACAGAGAGAAAACTGTGTCTGCACAAGCACCTGAAGCACTCCGAGGCTCTAGGGAGTGGGTCAGGGCAGATGTGGGCCAGACCTGATGTTTTCTGTCCTTCCCAGAGAGTCCTACCTCCAGAGCTCTGTTAACAATTCCTGATGCTGGCTGGTTGCCTGGGGGGCTGTCACTAAAGGCACAGATAAAACTGGAGATGCTTCAGCACAGGTTTAGGTGGGAAGAGACCTTAAAACCTATTTCATTCCACCCCCTGCCATGGGCAGGGACACTCATTAGACCAGATTGCTCAAAACCTCATCCAGACTGGCCTTGAACACTTCCAAAAAACATACAGAAATCCTTCCTGTTCTCTTTTACATTCCTGGCTCAGTTCTAACTGGGCCTTAGCTCTCCTACCCTCATCCCTACCTTTCCCTGTATTCTTCCCAGGCTGTCTGTCATCACTGCCACCCTCTAAAAGCTTTTTTCCTTCCCAGCTTGCTCAGCAGCTCCTTATCCATCCATGAAGTCCTCCTAGTGTTTTTGCCATGCCTTGTCAGGATGCATCACTCCTGAATTTGGATTCAGTGATCCCTGAATACCAGCCAGCACTCCAGGGCCCTTCTGCCCTCCAGGGCCCTATCCTATGGGATTCTCCTGCATGGGTTCTTCAAAAGGCCAGGTCTACTTTCCTGAAGTGCAGGGTGCTGAGGCTCCTTCTGAGAAGAGAAAGAGCAGTGCCAAGTGTTGCTGTGCCTGTCTCACCTTCCCTCCATTCTGGAAGCTCCTACTCCCAACTCTTTGCTGGTGTTTTTGTGTAGATGAGCTTTCCCCCTTGTGCACAGCCCATAATTCACGTTTGTCCAGGTCCAGAAACCCTTCCCCTGGAGTGCTGGGGCTGGGCATCCCCCTGCCTTGCCCTGGGGGAGCTCGCCCCTGTCCTGGGGCCAGCAGAGCTGCCCTGATGTCCCCTGTCCCCGTGGGGCTGGCTCTGCCCTCACTCCAGCTGCTCAGCTTTATGGAGAAGCCTTCAGCTGGCAGTTGGGGGATTTGGGAAGTTCCATGCCCTGCTCCAATGCCACTCGAAGTTTTTTATGTGCCCTTGAAAGAGAAGCACCCCAAAAACATGGGAATTTTCATTCTTCAGCTGCATAGGAACATTGTGAGGTGGCAACGGGCTTGTGTGTACATGAGAAGGCTTTGAAAAACTTAATTTCCTAAGAAAATGCTGAGCTGCTGTGAATATAATAATTAATCCTGGAAGACCTGCTGGAGCCCTGTGGTGTGTTTGTTTCTGCTCTAATTCATGCCGAAGGGGGGAAATTTTGCAAGGACTGTTTTCATTTCTAGCCGGATAATGTTCCCACTTTCTCTTTTTCTTTTTGATTAACATAATAGGGCTAAAGAAAATTAGCTTGCTGCTGGACTAATTTGGTGGATGTTTCACCACAGAGCATCTTTTGATTGCTGAGTCCTACCCTGCTGTAGGATTCTGATAGGGAGCATGGCAGGGTTTCCTGGTTTGCTGCTATTTTGGGCATTGCCGAGTTGATAGGACTTCCAATTCTATTTTATTTTTTAAATCTTTTCTAAAGGCTAGCGGGGGAAGGGATGGGAAGGAAAGAAAATACCTCAGTCAGAATGAGGCTTTGTACTCCCGGTTTTCCTGGTCCAGATTCAAGTGATATTTTCTGCTGAATCCATTACCCTGAGTCCATACAAGTGACACGCCAGGTCCCTTTGTCCCCTCTCTCCTTTCCATGGAGTGCCACAGCTACGTCAAGCTGCACCCCAGCCCTGATAAACTTCATAATTAGCTGCCCTAATACAGCACTTAATCTGCAGACAGGGTTTTGCTAATTGCAGCAGGACGTTTTGGCAGAGCAGTTTTCCTGCTGCTGTGCCCAGTGCTCCCTGCGGACCCTGGGAAGTGACACCCAACGGAGCCCGGGGCTTCGCTTAGTCCCAGCAATTGAAAAGGAAAACAATCCTCCACTTTCTCATTAGAGGATGAAAGAGAAGAGCCTTCGTCCCCCTCAGTTCTTTTCCCTTAAACTCTGAGTGATAATTCTGCGCCGGAGAAGCCGCTCCTCGTTCATGGCCCCTGATTAGGAAAGACAATGGGATTAGTTCGAACCGAGTTGAGAGGCCTTGGTGACTCCTTTGCTGGCTAAACTGTGGACGAGGGTGGATAATGGGAGATTGATTAGGGTTAATAAACTTATTTTTCCAGGTCACCCGCACAGTACTCTGGGTTGCAGGGCTCCAACACATATTATTGCAAGCCATAAATCAAGGGGCTTGGAGGGACTTCAGGGCTCCCTCCCTCCCTCCCTCCGGGTTATTGGGGAACAATTGCCTTTTGTGTCCCCGGTGCCAGCGCTACCCCTGCTTTGGCAGGGCCTGATCCTGGGAACTCAGCTCCCCCTCCCACCGGCGGATCCCTCGCATCGCTGCGGAGAGGAGCCGGAGCCCGGCCGGGCAGCGCTTCCCGCTGGGTCCGCCCCAAAAGGCTCGGTTTGAACAGATGGGACCGGAGTTAGGCTGAGCTTTGTAAACTGTGTTTTGTGACTTTTCTGCTCGGGGATGAATGGGAATCCTGAAAGCAGCTCTGTGGGACTCCCCGGTTTGTTTTCTCTCATTTCTAAGGTTACCAAGCGAGTTCCGCAGCTGGAACAGCTGGCGGGGCTGTCCAGCCCCTGTGCCCCCAGAACGGCCCGGCCGGAGCTTCGTAGGCGCTGGAGTGAAGGACGGACGGGGAACAGCGAATTCCCCAAGGTCTCGGGCTGGTTTGGCTCCAGCACCGAGCCGTGAGCCCCCTGTGCCCCGGGGGCTCTGCTGAGGTGGCAGTGCCATCGCGGGTTGTGTATATCGGATATCACAGCACACGCACAGCTTTCCTCTAGATAACCCCGGACGGAATGTGTTCTCACCGGTGGGAAGGTGGGAAAAGCCCTTTCTGCGAAGGGCACAATGGGCTTCTCTCCAGCAGGGAGGGGCTCTGCTCTGTCTTACACCGGGACAAATCTCTGCTGCTTTGCTGGAGTTCTGTGCTTCTCACAAAATGTCAGCTCTCCTGGTTTTATATTAGTGTCCCTTGATCCCAGGTGGCTGCTCAGAGGGATGAGTGCAAAGGAATTAAAAATCCCTTCCTAAACTAAAGCACATTCTGCAGCATTACAATATTGCTCATCTTGCCGAAGGGATTTGCCATGTCACACTCTGCAGCATCACCTGTCCCTGTCCTGAGAGCCCCCAAGTGTCCAGCAGAAACCACTCAAAGGTTTAAATACATTTACACCTCTGAAAGGTGTCAATACAACACAGGGAATGAAACGAAATCTCAGTCCCAGTGTTGCACTGTGCTCTGGGAAATGCCAGGGTGATCCATGGCAGGAGCAAGGTCAGTGCTGCTAGCAGGTCGCTGCAGCCTAGCCCAGGCTGGGACCCTGAGTCTGCCTGAAGCACGGAAGGTTCATCCCCAGTTTAACCAGCACCGTGGTCAGTGATGGATGGGGTCACTGGGAGCAGCTTTTTGTGGATTTCCCTCCTCTCTTTTAGACTGTGGCTTTCACTGCTCCCAGCTCCTGCTCAGGTTTGGAGAACCTGCCAAAGTACCCCCTCCTGGTGTGACTCTCGTTTCCAAAAATGTCCTTGCAGACAGCATTTCCTTCCCATGGATGTTTGATTCCAGAGCTGCTGGAATACATTTGCATTTCTTTCTGCAAATTGAGAACTCCAAATAATTTTTGGCAGCCTTGTCCTGGCTCACAGCAGTACAGCAACAATAGAACATACGTGGAGTCGATGACAACTATATAATAACAACAAAATGCAGGCAGATCAAGCATGTGTATCCCTTGTTATGTCTTCACTGTGAAAGGAGAGGTGTTTTTACACAGATAATTACTGCAGATATCCACCTCGGTGTACATTGCAAACTGTGATAAGATAGTGTTACCTAAAAGGGACTGGCTGACTTTTTCTTCCCTAGGTATATCTGGGCAATATCTTTCTTTGTCTAGACAATGATCTCACAACAAGAGAATGAACTTCAATTAGTAGTTTTGATGGGAAAAACCTTTTTTGTAATGGAGACAAAGCCAGAACACATATGAGCAACTGTACAAAAACAAACCTCTGTGTGCATAAACACAGGAGATGGGGAAGGGTGGCAGCAACAGCAGGATTTAATTTCAAAGTGTCACACAGTTGTTTCAGATGCTGGCACGCACCTGCCCTGGTGACAGGGGGAAAGGCAAAGTTTGCAGTTCTCTACCTACAGCTTGTGTCAGACAAAGGAGATAGGGAGTGTTTTCCCTGCTCATTCTGCCTCTGGAAAATGCTAAGAAGGTCAGTGGGATGAAATGAAGGCAAAAGCCACATGGCCAAGTATTTGAAGAGCTGTTGGGGCTGTGGCAGTGAAGCCAGGTTGTGCCTGGTGTCCTTGCAGGACAACGAGGGCCCCAAACCTCTGCCCTTCCTGTGATCGTGGCCCTGAAATGCTCTCTAAATAAAACATCTGGGTTTAGGCTGTTTCTTTCCAGGGTGTGGGCACGCTGAGATAGCTGCAGCCCCTTCGGGGTGTCCGGGGACCCCTGGCACAGATGTGCTGAGGATGTCACGCAATGCCAGTGAGAATGTCACCCAAGGCTATAGAATCCAACAGCTTGGGCCTCTGCTTTCACACCCAGCTCTGGGGAGTGTGAATAGCACCTGGCAAAGAAAACCAAAACTCCAGAAACAGCCTTGTTTCCTTTTTCCTTTCTGCAATAGCACAAGTGCCCGAGCAGAGCCTATCATTGCTTAGGGCTCCTCTGTACACAGACCCTCCTGTAGGTGACAGACCCTAAATGGGCACCCTGGCCCTCTTAAGGCCCTGCTCCTTCCAGCCCTGGGGCTCTCTCTACATCCCAGGACTGGTTTTTCCCTGGAGAGAAGACTCAGAGCCACCCTGACGCCAGCTGTGTTCCCAAGGGATATCCCTGAGAAGGAATGGAGCCTGGTTTTCTAGGTATTTTCTTAATCAGCTGTCACAGCAGCTACAGCCCCTGGGGTTTCCACTGGGGGGGACCTGCTGCTCCTCTTCAAAGCAGAGCATTAAATACATTTCAGCTTTTGTGTCGGCTTCAGCGTGGACTCAGATCTTTCATCAAAGGTGACTTTTGATCAGAGTCCCCTCGGGAGGGTCCTCTCAGCAGGAAACTTGAACCAGGGAGGCACAAAAGAAAGACAAGATGAGGAAATAATAATACTCTTTAAGCAGTGCGCTTCATTAATCTTCAATAAACAAACATGCACATCTGAACATGACTTCTCTCACACACGACTCTTATCACTCAGCTCTATTCCACATGAAAGTACACATGTCATAAGCCATTTCAACTCCCATCCCCAGTTAATGTATTAGCACTCATTTCATTTGCATTTTAATGGCAAGACTACACTTTTCAAATAAATGACTGCACTTTATCAAAGGATTACTTCATTTGGGCTGTAATGCTGCTCTGCTGTGCGGGAATTGGGAGTGTGCAGCTTGCAAAAAGCCCTGCAGAGGAGACCCACTGGGTTCAAGAGCTGCAGCCCTGCCCTCTTCAGCTCCAGCTCTGCAATGAGGGGGAAAAATAGCAGCACTGGAGTGTTCTGGTTGCTCCTCCTGGGCTGCAGGGGGATGCTCATTATGTAATTTCACTCCCACATTTTGTTCGTGCAGAGACTCCTCCAGGGAACATCATTAAGGGCTATAGGTGGCCTGAAATGAACTTGGGGATAGAAATCCTTGGGGTTTCTCTCTGGCCAGGCTTTGAATCTCTGCCATGCAGCTGAAGCTTGTTCTGGTGCTAGGCCTGTTCCCAGCAGATCAGAGCAGCCTCCTGTGGGGATGGATCAGCAGCCCTGGCTCAGAGCAGGGGAGAACACAGTGGCCACCCCGGGGGCTCAGCTGGAAGGTTCTAGGGCTTAAGAGCCAGATGATAGACATAAAATTAACCTTTACTTCAAGAGGAAGAAAGACATTCCAAGTTGCACATGGGTTACTAAATCTTTAGGTAGCAAATAGTGCAAGAGGAAAGCAGAAGAAGAAGATGGAGTTTGTGTGGGGAGATGCTCCAACACTGCCTGAAGCAGCACTGCATCCCCCCGTCCCAGGGGGAGCAAGCAGGAGGTGTCTGGATGCTTCTGGAGCTGACACCTGCCTTGTCCTACATGGAACATTCCTTGGCCACGTCGGGACATGGAAGAGGGGCTGCAGCCCCTTTGAGGGACCAGTTTGGCTGCTGGGCTCCAGCTGGTGAGGTGCTGGAGGGAGATGAGGGTGGAAGCAGGCCCATCTGGGGATTTGGGGATGGAGGGAAGTGTGTTATGGCACACTTGGAGAAAGCTGCTGGAAAGATCCATGGGGGCTCCTGCAGAAGGGTGAGCACTGGAGTGGGGGTGGATGTGGTGGGACTTGCCTGGGAAGGGGGTGGAAATCCATGAGCCAAGCCTTAGGGCTTTCCTGGCTGGTTGTTTCACTCTGAAGTCTTTTCCTTGCACGAGTGCTGGAAGAGTTTCGAGGTGGTGGAGGTGTCCCCAGGTGCTCCTTTGCTCTTGTGTTGAACACCTGTCTGAGTGAGAGCTGCTCACAGGGAAACGTGTTGTAAAGTTGTACAGGTTTGGTTCTTGCTGTGTGCAAAGCTTTTTGTAGCTGAAAGGAAAATCTGTACCACCAAATTTTAAATTTCCTCATTTCCTATGATTGTAATTCCATTTATGAGCTTCTTGCTGGAGAAAGCTGGTTCATATTGCCCCGGTGACTGGGTAGGCAATCAAACGGTCCTTAAACATCAGCAAGTTTTATATTTAAAACTTAAGTCAATCTTCAGCTTGAATTGGAATAGAAGTGAGGTGTCAGATTGCATTTGTTGATAGGAGTGCTGTTGTGGCAAATATTGTAAACAGGAAAAAAAGAGTCTGTGGATTAAACACTGCATTAAGTGGGGACAGGGTAATTAAGTGATCTCAAGCCATTGTTTGTAACCCAGGCTGTGATAATGAGGGATGCTGAGGAGCCCTAACATGTGAAATGCTGGTGGAGATAATAGAAATTTGTAGCAGCTTTGCTTTTTTTTCCCCCTTTTTTTTAAATCCTCTGCTCCGAATCAGCCCATTGTGCTGCCAAACCAGCCCTGGGATGCCAAGGAACCTCCCCACTGCACCAGTGCTGCAGCCTGGGGAAATCCCAGTGTCTCCCCAGTGGTCAGTGGCTAGAAATGTGATATTTCATCAGCAGTTCCCGAACTGGCAGAGCTTATCCAGCGTGGAGATGGAGGATGGTGGGGGGGAGCAGCAGATGCTCCTGGAGAGACTCCAGGCTCTAGGGTGCTCCTGCTGTGCCTTGGGATTTCCCTTCCTCTGTCCTGTGGTGGCACCCTGGGAGCCCAGGGCTCCACTCCAGAGAGCAGTGAGGCACAGTAGGAGTGACCTATGGGGTTAAACTGGAGCTGAATTTCATAATTTTTACCTTTTAGAAATTTTCCTGTTGGGATTTTTCCAGTCTGACCTTCTGGTCTCCTGTGGAAGTTGGGGCATATCAGATCCCTCTCCTGTTTGGGGTTTTGTCAATATGGGGTATTTCCATTTTCAGGGTGTGCCTTCCCTCGTGGTGCAGATGCCTGCCCCTCTTATCCTTCCTGTGCTGGGGAGGGAGCCACAGGCCAGCACTGGCTCTGGTTTGGCTGGAAAGAGTTGTGGCAAATGGGTTAAGTGCCCTGAGGATTCTGCAGAGAGCAAAAGAAATTAAGAGCTGGAAACTGAGGGTGACTTGGAGAGAGGAGAGATGGAGTCTCCAAGACAGTGGGGAGAGGGCGAAGGGATACCAGCAGTGAGTTCCTCTCCTCCTGCCAACTGAAGTGGGTAGAGGAAGTCACGATGGAAATAAACCCTGAGGTTCCTGCTAAATCTGCATGGGCTCTGATTTACCCCTGGGGTTGTGTGTGCCCTGGAGGAGCCAAGCTGTAGCTGCAGCTCCTGCAGAAGGGCACAGGCGAGAGGTGGGGGTGGGGGTGACTGCAGGGGAGACACAGGCCTGGCACCGGGGCTTTGTGGCACCTGCCCCTTGCCCACAGCTGACCTGCTGCAGGTGGCTCTGAGGGACAATCTGCACCTTTCTGGCAAATCTCCAGCCATGCCATGGATTAACCTGTTACTCATCAGTATTTTAATTGTTACACTTCTGACCACATGCCACAACTATTTCATAAACACTGCTCCAAAAGCCCTGAACATGTTTGGAATATTTCCTTGGGCATGCAGGGGCAGGAACACCTGCATTCCTGCCGGGTTATCCACAGTACTGCTGCAGCCTGGGCTGACATGGCTGCCTGTGCTCAGACCACAGGATCCCCTTAGCACTGCCAGGATTTGAGCTGTGTGTGTCCGTGGGCTGCCCAGGGAGCTGAGGAGCCAGCAAGGCTCAGGGATGGAGCTGGAGGCTCTGAGTTCTGTGCTGCTCACATATATCCATCTCCAGTGCTGGGGGAGCACAGCTCCAGGGAGCACTACTGGAGAAAATCCCCTTGCTGCCATGTTTGGCACATACTCAGTCCTCTCCTCATCCAAGTGGTATCAGCTCCACCTTTGTCTTTCTGAGGGAGTTTTGTGTAACTTGCTGCACAGGATATCAGTGATGAGTGGTTCAGACCTCCATGGAAAACTGGTTCAACTGAGCACCCTGAGGAGAATGGGAGAGGGGTCCCGGCTGAGTGAAGAACTATTTGTGCTGGGGCTGGCTGAGCTCTGCCTTGTGTGTCTGTAGCCAGGTGTGCCCCAGCACTGGGTGCTGCCTGAAAGATGCCCCTGGCCTCCAAAGAAAGCTTGTGCCTGCAATGAAAAAAGCAGCTGTGACAGACAGGTTGATAAGAGATGTGCTAATGAGGCAGGGTTTTGGGAATAACCCTTATTTTTCATCTCTGCATCCTCCAGAAGAGGGGATGACTTGGTCCTCAGAGCAGGTCCCCAGGAGAACCTGTCAGTTATAATGTCCCCTTCCCCCAAATATCATCCTATAACAGCTCCATCTAAAACGTGCCAGCCTGTGCTGCAACTCGTGCTCTACTTGCCGTCTATGGTGCATATTTTCAGATAAAGCCATCCCAGGGAGCTGAACTGAAAGCCTTGGGGAGCTCCAAGCACACTCTCAGCACAGTTGGCTTATCCAGCAGCCTATATTCTTGTAAGGGAAAAAAAAGGCTTTGTTTCACAAGCTCACCAAAACCAGGGTCTGTGGTGACTCTCCCTTTTTTGTGTGTGAGCCTGTGATTCCCTGGTAGTCCTAATTGTGCTGTTGCTGTGTGGTAACACCAAAGCTAATTGTGCAACAGTTCTGCAGGTTTGCTCTTCTTAATGTTGGAATTACATTCCTGAAATCTCATCCCTCAGGATCTTTAGTGTTGAAAAGTTAGAAATAAAAATCCCAGGTCCAGAGTTCCCAGCCTGCTCTTTGGAGGCTCGTGGGAGTAACTACAAGTGCCAGTGGATTTGAAGTGGCTTTGGAGTGTTACCTCTCCCTCACAGCAACTCAAGTTAGGCCAGCCCAATTGTGCTCCTGCCTGGCCTTGCAGTGCTCAGCTCTAGGAATGACTCTGCTGGGAGGAAGAAAATGCAAAGCAAGGAGTGAATGTGCTGGGATCGTCGTTAAAATAAAACTGTTACAGTGCTTTTGCAGTCTCCAAAATTAAGGCTGCAGATGATAAAACAGCAGTGGTACCATGAACCTTTTTCAAGCAGGGCTTTATTCCTCACCCAGGCTGGGCTGGAGCAATTGTGCAGTACAACCCTTCCATTTCCAGAGAAGAGAGCTCACGTTTAATGTGCTGCCTTGTGGGGCTTTCTTTGCATCCTTAATGCCTCATCATTCTCTGTGCTCTGTGCTTTGCAGGGCCCTGGAGATAAAAGAACCAATATTCTTTCAAAGGTTATTTCCAACACAGGAGTAGTTAAGAAACCACCTGCACAAAAACTACAAATTATTGTAATCTGAACAAAGAGCAGGGAAGGTCCCAGCAGTTGGAAACTTAAAAGAAGCCATAGACAAAGATGTAAAGATGGATTTTAAAAAGAGCTCCGGTGTTCCCAAAGGCAGCAATGGGGCTAAGTGGTACAAATGAGGGAGGCTTCAGAAGCAAACTGGGAGCTGAATTGCCACATTCTCATCCTCCTCCTGGGAGCTGCAGTGCCCTGGCAGTGCTGCACAGGAGCTCCAGTGGGAATTGTGTGCTCCTGGGGGTACTCCTGCCTGCCTTGGAAAGGAGCAGGGGCCTGGTCCTGTGTCTGCTGTGGAATCAGAGGGAAAATATTCCTGCATGGTGCATTTCTTTCCTAATCTCACTTTATCAGCCTGGCTGGCAGCTCAGCACTTTGGCTTCTGTGGTGGGAATAACGCTGGGGCAGGAGCTGCTTTCCTGCTTGGATTTGGGGGGTGACAGAGCACAGTGCTCCTTTCTGGCCTTGAGATCTGCAAGTGCTGTTCTGTCCTGTGTGAAGAGCTCCCAAGGCCTCTCTGAGCTGGGCTGGAGCAGCTCCTGCAGGGTGGGTGAGCCTGAGATGGCTCCCAGGACTGACTGCCCGAGGCTCCTGTGCAGACAGCAGAGCCTGCTCCAAGCTGTGTTTGGGGCACAGCAGAGGATGTGCCTGGGCTTTGCTGGTTCAGGGTGCTCCTGGAGACTGAACAGGTGACATTACAGCATGTGTCTTCTGGTATTCTCCCTCCAGCCTTTGGGAGCAGCAGCTGTGGTTCCTCACTGGAAATGCTTCAAGTGACCAAAAAGGAGTTGCCTCCTGCCCTTCCAGCAGTGGTTTTCATTTGTTTGCCATGTCAGAGTATGTGCCATGGGAACACGCTTCTGGAAGACTCTCCAGGGACAGAGGAGCCCAAAGGGAGAGGGCAGCAGGAAAGCAAGAGCCAGCAGAGGCAGGGGCAGAAATCCTGAGCACAGCTAGGACCACTAGAGCTCCTGGCAGCGTTCAAAGCGTTCCTGACAGAGAGGTTTGGGTGTGGAAATTCAAGCCAGACCTCCAAGATCTGCTCAGTGTGAGTGTGAATGCTTGATTTGGATTATAGTTGCACTAGGACTGCCTGGCACTTTGTCTGGTGTTAGCATTTGCAGAGCCTGTCTTGGTTTTAGTTTGGCAGCAGGACCTGTGTCTGGGCAGGTTTACCTTGGCTTTGTATTTCACTGCAGCCCCCTGTTTGTGGATGGTAAATCCGTTGTGGGAGAAGTTTAGAGAGGGTCTGGGCTGAATCTCATAGATGCTATTTTGTTGTTTGTTTGGAATGGTGTGTGACAAGGTCATCCCAGCTCATAAAAATAGCATGAATTTCATATTTCTTGACTCCCATCAAGGATCATGGGAGGAAGAACTGCAGGGATTGCTGCAGTGTTCTGCAGTGTGCAGGAGATGGATGGCACCATGCAAACACAACCACCCGTGCAGTGAACCCCCTTGGAGCCTCAGGAGCTGCACTGTCCCACACAGTTGGGGAAACTCCTATTTTATTATATAAACCTTCTATTACATTCTGAATCTAGGAACTGCCATAAAGCAGAGCAAGAAGCTTGCTTATTAAATAGGCATAAAGTACTTGGACAGTGATTAGTGCCTTTCTGGTTTGATACTAAAGTGATATCTTTATCTTCAGTGATAAATGAAGTTGATCTTCAGTGATAAATGAAGTTCCTGCTGGGGATAACGATATCCATTTGGGACCATTTGTGCTGTTTGTGGTGATGTGATGGTTCCCTGCTGCAGCAGCATCCCTCTGGGAGGAGAGGAACTCACGGAGTGTGGCCTGGGCAGATTCCTGCCAGGCTGCTGTGCTTTCCCCTGGTTTTTAAATGCTGTTTTGCCTCCAGGCCAGCTGCCACTGGAGAGGGGTTTGGTGAAGTGTTTTGTGCTGGCTGGGACCAGCTCACCTGCTCCAGGTAGTCTCAAACCACTGAAAGCTTCAGATTGAAATTAAGAGGATCTTTACAAAGTTGGGGAACTTCTAATAAATCTGCTCTAACTTTGTGTCCATAAATCCTTGGTGGAAGATTTGGTGCTGACTGTTGGAGACCGAAATGCTCTATCTGTGGGACCTCCTGCCATCTTCTCCCTGAGCACTCAGATCTTTGTGCACCAGGGCTAGGATTCAGGTCCTTAATGCCAAATTAGCCCCAGTGAGAGAGTCAGGAGTTAGTGCCCCTCTTCACAATGTTGCCATTCCACTGAAGAAACCTTCCACATAATAAAGATGATACTCATAAATGGAGAATCAGAGGAGAAGAGTTCTCAATGAAATTTTAATGTGTATCTCCTGTCTGGGCTGACAGAGGGGATATCTCCAGAGCTTCTGGGAGCAAGGGAAAACAGCTTTTCACTGCAATAACTGTCTGTTCCAGCTCTGTTTTAGCACCCCTGAGAAATGCCTGTGTACACACCTTAAATACTTCCAGGCATATTGAACAAACCTGTTCAAATAACTCCGCTGATTAAACATGTCATTACGCGAGGTTAACTCTGCATATGGTACTCGGCTAAGGTTAAAGGAGAGGTGGATTCCCTGGATTTAAACCTGCCCTGACTAATTTTAGTATGTTCTATAAATAGCCCTCCCAAATACTTGAGCAATTCATGTTCTACTCTGTAAAGGCAGAGAAGGTATCTTAGGTAATGGAAATCATGGTGATTAGTGAGGACTGGGGATGAAAAGATATAAAAGTAGTGCAGAAATCCTTTGATATATCACTCACTGTTCCTGAAGCATTTTCTTCTCCTTGTCTTGACTTTAAGTTTCCCTGTAGGATGTGAGTGAATCTACCTCCTAAATTCACACTCTTCAAAATTATTTTACCTTGCCTTTCCATGTGAAAATACACTTTCCTCCTGAGTTGTGCTTGGAAGAAATGGGGAAAATGCTGTATTTAAAAACAAACAAACAAACAAAAAAACCTCAACCAACCAACCAACCAACCAACCAACCAACCAACAAACCAAACAAAACAAAACAAAAAAAAACAGAAAAAAAGCCCCCGAGAATATTGATTTTGAATCTTTATAGAAGCATTTTAGACTAGTTTGAGTCCCTCCTGTGTTCATCTAGGGAGCAATACACAGGCAAAGTAATTAATTTGCCTAAGTTTTTGGCTCCCAAAAATGAGGCATTTGTTATTAAGTCAGTTGTTTGGGATGATGTGGCCAGGGAGATGCTCCACAGTCTGGTACCACAGCGCAACAGCCCTGAATCCCTCCTGGGAGAAATATGAGGAGACTTGGATGGAGAAGTACATCCTGATGGAGTCTACGGGCACTGCTTCAATAAAACACTGGGATGTTTGGCTGGAAGTCAAACAGTCCAGATCAGCTGCCCTGCTTCACCAGGGGTTTCCCTGCTGCCCTGCTCCTGTTGCTTCCCAGTCTTTGAGGATTGAGCTCATGGTCTCTGAAACAGCCAGCAGGGAAGGCATAGGTAGAACCCAGACCCTCAGCAACACCTGTAGCAAACAAATACATTCTCAAAGTTACATTGCAGCTTAATTAAAGGGGGAGAGGCCTGTCAGACTTAATTTATTTTTAAAAGCCCCATCAAATTTAATTTGTGAGAGCAGCTCTTCCATCTGCTTCCAGGCATTATCTCTGGAGTTCAGGAGAAAAACATATGTCTTGTGGTTAATAAGAATTTGTTTTAATGGATCGTATGACTGGGTGATTAATAACTGCTTGGCTCTGATTGTTCTCATTATAAGGAGAACACACAACCCCTCTGCCCAGCCCCAACATATTGAGAAAAGAGATCATAAAACAGGAGATGAAAAATTCCTCTGCTTGAGATGAAAGCAAATGGATCAAGGACTTGGCTGCACGGAGCTGCGCAGGGAAAGCAGCTTCCTATGGTTCTTATTATTCCTCTTTTGGGATTATGTATCAGATCATCAAATGTGCTCCAAGCAGGGCACTCCAGTTTGTATTTAGACGTGTAACTTGATCTGGTGTCTTGCTGCCAGAGGCAGTGTTGGCATTCAGGAGGTTCTGAGCAAATCCTCCTTTCCAGAGATTCCTTCTGTAGCCTTCACACATCCCCATAACCCCTCCAGAAACAGCATCCATAAGGAAATATCCCCAATGCACATCACAATGACCTCACCAAATTTTCCATTTTCCTCCTTCCCTGGCTTGCCCCTGGTTTTAACTCCATGTCACTGTTCCAAGCCAAAGCTCAGCACCTCGTGAGAGTTGCACCACATTTCCAGGAGAGCAACGGGGTGAGAACCTGACCCTCCTGTTCGGGGACCAACTCAGTTCATGCAACAACCAATTCCAGGGCAATTAATACTGTTTGCTTTCCTGACATGCTGGCTGCCTAGTGGAAATGGTGGGAGCTCTGGTGCTTGGCAGATATTCAACTCAGTTACTTCAGAGGAAATTCCTCGTACGTTAAAAGAGTCCAGCGATTAGGTTATCATCATCTCCACTTCTTATTCGCTCTGTTCACAATGAAAGCTTGCAAGAGAGAAATTTATTTGGTTGTTTTTAAAGGCAGGGGTTGCAGTGTGCTCCCAGGCAGGAAATAAAGAGCCATTATTCCCGGGGAGCCCCCTGGGGGATGGCAGGCACTCAGGCATGGGGTCCCAGGAGCTATAAAGCAACGCAAACCTGAACAGGGAACTGCTGTCGTTTGGGCTTTGATTTGCTTTTGCAGCGTTAACCTCATGTCAACCTTCAGAGCAGGAGGTCAGGAAAAGGTTGTAGCCTCAGACGCTGGAGAAAAGAGCTTTGCCTGTCTGAAATGAGCAGTCGTGCACAGTCTATGGAGTTAGCCTCAAATAATAATAATAAAGAAGAAATTACTACCTGAATAGTGCTTCTATTTCAGCTAAGAATTCTCATCCTATTTATGTGCTAAAGGAAAAAGAAAGAGATGTTCCAGAGCAGGTGTTAAAATCAATGTTTCTCCCCACAGTGGAAAAGGGAAAATAATATTGTTCTCTCTTTTTAAGGCATTCACCTAACCCTTCCTGTCTCCATGACTATGTGCTTGTGCAATCCTCTAATAACTCCCTTTTAGCTCCTGCTGCTTAGAATTGCCATCTGCCCTGAGATCTTCCTTTCACACAGAGCTGTGGGAGAATGTGGGCACCAGGAATGAAGTGTTAATGCTCTGATGTGGTCATGAAACCTTTGTAGAGCAACATAAAAATAGCAGTGATTGCACAATTGCACCCATGAAAATGGAGAGAGAGGGAAAATTGTAGAGTGCACACAGAATATTTCAATATCAGCTTTGTAGTTCCCATAAGGGACAGACAGATGGGGCCAATTGGATCAAACTGGGAAGTTCTCTGCCAAGCTGCATCCACTCATCTGCTCAGAAATATTAGGTAGCATATGGCATCTGGGATTTCCTGCTGTATCCCTGCAGTGCCACAAGGATGAGAGGGGGTTTTTGGGAGAGAAATGCAGCAAAAGGGGCAAAGTGGTGGAGAAGGGACAGGCACTGCTGAGGGGTTGGGAAGGGCTGGATCAGCCTGCAGGATCCTCTGCCACCTATGTGTGCAACCTCAGGTGCTGCACTGGGGCACCCTTTTGCACTGCTGAAAGTCTTCTGCAAGGATTAAGCTAATATTGAGGTATAAACTGTATTATTTCTTATTAAACTACAGCTCCTTTGGGACCCTTAAATGAGAGTAACTAAATTATTTGTCTTCAGGGAGACAGTTCCACAGAGGGGGGAAAAAGGATGATTTTGTTTATTAATTTCTTCTTTTAGCAAAGATTTTTCATGTTTAAAATAAATCCCCTAGACAAATATGGGCAGAGCCAAAAGTCCTTCTGGACAAAGGTTTCTGGAGCATGGAGATGGTGTGGAAACTGCCTTGGGCTGTCTCTCCATTTGGACTCTTGGTTGTGATAACACCTACTGCCTAAATTCTTGGTGGAGTTGGCTCCTGCCTTCTCACTGAGTCTGGATGGGACTCAGATGCTGCAGAGATGTGTTTGTGTGCACAGGATGTGATGATCCAGTTCAGATTACCAGGAATCCTGTGTTTGTAGTTTGCCTTGGATCTCTTCCCCTGAATGTGAAATGGGGAATCTCCACTCAACAGAATTTCACAGCTCTGTACATTGATGGTCCCCCATTTTAAGGGGACACAGCCATGTCCATCCCCCAAATTCCCTTTGAGATCCAATGTCAGATAATGAATATGCACAGAAAGTAGATCTGTTTGGGAAATGCTGTTTATCTGAAGTGAAATACTTAAAAGGAGATGATGAGTTTAATTATCCCATGGAAGACAGGTTTTGTTGTTATTTAAAGTTGTGTTTGGACTCCTTTCCAATTTTTTTTGTGTTTTTCATTTTATATTCTACTTGCAAAAATGAAAGAAATTAAGAAGGAAAAAAGAGGAAACTGTTCTGTGGGTATTTTTCCAGTCTTTGAAAGAGAGATAACTTTAAAGAGGAAGAATAAGAAGGAAGAAAGAAAGGAATGAAAAGCCAGAATCCTTCCAGATTTGGAGAACAACCCCAAAATGACGCCTTTCAAAACGAACATTTATCGTTTTGTTTCATTTTGAAAGTTTTCATTAGAAAAATAATTCAACCAAATCAACTATGTTTGTGGAAACTCCTGGGTTCCCTTGGAAACCCCTTTTATTTTTCATGGCTAGAACTTTATGAAGAAAATTGTAACCACGTCGTAGCTGTTGAACTGCCTGAGATTTATGAAGCACGTTAATCAATCACCTCGTCCTGCAGGTGCAGAATTTTATAAAAAGCAATTATGAGGAGATGGAGTGATGCCAACCTCAATCCCCTCTCGCCCCCACAGCCTGAAGTCAGCATCTTCCTAAAGCCTTCTGAGCACAGAGGCTCCACAAATCCCTACATCTGGAATTTTGATCCACACCCAGGAGCATCCCGACTGCCCTCACAGCATCAGCTCTTGCACATGGTGCTCTGAGGGCTCTGCTGAGGCCCCTTGGAGGTTTTTCCTACCATGTCACTGGGAGGATCCAATGGTTGGCCATGATTGGGCTGTAGAGATTCCCTCAGCACTTCTGTCACTGAAAATGGGTCAATGAATCCCTCTTCTCCCTTTCGCAAAAGGTTATGACATTTTTGTAATGAATAATGCTTAACCTGATGATCTTATTTCAAATGAATGATACTTCTGGCTGGGAGCAGGTTCTTCTCCCCACAATGCTGCTCCCTAGGGAGGACTTTGTTCAGGGTGAAGTTTTGAAGATGTGTTTTGGTCAGAGCAGCTTTTCCTCCACTCCCCTCCCCCGTGAGCAAGCAGCCCTTGTGTTCCCACCCCTCACCTGATGTGATGTTTTCTTATTCATACACTGCAGCTTGCAAAAACCACCCTGGAAGCAGAGCCCACCTCCAGCCCTGCCTGTGCTTCACACAGCATGGGCACAGTCTGTCTTGGAGCCTGGACTTTGGCCTGTCCATGGACATTTCCTGCCAAGAGTGAGAAATACCCTGAGAAGTGTGGGGTGCTGTGGGTGCCAAACACCTCGTGGTCATTCCCATTCAATCTGGGGTCACTTGAGTGTCCAAATGTTCAGAGATGCTTGTGCCATCCTTCAAAGGGGGATTTTTGTCATCAGCTTCATGGGGGCCGAGGAAGGAGCAAAACTTCAAGGTCATGGACTGATGTCACTTGTTAATGCAGCAGTTTCTCTGGGGTTTTAATAACCAGGACTGTCTCTGCCCTCCTGGGAAACCCCTGCTCTGCTGCTCTGCAGAAGTGCCTGAGTAAGGAAACCCCAGCCCATTACCAGGTGATGTTATCCCTGGAAGATCTTGGTGCTGAGAAATAATTAGCTGTCAGACAAGTTACTTGTTCTGCCTGCCCCTGTTGCCAAATAAGGTTTGCGGGTCTTGGATCCAATGCAGAATCACTGAGAATGGGGGAGCTGTGCCCAGATGAGATAGGAAAAGCTTATATGACACAAGAATTTATTACTTAGTCCCATTTACAGGAGGTCAAAAAGAAAATAACAATGAGATACAGAGTTTGAGTGTAATGTGGGTGTTAAGTCTTAATAAATTCTGTTGGTGACTTTGTGTGATGGACAGATTTATCTCCGTTAGGCTCTTTTGTTGCTTCCAGATGTATCTTAACCAGCACCAATCTGAAACTTTCCTCCCTTTAATAAACATAATAACTTAACACAACCTCCCCTCCATATCATCTGGCAGCAGTAGGAGCCTGGGCCACAGTTTTACTGGGGAAATGGTATTTTCAAGGTGGAATATTATGGCCAGACTGGATAAATACCTTGCATTTCCTTGTATTGTCTGGGAACATGCATGGAACAGTTCCCAGCCCACTCCTCAAAGGTTTTACAGCATTGAGAGGCCTCCATAATTTTCAAGCAGCCAGGAAAATATTAGATGAATGTCTTAAAAAGGAGAAGGGAAAAAGAGGGAGAGGAGGGCAAAAGCAAACTCATAAGAAAGCATCAAAGGGTATATGAGGAATACACGGAATGTGATTCCATTGGGATGGGGGAGACTCAATTTCTCCCTATTTTACAGGTTTCTTGATGAGCTAAAGGTGTCTTATGCCTTGGTTTCCCCTTTCTAAAGGAAAACTTATAGCATGTTATAGGGAAAAATAAATATACTACTACTGGTCTCTGTGAGCAGGAGGGATGGAGGTGAGGGGGAAGTGGGTTGGAGTCTGCCCTGGATCTCCTGGATCAGCACCCATTGCAGCAGCTGAGGCTCATCCAGCTGAAGAAAATTCAGTGGCCTCGGCCTCGTCCCTCAGTGTCCTGTGGTAGGGATTGTTGCTGTATAAAGGAGACAGTTTTAGCCAGAATGCCCTGCCCTAGAGGGATGGGAACGAACAGAGCAGGAGCAGGGGTGCAGGGTGGGATGCAGGGTCTGGATGGAGCAGCAGCCCTTGAAAGGTATAGGATGGCTGAATCCAAAGGCTCATCTCCATTAGAGAGTGTTTAACACCCCGTGCACGGCCTGAGTGTCACTGGGGGAATACAGAGGGCAAAAGGAGGTGTGAGGGGACAGAGGGAGCCTCTTGAGCCACAGCCTCATTCCTGATGCTCTTGGGATGCTGTGCCCACCCTCTGCACCCATCCCAGCAAGCCCGGGGTGGGGGGGGTGGGGGGAACTCTGGGGCTGCCCTTGAGATCAGGATCTGCTGAGGACACAAAAGCCCCCTGTGGGCACCGTGTGGGCTCCCAGCTCAGGGCTAACCCAGCTGAAGTCTATGGTGTGTGGGCTCTCTCCTGGTGGCTTCTGCTTCAGCCTGTGGGATTTCTTAATAACAGCAAATATACCCCCGTGGTTTCCCCCTGTCTTATTCCATCAGATTAAATAAATACCAATACATTTGCAAGAAACTGGTTAGTCATACTGAACTAGCCACAAGAAGACAGATATTCTACTTTTCTGCCTTTCAAGGCTCACAGAACATCCTACAACTATTAATTATTCCAGTTTCCTGACAGTTCTGCAGGTATATCAGATAGCCCTGGGTACGGAATTGAGTCCTGAGGATGGAGAAGGCTGGCTCAGCACACTGTGTGGCAGGGCTGCAAATGCAAAGCAGAACACTGGCCCTGCTGTTTCCTGCTCCAGCCTCTCCTCCGAGGAGCTGCTGGCTGGTGGAAAAGTTTTTGCTCAGGGAAGTGATCCTGGTTGGAAGCTTTCAAAGGCTTCTTGCAAACACAGATTAATGGGGTGGGGAATGTACTTTAAACATTATGGCAAACACCTTGGTCTTGTCCCTTTCAAGTGAAAGCTCCGAGGAAGGGAATTTGACTGATGTGTGCTTTTATCAAAGCTGTTCCCTGTTCTGTTGAGCACAGGAGCCTGCGGAAGTTAAGAACTTAATGGGGGAAGTGGGCATTAAACAGAAAGATCAAATGCATCAGGTAATAGCCAAAGGGATAAAAACTGTACAGCACCTGAGAGTGGCAATAAATGTATAAGGTTGCTCTCTCATATCAAATATTTGATTAACTGCTTCTAAATATACTGGGGACTGTACATCAGGGGGAAGATGTAGGTGAGCTGAAATGTGGTCTAAATATTTCAGGGACTCTGACCAACGAACCTGTAAAAGCCTTCCTAGCTCCTTGCTGCCTCTGGGAGGGCAAATATAAAGGTTCAGGGATTTATAAATACATTTTTTACTGGAGGAAAAACAATCAAATAAACAGAAAAAACACCATAGGAAGAGTGGATGGATAAAGCTGGAATATGGGGAGAAGTGCAACAGTAAAATTCTGTTTGATGTTGCAGAAGGGAAATGGGTTTTATTTCCTTTCTGTCTCTTACTGAAAATGGCTTTTGAAGAATTGAGATCAGTGGGATTTTTCCAATCTCATGCCTCCAAAGAACTCTTACCTAGTGGTGAGAGTGGTAGGCACTGATCTTTTCTCTCTGTGTGACAGGGACAGGACCCAGGGAACAGCTGGAGCTGTGTCAGGGCAGGGTTGGGTTGGATATCAGGGAAAGGTTCGTTCCCCAGAGGGTGCTGGCACTGCCCAGGCTCCCCAGGGAATGGGCACGGCCCCGAGGCTGCCAGAGCTCCAGGAGCCTTTGGACAGCGCTGCCAGGGATGGACAGGGTGGGATTGTTGGGGGGTCTGGGCAGGGACAGGAGTGGACTGGGTGATCCTTGTGGCTTCTTCCCAGCTCAGGCTATTCTGTAATTTCATGATTCTAGGACTCTGCTAGCGCATATGTAAATGTTTCTCTGCATGGGAGTGCTCTCCCACTTCTCTCTCTAATGCTGGGTTTCTCTAGAGGCAAAACATGTTTGGGAAATATTTTCAAATCAGCACTTCAGCCCATTCCAGAGAAGGACTTTGAAGTTTGTGTTTTTTGAGCAGCACTGCTTTGCCCCACTGGAACACTTCATATCCCAGGACACCAGAGAGCCCAGAAAGAACAATTCCTTCAGCTCAAAAGCCCCATTTCATGTAAAAGAACAAGAGCTCAGGGGCTTTGGCCTTCTGCCTCCCTGCAGCTGCTGGGACCAAACCTCAACAGCTAAAACCTTAAAATGTACCAAGGACAGGCAGCTCCCTGAAAGGCTCTGTTACCAAGGTGATTTTTCCCACCTTTGGGACAAAAAAAGTCTTTCGATATTCTAGGCTTCAATTTTCCTTCTTAATCTCTCTTAAAGTGAAGGACAGGTTCAGGAAGGTCCCACATGCTCCTCATTAGAGGCCATCTTGTAGTTCCACAGTAGGATAAGACAGCTGTGGGTCCAGTACAAATTTGGAGATCTGTCAGCAAACCTTGGGACCTGCTCCCCCTTGCCCACCTTGTCCCCACATGGCTCTGGGCTCCACACCACGAGCAGGGGGTGTGGAAAACACAGGTGCAAAGGCAGAGCCACGCTTGGGAATACTGGGGATGTTGAAACAGCAGAGGGCTGGGATGCTGGGGCAGTTCCCCCATCCCCAGCTGCTCCTGCTGCTCCCTGGGCTGGTTTTGCAGAAAGCAACATGCAACAATTAAGGAGGTGATGTGACATGATTTATCCCAAGGGCTTTAAACCACTGCACCAAAATTCTCTTTATATTTTGCTTAGTGGAGTGGGTTGCTGGGACAGGAGGAGGCAGAAGAATATGCATAACTGTGACTTTTCAGATCAAATCTATCAAATCAACTTTTTGGCTTGAATCACTTTTTTTGAGTGGTTTGGGCTGATTTGATCCCAGGTTTGAACTCTCCCTTTTGGCTCTGCTTTCTGTGATATCCCAATAAAGCAAAAAAAGAAATTACAGTAATGAAAGCATTGATTAGGTTTGTTAGGAAGAGGTTTGCTTCCAGCCTGGGTTGAAAGCTCTGTCAGGCACCAGACAGAAAGAGCAGGAAGGTCCTAAATCTGTGGTTATACGCACCAGAGGTGGCAGCTGGTATGATTAATCTCCTGCCCTTTCTGAATCTTGAGGTGAAGCAACTGAGTAAATGAGGAAAGGTAAGGAAAGGTCTTCATGGCCCTTTCTTTCATCCCAGTGGGCTCCTCATCTTGGAGTAAATGAAAACAGTCCCATCTGCAGACAGCTCTGCCATGGATCTGGGTTCGCTTCTTGCCAGTGGAAAACAGTGCAAACCGTGCACCTCCTGCCTGAGCTTGTCCTTGCAGCTTGGTGCACTCAAAGCTGGCTGTCTCACAGCCTCACTCAGCAGAATCTTGTTGCAAAACCTCAAATGCTAAAGAATAATATTAGTTATTAATATGTAAGACATTACTAAGTAACATAAACAGGTGTGGACTTCTTTCACTTATCCAGGAGGAGGGGGATTCAGTAGCAATTCTCCTTTCTTTGCCAAAAGCAATGCTGACACCAACCTGTGCCTCTCCTGATGATTCTAAGGTCTTCCACAGAAGGACACATCAGCTGCCAGGACCCATTTTGGACATGGTACCTTCATATCCCATTTAGCCTTACTTGGATCTATTTTCCATAAGGGAAAACCAAGCAGGAGGTGGTTAATTGGGACATTCCCAAAAACATCAAACCTCCCCCATGCAGGAACTCAAATCATGTAAATATTTTGAAAACAATTATGATTCTTCAATGTCTGAGCCATGTGTGGAGGGAGAAAGGAAAAATGTCACCTCACTTGGTCTCAAAATCCCCTGAGCCCCTCAAGGGTCCTAGCATATCCTCACCCCTTCTGCCTGCTCCTCTCAGCAGGTACTGGTGAATCAGCCATGGTGCTGTGCAGCTGCAGGAGCCCAGTCTCCAGACATCCCTGATCCTGCTGGGTTTGCCTCCTTGGTCCCCTCTTTCACTCAGAGTGGTCATTTGCCCTTCCCTCGCTCTCTGCTGTCTCTACCCCTCTGTGCTGCTGTGGCTGAGCCGAGGTGCTATGAGCAGGCACCACTCCCCAGCCCCACAAAGCCTTTGTGCCGGCTGTGAGGGGCACTGAGGGGCTGCACTGAACACAGAGAGCATTCTGCCTTCGCCCGTGCTGCTCCTCAGGGCCAGCAATAATAGTGTCTAATTAAGCAGAATAAAGAGAGATGAAGCATGATGGTTACAGGATAGAGAAGTTATTTGTCGGAGGGAGGTAATAAACTACTGAATCCTGAGTCCTGCTATGCTGGAAGAGGTGTAGTCAAAAGGAGCTGACTTGGAAACTTGTTTTTCTGTTTGATAAATTGACCAGCTTGGCTTGATATTTATTTCAGCCAAGTTTGTGTTTGTTTCAGCTGGGGTTGGTGTTTATTTGTGTGTTGCCTCAACAGAGTAATATTTTTTCATTTCTTCTAGTGAACTGAGGGCATCAAGACAGGGGCAGAGCACAGCCAAGATCAGCTGCTCATTCTCAGGGGCAGAGGTGCCCACTGCGCAGAGCTGCCCTGGGCTCTGCCCTGCCTGGCCCCGTGCCCAGGGCTGGTTTCAGCTTTAGCCCAGTGTTATTGCCTAGCCAGAGCCATGCATGTTATTGCATGGGCCGGAGCTACACGAGCCCTGCCCCATGCATGGAGCAGCAGGAGAAGGTGCAAGAATGTCATTGAGGTCACTCTGCGAGCCCCAGCTGTGGATAATGAACAATTCCTGACAAAATGAGGTGGTTGGAGCCGTTCGGAGATAAAAACCTGCCTGTCATTCTGTTGCACAAACCTATATTCCAATTTTATCTGCGAAGCGCGGTTCTCTTTTATCCACTTTCCTGTTTGAAGGGATTTGAGCAGAATAGATAATCCTAACTTTGAACATAAATCACTGAGCTGCACGGCTGATAGATGCTTTGCACTTTTTTTATGATAATGGATGATTGGAGGCTGGGAGGGAAAATGCCAGGGGCTTATCTCTATGGAGCAGCATTGGGAGGGCTGAGGGAAGGGGAGGCAGCGGCATGATGTGGGGCCGTTCAGTGTTTATTTATCTGTTTGTTTATTTGGATGTCTGAACTTGAGCAGAGGCGCTCTGGGATGTTACTGGGAACTTGGGGAGTTGGGGTCTGCGCAGAACCCAGGGTTCAAGGTGAGGGTGGGTGTCCCCCAGCCCTCTGAGATAACGGAGCCCCATATGGTTCCTCATTCCCCCCAGAGGGGCCTGGGGATGCCAAAGAGCCATCAAATAGAGTCTGTGGATTGTTACTCTTTAACTAAGAATAGTTTATATATATATAAATATATAAACATATATATATATATAAAAACATATATACATATGTTGCTGTATATATACAGCTCCTTTTTTTCTTTTACCCACAAAATGGATGACAGCTACAAAAGTGCACTTTTCCTTCTGAAGATGCAAATCCCCAGAAAGGTCATGTTCCATTTTGGTTTTGAATGTTTCTCATTTTTAAAAGATTTATTTTACTGCAATTAGCTTAAATTTCAAAGTAATTTTAAACCAGAAAACCGGATCCTTTCTTTGCTTACAACTTTTGTCTCTCTTTTTTTTCTAAATTAAGAAAGAAAAGAGAAAAAAAGCCTCAACATCAAAACAGATGCCTTCCCAGGAAAAGTTGTTTTTTTGATGAAACAGATTAATTGGGGTTTTCTAATAAAATAATCAAAAAACTTCCAGGCAGCTTTGCTGAGGCATTGAAGTACCCTTTTAAAGGATGGGCTTTTTCATGTTATCCTCTGAGAGTCGTCTTTCTGAGCGACTCTAAATGGCACCTTGGCAACTGTTTTAGGTTATATCTCTGGGTTTTTGCCTGTGCATGGATGAATTGCCCATGAATTTGGGTTCACAGGATGATTGTAATTTTGAAGTAAATCCCCAGTTTGCCTCCAGGTGAGCTCCAGCTGCTCTCCATCCCCTCATGAAGATTTAATGGTGCAAGTCAAAGACTGATTTTCCCAGCAGCTCCGCCCCACAGGCATGGTCAGGATGCTCAGACTGATCCTGGTGTGACATCATTGCATCACCTCCAGATGCACAGGAGATGCTCCAGTGGCAATCCCACCCACCCCCCAGGTTTTTGTCTCTCACAGATGCAGCTTTTGATCTGGAGTCACAAAGGATTCATGTTGAAAAAGCCCTCCAAGCCCATCACTTCCAAGCTGTGCCTGATCCCCATCTTGTCCCCAGCCCAGAGCTCTGAGTGCCACTGCCTGAGTCCTTCCTTGGGCACCTCCAGGGATGGGCACTCCAAACCTCCCTGGGCAGTTCCAAGGCCTCAGCACCCTTTCCATGGGGAAATTCCTGCTGGTGTCCACCCTGAGCCTCCCCTGGCACAGCTTGCCCAGTTTTCTGGGAAGCAGAAGTTTTTTGGAATGGATTTAATTATTCCATTGCAGTTTCAAAGAGAGTGCCATGAGCATGTACTGGAAAAGGAACAGCTCTTAGAAAAGGCAGTAAGTGATCAAGTCTCCCACAGGAGGCAATTTGGGTAATGCAATCAGCTCAAACAACAAATTCTTTAAACTTGGGAGAAAATTTCTTTGGAGCTTGGATAGGTCAATAACATTTTCCCCTATTTGGAGAGGAATAGAAAAATTAACTTTTTTTTTTTTCTTTGCCAGCATTTCTGTTATTTAACAGCCTTTTAGAAACCCATTTCCTGCGCTATTTTAAGCTGCAGGCAGAGGTAGGAGACCACATCTGAGTGACTATTTAAATCTCTAGACAGCTCAGGAGATAAGTCAAAACAAATTTCAGGATGTTCCTGCAAAGAGCTGTTTCCACTTAAGTCAGCCCCTTTGGGAGCCTGGTAACAGAATCACCTAATCTGCTACACATTTTATACATTTAAACAGGTCCATTTGAGAGAAAGTTTTTGAAATTTTCTGCGCAGTGAATACATAATGAATTCCACTGGAGGAGGCTGGAAATTTTTCCTGGTTTTTCACTCTTCGCTTTGTTGATGTTGATAACTTTATGGTATCCTGATTTTTTTTCTTTTACTACCATCTTTCAGGCTCCACACCATGCAGCACAACTCCTCCTTTGCTCCCCAAAAATTAAATAATGCACCTAGGCTGCTTGATGTGGGAAAGATGCTGTGCAGGGATATTCAAAGAATATCCAATCACTCCAAAATTCAGTGGACAGTGCAGGCTGGGGTGGAGTGGGCTGCTCACCCTCAGAGCCCTGTTTGACCTCACCTTTGGCTGCACAAGGCCGTGACTGAGCTGCTCTGCTGCTGACATTGGTTTTGCTTTGAAGAGGGAGGTTGGACAAGCAATGACAGATTTTCATTTTGGGGTCTGAGGGAAGAGGTGCACAAGGGATGCTGCCTGCCCTTTTTTCTGGATTGAACATTCTCAACACATCTCAGCAGAGAACTTTTCAGGGACAGTTCTCAGCTCCATGATTTCCTCCTCCTCCCCTGCAATCAAATAACAGAAGCCAGCAGATACAGAAGTTTCCTAAATGAAAAGCAGCTGCATTTGCCTTTTGGTGTTTCTTATTTTAAAAAAATGTTGGCCACACATAATCTGCAAATTATGGAGCAGAAACTGTTGAGTGGAGTCTGCCAAGCTAATGTAATGCTTGGAATTGTTCTGAAAGCTTCCTTTGTGATATTATTTTGTCCTGGATTTCCCAAATAAAACCGAATTTGGATTTCCTCTGCCTTGAGTTCTTAACCTGAACTCTCTTCCCAGCCCCATGTCATGGGTTGTGTTATTCTATTACCATCAGTTGGCACTGGGATGGGGAGTAGTGATGTGATCTTCTGTTGATAAGCCAGCTGATAAGAAACCATCAAGAGCAGTTTCCTTATCTCTTCCACGACCCACCCTCCCTCTAGGGATAGGTCTTCTGCTAATGTGACATTAAGTCCACTGATAAACTTCCATCATCCCATTGGGAAATGCTCCAGCCAGGGGGAGGAACCAAGCCCCTCTACCTGGATAAAAAACCTGAGACTTGGAACATCAAGTCAGCCTTTTCCACTGGACTCCCAGAGGAAGAACAGCCCCATCCATCACCACTGGACCTTCAGCGGAGGGTTGCACCTTTTCTCCAGGACCACTGTTTCAACAGAGCCACAACTGCTTCTCCAGGAGGAATGCAGCCACCATTGCAAGTAGACTGCTGCCAACACCCTGACCAACAGGGTGTCAGGTTGTATTATGACTTTGTCAGTGGTTTTCTTTCTCCTTATTGCATGTATTTTGTTTCCTTTTTGTTTTATTTTCCCTTTTTCTAATAAATTGTATTTCTGACTTGGGGTGTCTCGCTGGTTTTGCTTCTCAAAACAGAACACCCTATCAGAGGAGAGCAGCTGTAAAAGCTTTGATGGATTCAGGTCCTCACTCTGGATGTGCTTTTGACCTGAGATGAATTGTGTAACTTTTCTGCCACAGATGGTTTATCTCCTAAAGGGAATGATGTTTCCGTGGTAGCACAAAGGTTGGTGTACTGCACTATTTGACTTTATTTATTTTAAGATTTTCACATTTGCAGGGGCAAAAGTAGGGCAAATGCTCTGTTCCTCTCTGTGACGGCTACTTATGTTCTCCCTCTTCCATGCTCTAGTAGAATTTGAAGCTGAAGAGTCCACTGTGGTTGTTTAATTTGACCTTCTTCATAACACAGCAGGATCTTTGCTATTGATTCCTGCATCGAGCCCTGACTTGTGATCAGGCTGAAGGAGGTATTTTACACATCATCTATTAAAAGCACTGTAGTCTTTGAGAGGGTGAAATCTTTCCCAAGACTCTAGAGTAGCAGTGACAGAACTCACTCTCACAATGGGTCCTGTATGTACCAACAACATTTCACCTCTCATCCACTAAATGGTTTTCCATCAGCTTCTGACAGTTTCAAAGGAGGTTATATTTTTACTTTATATCTGCTTGTCTTCTCCTGTCCCTTCTCATCAGCTGCAAAATTCCAAATTGTATCCACAGACATAAACCTCATGTGAGGAACTGAGGAACATGCCCTTAAAGCCTTTCTTTCATCCCTCAGGTCCAAGTTTCTGCTCAGGACACAGCATTTTACATACACCAGTGTCACACCAGCTGCTCAGATGCTTTCAAGCTTCTTCAAGGAGAGTGCTGGGAAACCAAAATGGTCTGAAATGTTTCATGGACTTCTGTCCTCTGTTTTCTTACTAGTGTGGTGCTGAGAAGAAAGCATTCACCGCCCCATCATAATTTAACAAAGGCAGGAGAAGAAGTGCCCTTCCCAACCTGGATTTAGGCAGGATCTTGATGCTGGGGTTCTATAAACCCAATCATATTTCTAAGAGGTAGTTATCCCAGATTAGAGGGAGGGCAATGGTGATGTTTGTCCTTCCTGGTAGCATGCGGCCTCACACTCAAATGTCCACGCCCTCCCATCAGCCTGGACAGCTGCTTGGGACTGTCCTCAGACTGGCTGGTGACCAGGCAGGAGCCCATGGGAATGCAGGGAGAGGTACCTGCTCCAAACTCCTGAGACAGCAGGGGAGGAAAAGCTAATATGGGCCCCCTTAATCCTGGGTGCTGCCCTGCCAGCTCCCAGTCAGATACCATTACTGGGAATCAAACAAAACTCTGAAGATGGCTGTTCCTGAGGTCTGACTGCAAATTGATCTGGCTGCAGATCCCTCCCTTCACCCCCAGCATCTGCGCAGACACTGGGGATGAGGGGATGGTGCTGAGCTCTGCTGAGCTCGGCTGGCGAGGGGGAGGGGGGTGGCCCCAGCCTGTGTTCAGAGGCAGCTGAGAAGGTTGGAAGTGTGGGAAAGGAGTGGTTGCTGCAAGTCACCAGTTCAGCCCTGCTGACAATCCTGGGGCACAGCTCTCAGGGCAGGAGATTGGGCTTGGTTCTTCTCCCGCTTGCAGCAGAAAACCCCATCCTAGAACAGCACGTGTTGTGGAAGGCTCAGAAGAACCTGTCCCTGTACCTGAGAGCTGTTGGACAGCAGGATTCAGTGATTGAGCACCACTCAGCTGCCTGGTGAATGGGCCTTGACTGGAAATTCCTGATGGTTTCAACCCTCAGCAAGGGACTGAGGATTTGAGCTTTGGTGCCTTCCCAGAATGGTGATGCTCAGAGCCATCTCAGAACACCTCTGCATAGGCAAGGCAGCTTGCTGAGGGACAGCAGGATTTTACTGAAGCCAAAACAGAGAGAAAGTGCTGAACTTTTGTTCAATTGGGCTTTTTTTTTGATAGTCAGCATATTCTTGTGCTACTGAGTTTTGACATTATTTTGATATGCCCCATCCCTGGAAGTGTGCAGGGCTGGTCTGGTAGGGGCTCTGAGCAACCTGGGACTGTGGAAGATGTCCCTGCCCACGGCAGGAAGGTGGAATGAAAAGGAACTTCTGGCTCAAGCCATCCTGTGATGAATCTGTGACATGATCCTGATGGGTCCCTTCCAATTCAGCAGATTCTATGATTCAATGATTCTATGATTCATTTCTGTGCAGCCAAATAATTTAGTTTTTTTCTGTTCTTAAAAAAAAAAAAATAATAAAAAAAAAAAAATCATTCTTATGGTGAGGTCAAAGTCCATGCAAAGTATTTTGAATTTATCAAAATAAAATGTTTTGGTGATTTCCCATCAAAAAGCAAAGTGAATTTACAGTCTTGCAAAGTGGCCTAATTTCATTAAGTCAGCCTTTTCTTAGAAGAAAAAAGAATCTCTAGGCAAGTCCTTCAAGCAGCCCTGGTACAAATCCCTGTCCTGTATGGAAAGCAGACAAAACCTGTGGAGAACACTGGGATGTCCCAGCCTCCTGCTTTGCTGCAGCTCCAACAGCAAAGAAAACCCTGTCAGACAGGTCTGGCAGTGCAGCCTGACTGTGTCCCTGGGAATTTAATGGGAGCCTTTGCGAGACAAACACAACTGATTGTTCTGTACAACTTGTGGAATCTTTCATCAGAGAAACCTGTTGGAAGGATGGGGTTTGGTTTGGTGTTCAAGGACAAGTAACTCCAGGAGTTTGATCACAGCCTCTTGAGTGATGAGGTGTGACGTTCCTCGCTGATTTGTATTAGTGGTTCCCAAACCTTGACACAAAGTACACAGCAGTGGTGTTTTTTTCTCCCCTGTATGATTAAGAGAGCATTTGGTCCTATAGATAGAAGTGGTAATTGACTATATTTAAAGATTAACTCAGTGTAATGCATTCTGAAAAGAAAAATGTCTTTAAGAATGTTGTCAATCATAGAATTGATGCCTTTTTTAATACAGTCTAAAAGTGTTATAATTTTAATACCCCAGAGGCCAAAGCAAATTATCAAGCTGAAATTAGAGATTAGCAATTTTCAATTTCTCTCTCATCTTACATTTCATCTTCCACCTTCTTCTGCAGGATAAAAATGAGGAAAAACAATATTTGGCATGGGAGGGGAAGCACAGGAGCCTGGCTGTGATGATATCCTGCCTTGAAGATCTGTGCTGACCTCATGAGTGCCCCGGGAAGCAGAGTCTGATTAGAGCTTTGATGGAGCAGCACATTGCCAGGGACTGAGAGCTGAGGAACAGCCAGCAGCAGGAGTGTGTTCAGCAGAGTGTTCAGGCACCCGAAGGTTCAGCCTGTTTAGAAAACAACTTGCCCCGTGTAATTTTAGGACCAACTGAGGTCTGGAGTCACAGACCTCAGGGAGGTTGTGCTCTACAGGTCATCATGCTTTAGTGAAAACGCTTTTTCCAGTGTTAGGTAGTTGAATTTTTATTGCTGGGGGCCAGGTGTGCAGATGTGTAGGTGGAGTTCAGTCTTCTAAATGTAAGGGGGCCATCCTGAAAACCCCTTTTAGGTAGAGCCCAACCTTATGGGCTCTGAAACTCTAGAGGCACCAGAGTTTGTACTATAAGGTGTTCCTGTCCATGCACAAAAACCCTGTGTGAAGGGGCCAGGCAGCTGAATGGCTGCCATGCACAGAAACTGGGCCAGGATCCCCAAACTACCAGTTCCTCTGCCAAAGGGACTTTATCCCTGAAATATTCATGCAGCCTATCTGATGAGAACAGAGCTCTGCACAGCAGACTGTGGTGGCTGGGGATTTATTTTCAAAAGCAGTTGTGCACAGGGGAGCTCTGCCCTTGGATACACAGTTCCTGGGTCTGGATTAGTTGTTCAGGGCATTTCCAGGTGGAGTTTCATTTTTAAACTGAGAAGATTAAATCACCACAATCCCTTCAGAAGCTGCAAGAGTCTCTCAGCCCTCAGACTGCAGTTTTCTGGTGGGAAATTTTCCAGATGAAAATATGTCTTACACGGAAAAGAAGAAGACAACAAAGAAATTCCTCCACCACACCAAAAAGGAGAAAGATCTTGTCATGGCCCCATTTGGCAGAGCTAGTTTTGAGGAAGGAGACTGACTCATGACCCTTCCATGTAAATTCTCCTGGCTGGAGAGCCCTGCTCACAGGATCACTCAGAAACTGGAGAAGTTTGGGTCTTTTCTGCCTGGCAGCACTGCTAGAAGAGGAGAAGTGGGCTGGGCACCACCGTGGGTGAGCTGTGGAGCACCAGGAAAGGTCTCTGATTGGCACCAGTCAAACTGGTAACCACCTGTGTGTGTCCTGGCATGTGTGTATCTTGTTCTCCTCAGCACCTGGGGACTCTGGAAACAGGACTCCAGCACTACTTGCATTTGAAATCTTTTCCCATGAAAGATCAGCCTGGTGCTGTAAAAGGGAGGTTATTGCCTTTGTGTTCTGGTCTTTTCTTCACAGACAGAAGACGCGTATTTTCTGGGGGAAGGATTGAGGCTTAGAATAACTGAAATAAGAACAGTATTCCTCATGAACTCTGGACTAGATAGGGGAATGAAATTCTCTGTAGTGAAAACATTATGCTCCCACCATAATCTACTAAAACAGTCTTCATTTCCCTGGTGTATGAAAGTTCTCTTCTCTTATTGCATTTAGCATGAAATCAGAGCTCTCAAGCTGTTTGATGCTGGGCAGTGTTTATGCCTTGTGCTGTCATAATAAATGCCCCAGATCCATCATAAAAGCAGTTCCTTTGACACAGAGGCTGATTGAAAACTGCAGGAGAGGTGTGGGGCAGTAATGGAGATTTATTTCTTGTGCAAAGGAATTGGATTATCATCTTGTGGAGAGTTATTTTATCTTTCCCCTGCCCAGTTGAGTCAGCCCAGTTACCGCCACCCATTGTATGAAATGCATCAAGGCAGGGAGGAACCCAGCCCTGCCACCTCGCTGGCTTCTCTTGGCAGAAGAGGGTGTTTCAGATAATTTACAGAGCCTGTCCAGCAGCACATCCTCAGGACGGCCCTTATCCAATCAACTCTCCATTCACACAGTTCTGACCTCCATCAGGACCTTGCATTTATTTGGCCCTGTTTTACTGTGGTGGACTTGCTCACTTCTAATCCAACTCCATCATTTCTGGGCTTTATATGTCTAGGGGTGAAGCAGGTTATAAAATACTTTCAAGGATATTTTTTATTGTGTTTTGTTTAAGAGAAGCAAGTCTTCATTTTTACTGTTTGCTAGGCAACTACAGAAATTACTTTTGTGCTGGCACTCAGGGTGTGTAAACCACACGTAAACCGCTCCAGGCCGCTCCGCGCTCTGTCCGTGGTGCTGAAGCCGCCCGCGGGGCGGCTGCCGGCGCCGGTGCGGCTCCAGGGAAAGTCGCTGCCGAGGGGCTCTGGAAGGGTTTGGGGATCTGGCTGTCTTGGTCGGTGTGGTATGCGGTGCACAGATGTCAGCAGAGAGCCTGTGATGTGGAAGGGGTTGAAAGAGTTGGCCCTGTGGTCCTTAGGGGTGACTCCATCGAGCCAAGAGGGAAGGAGAAACCCAGGGGTCCAAATCCTGGTGTTGCTCAGGGATATGAAGCACAGGTTTATTATGTTTAAGAAAATATAGAGGTTTCAGCTTTAAGAGTTTCTGGCTGGCAGTTCTCATTAGTGCTGAAGCACTGAATTGAAAAAAGGAAAAAAGAAGAAAATACATTTAGGCAAGTCTGGAAGTCTCTCCCCAACAGCTCAGAGTGGGGATTTAGTGACCTAAATATTTCCACTGAGTAAGTACTGGGTGTCTGCATAAGGGAGTGTGAGTGCAGGAGACGGGAAGTGTGGGTCACTGCCAGCTCCACTGTGGGACATCACTGCAATGAATGGAACTATTTGTTTAAGTGCTTTGCCACACTAATTGCTTGCATGAATTTTTTGGCAAGCAGGGTGTGTAGTTTGAGGCATACTTGAAACCTTTGAGCTGGGTTGTGCTGTAGAGCAGAGAGGATCCTGGGCAGAAAATCAAGCAGAAGATGTTCTGTTCTTATTATTATAACTGTGTTTTCTGTGTGTCAGAGATTTGTGCAAGAACTGATGATGGGGGGAGTGTTGAGAGCAGACATTGCACTGGTGAGCCCTTTAGTCCAGGAACAGTGCTTCCCCAGCAATCCTGAGCAAAGAGGATTCCAGCTGCTTCCTGTAGTAATGAGCGAAGGAGTGAGAGGCAAGAGGGCTCTGTCTCATTTTGGAGTTCAAGACTCTTTCAGTGCAGCAGTGGGGAAGCACTGTGAGAGAGAAGTTTCTGCCTTATGAGATTCCCAGCCTCTGGCTCTGTAGCTCCTGAGCCCATGCAGGAGGTCAAACCTCCTCCCAGTTCTCAGTAGCAGGAGGAGCTTAGCAATGGCAGTGCCAGTCTGGGACCTCCTCTGGTGATAAACATAACCTGGCACATCCCCATGAAACCTTCGCAGCAAATTTCAGTTGGTTTGTTTCAATTAAATTTTAAAGGATAATTTTAAGATGGTTCAGAGCATCTGGAATCTCACATGATGCTTTGTACACATGACCTCAGCACAGGTCCCTTCAGTCCTGCAGACTTTGTGCTGCTTTGTTCTCCTGGCTAGGATAACTCCAGCACTCAGGTGTGTTCCTGGTGTGTGAAGAGAAATAGACACCTCCTCATTCAGACCATGACTGCCTTGCTGTCTTTCTACAGGGGATAGGGGTTGGTCCCCATAAATTCCTGTCCATCCTTGGCTCTGAATTGCTCTCTGAAGGCCCCTGTCTCCATTGACAGGAAAATGATCCCAGAGTGAATTGGTTCTTAAGCTTCAATTTCAATAATTCTTCCTCAGACCCTATCGAGTCTCTGTGTCCCTAGAGTTGATACAGCTGGTTTCCATGCCAGGCTTGGCTAATTCTCTAGGTTCTCAAGTACCTCTGCAAATTGTGCCTCCACGGGATCCATCATCTTCTCAAGAAATAGGAGCTAACCCCCTACCTATGATCTCTTTCCTGTATTTTGTCTGACTTTGAGCCACCCACTCCAAGATCCCTTTACTTAAGAGCATAAGGTGTCCCATCCACAAATATTACCAGCATCCACAGGGGATTTTTAATGTTTTGGGGGATCATCCAGTTATGTTATGAGGGTAACAGGCATTTCTTGCCCTGAATTTCAGCGTTTTCATCAGGTGCTCAAACTGCTCTTAAGCTGTCTGGTCCTCATGTTTTACACATCACCAGCTGAAAGATCTGAGATCAGGTAACCTGGCATAAGAGGATGATATTAATTGATCAAAATCTTGGCAAATATGGATGGAAGTTGTTACTTCGTAGTGAGTTTACTCTCCATGGTAAATGCTGGTTGTGGGGCCAAATGTGGAAAGGGAAAGGTTTTGTAAAAAATTTGAAAAGCTGCCAGGAGATCTCTCTGTGTGGAAAATCCTCCTCTGCCTAGAAAATACTGTGAAACAGTTTTAGCTACTTAAGAAGCAAAATTAGAAATCCGGACTGGAGTGACGGAGTCAGGAGTGTGAAAACATCAACCACCTTTACAGCTGGGGAGCAGAGAATTGTCTAGGTGCTCTGTATTAAATTGCATTTTAATCCACAGTCAGCCTCCTCTGGACCTCTCTGAGGTGACTTGTGGAGTTCAGGGGGGCTCTGAAGATGCATATATTCCTTCAGGGTTTACTATTCCACCAGCTCTAAATTTCAGAGGGACCTCAGCACAAGAGATCATTAAACAATTGAACATTTTCCCACTGACATGCGCATGAATGGTATTATGGAATATTGCCCTCACTTAGGTTATACAAATTCATAGTCATTGACAAACCTATAGAATCTTAAGCCATAAGAAACATTTACATCACACTTCTGATGCCTCAGCCTCAGAACTTTTTTACTCAGGTACCTTGGTATGAACAGAGTAGAGTAAGTGACCTCTCCTCATATGAATATTCGGTACTAAACAAAAAAATAATCTGAAACTGGATGGGAAGTTCAAAATCTCAATCCAAGACATCTGAAAACAAGTACTTGACTTTTATTTTATTACAAAACATTTTCAAACTGAATTCTTTGAACTATTGTAACTGAAAAAGTGAGTTGAAACACTGAATTTCTGTTTCAAAAGGCCAAAGCATCATTTAGCAAGAAAGGTGGTGAAATGCATAATTTCCTATGAAAAGTTCAATTTGATGACCACACTTTCCAAATTAAAAAAGCAAAGAAAAAACAAAACAAAACAAAACAAACCACAAAAACAAAAACAAAACAAAAACCAACAACAAAAAACCACCACCAATAACAAGAAAACCAAACGAATGGCAAAGAAGGTCAACACTTGCATATGTCACACACCCAAGGCCAAGCAGGAAGATTGTAGAGAAATGTAGTTTAAAACAAATGTGTAAGAGCTGTAGGTTTGCCATGTTTAAGGAAATAGAGAGGCTTTCAGCTTTATAGGTTTCTGATGATGTCTCTGACTTGGACTGAAGCAATGAGGAAAAAAAAAGGGAAGAAATTTTGTCTACTTAAATACATATATTAACTATAATTATTTCTGAAGTGCCTTCCATGGTGAATATATGGAGGTTTTGCCTCCTGCTCTCACTGTAGTTGGCAGGGTTATGACAAACCCCTCTGCTGTGTACTTGGGGTAGGATTTTCTCTCTGCCAGGGTGGTCGGTTCCACGCCAGCAGCAGAACCAATGTTTTCAGTAGGAACCCAGCAGATCCTTTCCTGACTCCCCCCTGATCTTCAGTCCAGACTGAGATATGGACAGGAGAGCTGAGAAGGGGCTCAGAGGATGTGGAGCCAGTGCTCCCTGTTGTCCCTGCAGGGCTGGAAACATTCCAGCACTACATTCCCTACCTGGTACTGCAGAACACACAGGGATTTTTGCAAAGAGTTCATCACTGCCCAGTGTGGAAAGCAGAGCAGTTCTGAGGGGCACAGACAAGGGGTGACTGGACCTAAAAGCTGCCAGGACAAACAGAGATGTGTGCAGGGCTGGCTGAGTTTAGTTCTGCTCACTGAGCACATTGTGAAACAATCCCAGACTCCGAGAATCGTTTGGATTGAAAGGGACTTCTGGAGATCACCTGGTCCAACCCCCCGCCAAGACAGGGTCACCCAGAGCAGGTGACAGAGGAACATATCCAGGTGGGATTGGAATGTCTCCAGAGAGGGAGACTCTATGCTCTCCCTGGGACACTGTTCCAGTGCTCTGCCACCCTCCATGGAAAGAAGTTCTTCTTCATGTTGAGGTGGAATTTCTTGTGTTTTGGTTTATGGCTATTGCCCCTCATCCTGTCACTGAAAAGAGTCTGATACCATCCTCTGACATGCCCTGCAGATATTTTTATGGATGTATTTTATTTGTACGTATATGCATGTTGAGATTAAAATTAGTTTTTATTCATCTCTTGCTGGATGAGCCTAGGCCTGGTTGGAGCTGGTCTGTGGTGTTATGAAGAGTGAATGTTTGCCAGAGGTGCTTAGAGTTGTAATAGATGGTATGGATTAATTAATGCTCCTATGAAATATAGACACGACTGTGAAATACTCATGTTCATAAACAAGTTGTGCATGTATGAAAAATATCTAAGAGTTTAAACCCAAAAACAGCAGTGGGGAGGATTGCTTCACAGAATTGCGAAACCAGAGATGGCAGCGAAGGGGGAGCCTAATTTACAAACTAAAAGACGTGGCTCCAGCGGAGATGAACCCATCCTGGGACTGACTGGGGAACACCCGGGTGATGATCGGCTGACAAGTGCCCACCATCGAGATAACCGGGGTCGTTAGACCTTCGCATCTGAATGCCAGGTTCCCTAACTCGGCATCTGATCTCATCACTTCCCAGAAATGGCTTTGTCCAGTCCAGCACGGAGAAAAGGAAACCTCATGAATATGTGAAGCAACAAAGGAATAGGAGAACCTCTGCCTCAGGCAGAAAAAACTGTATAAAAACTGACCCGATGGAGGCAGCATTTGTGAACAGAGGGGGTTCTGATGCGATAGAGGTCAGACCAGAGTTCACCCAGCGCCGATCCCGGGCTTGGCGTTGTCCCTTTAATTGTGGCTATCCAAATTGTATCTTGATCATGAAATAAAATCTCAATTTTTTTAATTGAATTGGCTGAATCACTAATTTACTTATAACAATCTGGTGACCCCGATGTGATCTGATTAGGGGGACTGGGGACCCCTCTCCTTTCAGGAGGCGCCCCACTGATTTTGACGGCCTGACAGGGCTGGGAGATCTTGAGGAACCAATCAGACACCGAACTAAAAGCCGGAGCCACAATTAAAGAGGGGATAAAAATGGGCCCAAAAGCTCTCGGGTGATCCGGACAGACCCAGGGAGAGGGGTCTCTAGAGCCATGGTGCAACTTTTTTTTTTTCACTCATAAAATTCTACGTGTACGAAGAGCCCACGTGGGAAAACGAACCGTAAATATAGTGTGGTTGAGTGGAGTGTGACTGAGCGTGTATGGGAAACGTGATATCATCACGGAGCACAGAGCGAGTGTGGATCCTGTGACCGCAGTTCCACTCTCCTGCAAGGGAAGTGGTCGGGCAAAGGGGAAGCGGACGGAATATGGTATAAACTCGTTGTCACACGGAAAAGCCCAAAACTCAGGGGGTTCAGGGAATCGGTCATGGGGAAGGATTAAAAAGGGAAACTCATTCTCCAATGTTGGGAATTGGTTAACTTTTTAATCCAGGACCTGGTAAACCCAGGAAAGAAAAGAAAGGAGAGCACAACTCCAGCCAAAAATCTCACAGACCAGTTCACTGTGAGACTTGTAGACTGGTAAGTACCAAAAAAAAGGGTTTTTTAAATAAAGACGGTACAAGGATTCTTTGGAGGATCTCTGCGCAGAGTTATGGTAAGGTATTATTTTTTTGTGTCTCTAAAAGATGGGACAAAGGAAAAGTAAGGTTTGGGGAAAAAACCCGTAAAAACCTACAAAGAAACACAGATGGGGTTTCCATGAGATTCCAAGGGTTAGCCCATTGGGGTGGATGTTAGAACATTGGGAGGAGGGTCCCGAGAAGAGGGGAAGGTCAAAGGAGAAAACGCTTAAATATTGTCCAGAAATATGGGAGGAGAAAGAAATTAGGAAACACCTAGCATGGCCGGTGTTTGGAACCTTCAAAAAATGGATTTGTCAGGCTATACAGGATTATGTGGACGGTAAGTATCTGCAGGATAAAGAGGAGAGGGATTATGCCAGGTTCTGGGAACACGTGAACACAGGGTTATTCCCGGTTAAAACTTACAGGGGTGCTGCAACTCACATGGAAGGCTGGGAGCCCTTGGATAACCTCCCACCCCCATACCTAAACCCTCCACATCAACCCACACAAGCACAGGCACCTCCGTTACCCATACAGCCCCCAGAAATCCTGCTCTCACCAGGGCAGGCTTCAGCACCACAGCATCCACAGCAATACCCCCAACCCCCACCCCCATCACTACCAACAGAGACTACAAGGCAAATCCTTTGCACTGAAGGTGCTGGGTCTCCCCCAGCCAGCAGAACACAGCAAAGAGCAAGGGGGATAAATAATGATAATGGTGAAGGTGAGGAAAGCAGACATAATCTGCTCCCCTTAAGGGAAGTACCAACTGCTCCGGGAGTTACTGGGTTCGTTAATGTACAAATTAACAAGGGGGATGTGAGGGCTTTCAAGAAAGAAATGGAAAGGTTGATGGATGATCCGATAGGAGTGGCAGATAGATTAGATGAATTCCAGGGAATTAGCATATATGCATAAGATGATATTAATGCTATACTAAGGTCACTATTTAACAATGAGGAACAGGAGATGATAAGGCAAGCTGTGATATGGGACTGGGAGTACAGAAACCCTCAGGGAGAGAGGGGTGACCAGAGACGGCCCGACCAGAGACCGACCTGGAATGCTCAAATGGAGGAAGGAAGGCAAAGGATGATACAGCTAAGAAATATGGTCATACAGGGGGTGCAGGAGGCGGTTCCAAAGGGTCAGAATATGAGTAAAGCTCTGGGGGAATGCCAAGGAAGGGAGGAAACGCCTACTGAGTGGTTGGAAAGGCTGAGGAAGAGTCTTTGGATGTATTCTGGGATGGACCCTGATTCCCCAATTGGGGAAATACTGTTAAAAACGCAATTTGTGGTGAAATCCTGGGAGGATATACGTAGGAAATTTGAGAAAATAGAAGGGTGGCAGGAGAAAGGGTTACAGGAGTTGCTGAGGGAGGCACAGCAGGTTTACATGAGGAGGGATGAAGAAAAACAGAAAATTCAAGCGAAGGTGTTGGTGGCCGCGGTGAGGGAAGCGCAAAAACAGGAACGGACTCGAGAACTTGTGAAACCAGCACAAACCAACAAGCCTCAGAGGAAACCAAAACCTCCTTAGGGGAAGTATACAGACAATCAGAAAGGTGGTTGCAAGTGCTATTACTGTAAACAAGAAGGTCATTTTAAGCGGGAGTGCAAGAAAAGACTGAAGGATGAGAAGATTTTCCAGGAGGACTGCAGGTGTCAGGGGCTTTTTAATTTGGGGTCCAGAACATCTAGAGAGCCCTTGATAAAATTGAAAGTAGGACCCCAGAGGCAGGAACTGGTGTTTCTGGTAGACTCGGGAGCTGAACAGAGCAGTGTTCAGTGATTACCGCCAGGATGTGCTAAAAGTAAAGATACTATGGTGGTGATCGGGGCGAAAGGGAAGCCTTTTAAAGTCCCTATAATTAAAAATGTAGAAATAGAGTCTGAAACAAGGTTTTGCTTGGGGAACATCCTGCTAATTGAGGAAGCAGATTATAATCTACTGGGGCAGGACTTGATGGTAGCCTTAGAAATAAGTTTCATTGTGCAAGAATCCAGACTCATGGTAAGCCTGTATACACTAACCGCGGAAGATGAGACAAAGATAGATCCCAAGGTATGGCATACCGAAGGGGAGGCGGGGAGGTTAGAAATAGAACTGATCCATATAGAAATCGAATGACCAGAAGAATCAACCAGGGTCAAACAATATCCCATCCCTGTGGAAGGGAGACAAGGTCTGAAGCCCGTAATAGCAGACCTAATAAAAAGGGGAACCTTGGAACCTTGCATGTCAAGGCATAACACCCCCATCCTGGCTGTGTGAAAAGCTGATGGTACCTATAGGTTGGTACAAGACCTAAGGGCCGTAAACAGGAGGACTAAGATGCTGTTTCCTACTGTTTCAAATCCTTACACTTTGTTAAATAACATCTCCTCTGAGGATACCTGGTACAGCGACTGACTTGAAGGATGCATTTTGGACTTGTCCTTTAGCTGAAGATAGCCGGGATTATTTCACATTGCAGTGCGAGGATGCAGAGGCGAACGGAAAACAACAACTCAAATGGACTTTACCTCAGGGGTTTGTAGACTCACCAAATCTGTTTGGTCAGGCTCTTGAGCAATTGTCAAGCCAATTCAAACCGACTGAGGGGACTAAATTTCTACAATATGTGGATGACTTATTAGTGGTGGGCCCGAGGGAAAAAGACAGAAGAGCAAGCACTATAGCACCTTACTCAACTTCCTGGGGGACAAAGCGTTAAAGGTCTCAAAGTCGAAGTTGCAATTTACTGAGCCAGAAGTAAAGTGTCTAGGACATTGGTTAACTAAGGGGAAAAGTAGCTAGACCCTGAGAGGGTAGCCAGGATTGTTGCCTTACACCCCCCCCACCACAAACGAAAAGAGAAATAAGACAGTTATTAGGA
>WBNO01010937.1:495-72392 GCA_013400575.1 Peucedramus taeniatus
CTTTTTTTTTTTTTTTTTTTAATTTCTCCAACTGCAATACAGAGGTTTGCAAAACACCTTAGAATTAAAGAAATTTTTAAAGAAAAAAGGTCCAGCCTTTCAAAGGGTAGTCAAAGACCTGCTGGTTTATGATAGTATAATTTATTGCTGAGCCTTTGCTTTCTCCTTTATTTTTGTATCTTTCTAAAAGTTTTTTTTTCCTATTCTGTTATTAATTTTTCTATTTTTTCCCTTAGCAATCAAAGATGTTGTGAAATTGTGCCATTGCAAACTAACTGTAACTGGTATGAAGGAAAAGAGAAATTTTCTGTGTTTAGAGAGCAGCAATTGATAAAAGACTGTCAGAAGGCAGAAAAAAACTACTTTGTCCAGTTCCTGATTTTGAACTGCTCTAAATTTGACTTCTATGTCATGTAAGTTACATAAATGCACAAGTTGCTTCTGAATTTGGACTGTCATTTTTTTTCAATTATTTTTATTTAAAGGCTCAAATAAATCAGAGGGTGAACCTGTCCTCCCACAGTTTCCAGGACCTAGATTCTGTAATTCAAGTTGCCTCACTGGCACACTCTAGAATTATGTTCCTGCTGTTCCTGTCATTGCTGTGATTCATTATTAGCAGACTTCCTTGATGTGGATTTTTTTTCCTCAAGTATTAGCATCCAGCCTGTTGTGCTCATCAGATCAAAGATCTCTGACCACAACATATGTGTACCCAGAGAGTTCCATTGCCTCCTGGGGAAAGAGCAGGGAAGATTCAGGTCTGCTACAAATATGTGCCTCCATAATTAAAGAAAAAGAGAGCAGCGCTTCAGTCAGGTCTTCACAGAATTCCAGAATCATAAAGGCTCGCTCAGTGCCACCACTGTCATGGCCAGGGACACTTTCCACTATCCCAGGCTGCTCCAAACCCCATCCAGCCTGGCCTTGGACACTGCCAGGGATCTAAGGGCAGCCACAGCTGCTCTGGGCAACCTGTGCTAAGGCTTCCCCACCTCCCAGGGAACAATTCCTTCCCAAAATCCCATCTAGCCCTGCCCTCTGGCAGTGGGAGCCATTCCCCTTGTCCTATCACTGCAGTTCCTGAGGAATTGTCCCTCTCTGGGTTCCCTGCAGCCCCTCAGACCCTGGAAGGAGCTGGGAGCTCTCCACACAGCCTTCTCCTGTCCAGGCTGAGCAGCCCCAGCTCTCCCAGCCTGGCTCCACAGGGGAGGTGCTCCAGTCCCGTCAGCACCTCCATGGCCTCCTCTGGACTCACTCCAACAGTTCCATGTCCTTCTTATGTTCAGAGACCAGAACTGTTCACAGTGTTTGAGGTGGGGACTCAGGAGAGCAGAGAAGAGGCAGAGAATCCCCTCCCTCACCTGCTGGCCATGGTGAGCCTTTCCCAATCAGATCTTTGGAAACCTGACTCTTCTCTCACACAAATGAAGGTATTTCACTTTTGCTGTCAATGACTTCATTGCAGCTGAGCCATCAGAATATGTGAAAAATTTCATTTAGGAACTGGATCTCCCCTTTTATACATATTTGCCTTAACCTCATTTATGCTTTGAGGATTAGGGAGATTATTTTATCTTTTTCAAAGGACGTAGAATTCAAAATTGTAGCTCTAGACATGAAAAGATTGATGACAAAAGCTGCAAAGAAAAGATATTTTTATTTCATGATGCTTTATTTTTGCTGGCCTGCAGGTTTTTAAAAAAATCACTCCTAATTAAGATGATTTTCTGTATACTGCCGAAATGAAATTCAACATTACTTTGTTTTGGAAACAATGAAAAAGAAAAGTGTTTTTATTGAGAAGATGCTTCTGGGATTCGTTGGTGGCTGATAGCTGAAATTAAAAAAAAATCTCAGTAGTTTCCTGACTTTTCCCAAAGCCACTAACATTGCTGAACAAGCAGACAGCTGACTGAGAGGTCCCTAACAAGCACAATTCCAGTACTTTGCTATTCTGCTTGTCAGAAATCAACACATGTGCTCAAAGAATCAGCACTGTGAGATGAAAAAACTGTTCTCTTGGAAAATCTGCAACCAGTCCTACTGATAACAGTTTTAAGAGCAGAGCACAATTTCCCTGTACAGCTGTCAGAATATACGTTTTACTCTAATAGTTCAACAGGCAATTGTCTTTTTCCAAGAGCCCAACTGACAAAAACATGGATTTGAGTTCATGTTTTGTGAGAGACCATGCTGTACACATCTGATAAAAATTCTGTAAGTGCTGATCAGATGTTATCCCAAATCTGAATATTATGTTGAAATTTCAGAGTCATAAAAATGAATTCATGTTCCTGAGATTCCCCTGAAAATCTGAATTCTGTCTGAAGCCAAGGGTGTTTGGTTTGGTTAGTGTGGCTGGGTGTTCCAGATCAGATCCATAGGAAGGATAAAGATGCACAGTGTCTGAAGACATCATATTTTTAAAAAAATCTTTTCTTATCTTAGAATTCCAGCTGAATACACCAAACTTCAGAGGAATTTGGGAAAGCTCTGGAGAAAAAGCATCTCTGACCACTCATCTGAAGTGACAATGATGTTGCAGCATTGCTGCTACTTCTCACAGTTAGAAGCAATTTTAGTTTTGCAAGCATGAACCAATTTTGTGCAAATACCTCACACAATATAGCAAATTATAACCAAGACACTACTAACACCAGATCAAGTAATTATCTGAATTGTAACTAGTGTGAATCACTATTCAGTGTTGGTTTATGCGTTTTACTATCAGTCCTTAGTAACTCACTCAAAAGGTTGGAAAGACCATTCTCTTCACCATTTCCATACTTACTTACTGTTCAGTAACTCTTAATGTAATTTCTCCTACATTTAAAACATTAAGATAGAAACAGAAATTCAGATCAAAATACTTGAAATTCTGAAAAAGAAATAAGGACTCTATGAAGAGCAGTACAGTAGTGAGAAGGGCAAGAAAAGAGTAGAGAGAATGAAGAAGAAAAAAGGAATTACATTTTCAATGCTACTGGCCTGGAGATGATACAGGAGCTGTTGTATCCTGTTGGTATGAATCATTTACTCTGATCCATATGTTACACCAAATAAAAATTAAGTTGAATTACAGAATGCTCCTTCCATTTAAAGGGTCTGAGTAGTGTTCAAGACACTCAAACTTTGCTTACGGTTTTATGAAATCACAAAATCCCTTTATTGACATTATAGACTCATAGCTCACAGCTGCCTGCTATTTATTCTGAGTATAATCTCCCTATTTCCAGAAATTCATGAAGTGCATGTGAAAGGTTCCCTAAGGAACAAAACTCAGTACAAAAAAAAAACCTCAAGCCTTGAGTGATTTATTTCACAAAATTATTTATAAAATAAGAAAGGCACTGCTGCTAGTCTTGGCTTTGTTCAAACTGGAATAGAGCCAAAGCATGAATAGTTAATAACAGCTCTCTAAATATTTGGGGTCCTAGAAATTGAACAAGACTAAATGCTCTCCACATATATGGTCATCCCAAAAGGATCCAAAAGTCCTTTAAGAAACTTATGGTCTAAATTCCTCAGTGAGAAACATATCCTTTATGGAAACATATGCTAAAACCTTTTAGAAATAATGACATGAAATTGTTATAGGTAAAGCAGTGATTCAGCTGAATTAATAATCAAAAATTTGAGATTTTTTTCACAATCAAGATACAATTTTGATAGCCACAATTAGAGAGACAACGCTGAGCCTGGGATCGGTGCTGGGTGAACTCTGATCTGACCTCTATCGCGTCAAAACCTCCCTCTTCACAAATCGGCTGCCTCCATCGGGTCGGTTTTTATACGTTTTTTCCACCTGGGGTAGAGGTTCTCCTGTTCCTTCATTGCTTCACATATTCATGAGGTTTCCTTTTCTCTCTTTCTCCCTTTCTCCGTGCTGGACTGGACAAAGCCGCTTCTGGGAAGTGATGAGATCAGATGCCGAGTTATGGGAACCTGGTATTCAGATGCGAAAGTCTAACGACCATGGTTATCTCAATCATGGGCACTTTTCGGCCGATCATTGCCCGGGTGTTCCCCAATCAGTCCCAGGAAGGAGTTCATCTTCGCTGGAGCCATGTCTTTTAGTTTGTAAATTAGGCTTCCCCTTCGCTGCCATCCGTGGTTTTGTAATTCTGTGAAGCAATCTTTCCCCAGACGCTGCTTGTGGGTTTAAAACTTTTGGAGTTTTCATACATGCACAACATGTTTATGAACATGAGTTATATCACAATCACTTCTATATTTCATAGGAGCATGAATTATTCCATAACATTTATCACAATAAGATCATTATTCCTAATGGGAATCTGTTTAGTCTGTATTAATAAATTTGTAACGAATTTCTTTTCTTTTTAAAATTTTTTTTTACAACTCACAAAATACAAAGCATTCATTTGCTCTGTATGTTCTTTGCTTTATAACAGTTTTTGGCAAGTATATGCAGGATGGACTCTGAGCAGGGCCCAGGCTCCGCGCCAGGCCCAGCGATGGCACCAACGCCCCGGGCAGGTACTGAGCCCAGGAGCTGCCCCTGCACAGGAGGCAGAACTCCTGCCCTGAACAGTGCCCAGCCCTCAGCAGATGGTGCAGAGAAGCTGTGGAGTCTCCTCCATGGGGATTTTCCAGAGCCACATGGACACACTGCTGTTCTCTGTGCTCTGGGATGGCCCTGCTGGAGCAGGAAGGTGCCACCAGAGCAGCCCCTGTGGGCTCCTCGAGTCTGACCCATCCCAGGATTCTTCACAGCAGATAATGAAATAAGTGAATTCAGAATTATCCTCCCCACTACAGATCATTATCAATTCAGTGCACTGCCCAGCAGGTGCTCTTGGGAAGAGTAAATGTGCACTTTCCTAACAACTTCCTCAAATAAAGGGCATCTGGAAATACCCACAATAAAAACCATGCTGGTAAATGAACTCTCTGTGCTTGAACCCCAACCAAAAAATAAGTTCAACTCTTAACTGTATTGAAAAGGAAATGAGAAGAGTAAGACCTCTAGTCCTCAAAGGCAAGAGCTAAAAGTTTATAAATCACAAACCTAGAGAGACAGAATCTGATTCTGTATTAATAGACTGAGTTTATTCCAGTAGCCTTGCCTTCTTTAATGGGAATTCTCTTTTGGTAAAGAAGATTGCTTGCATTTGGCTGACTTTTCCAAGGAGTCTAAATAATGCAGGTAAGATTCACATACAAATTAATGTTCCTTTCTTCTCTGGGACAGTCTGCAGTCATTCAGTGTAAATAAGAACAAAATCCATAAGCTTTCAGTGGGAGAAAAAATAACTCCACTTCTTTTAAAAATCCAAGCTTAAGCTCTCAAGAGAACACAGCATAAATAGTAACAAGTTTCTTTATCAGAGCTCTTTCATTCATCAAACACCTGGAATCCTCCACCATGCAGAGGTATCAAAAAGAGGGTTTGTGCTTTAGGGCTTGAATAATCCAGCACATCTGTACAGCCAGCCAGAAATCCCATTAATAACTTTTAACAACAATGGATCTATCTGTGTTTCATATTCAGGTAAATGTGCTCAATTAATGTGATTATTACAAATCTCCACTATACATCTATATAATTACACATGCGGATTTGCAGCTTGATTCATACATTTGCTGAATACTCAGCAAAGATTCATTTATTCAACAATTATTTTAAAATTTATTTTGAAATATAGATTGAAAGAGTGATTGACCTGGTAAGAAATATTTTACCATAGTGAAATATAAAGATTTTCTAAAGTATTCTTAGGATTTTTTTAACAAAACAGCTCTGAAAATCCATTGACTTTTTTTTAATTCAGTGTAATAGTTATAGCTGTGACTCATACAAATCAACCTTTCGGATATCTTGTCATAAAATAAAGGTCAAGTCACAGAAAATATTAAAAGAGTTTCTTAAAGAATATAAATGGTAACTTCTATTATTTTTTACTTTTGAAACACTTAGAACTAATTATTAATTTCTGATGACTGCTTTTGAAACTACAACCTTAATGAAGCGGTAGCACGTGCCTCCTTCTCCACACAGAAGGTCTTTATGACACATTCTAAAATGTTTATGGCACTGCTGGAATTTCAGAGTTATCAATCAGTGGTATAAGAAAAGGGCTACAGTGTTCACCACCCTTTCACAGCGCTGCCTCCTCCTACTTGGAATGACTCTGATCTTAATCAAAATGAGAGACTACAGAAAGTGTCATGCAATCCAACTTTAATTATCTGTTCATCATCAATTAGCCTTGAGAATAAATTACTCTCCTAACCAAGAAATTACCATACAAAGCTGCAGTCTCTGGCACTAGAAATCTTTATCATATAATTATGAGGAAATATTGTGTTTAATTAGCCTCAATTTAGATAGCTGTTACCAGAGTTCAAATGAAAAAAGGCAAAGGGATGTTGATAAGTCCATCTGCTATCACAGCTTTTTGAGTCTTCCAGGTTTTGCTTCATATTTCTGTTCAAAAGGAGTGGCATAGTACAAGTGGAGCTCTTGGAAGAGCCAGTAAATAAAGCCAAACAATTCAGTCTAAAAACTAATCAATGCATGAGGTTTGACACAAAGGCCTAAACAGAGGCAATAAATATATCACTGTCACCTCTATATTCCCATCAGATTACTGGGACAATAGGTCCCTTTATTTTTTTTTCAGGGACTATAATTTGAGTGCCTGCAACCAAATTAACCCTTATTTATCTGCTACAATTTCCTCACAGATTTTTAACACATATATGAACATGTATGAAAAGTGTCAAGCAAAAGTTTGGATCAGGTACTTGAAAACTTAATTCAAATTAACTGAATGTATTTTGAAAAATAATTCTTATTTAAAGACATCTAGCAAGAGACAGGCGTGGAGATAAACCCAGAGGCAGATGAAAGGCATCATTCCCCCTCCCTCAGGGACAAAGGATTTACTTTTTCAGTCTAGATGAAGGTGATCTCAACTATACCTTAGCATGGTTGTACTTGATCTTAAAAGTGTCTTCAAACCTGATGATGCCAAGATTCTGTGATTGTAAGGCTGTTAAATTTGGTGGGTTGAAAGGGATGGGAGTGTGGACACAGATACCTGGATCATGAATCATGTAAACATTTCTACATGTTCTTGCAAGAGTTTCCTGCAGCACACCAAAATCAGCACCCACAATGTTGTGGTGAGACCCCGCCTGTAGAGGTGCCCCAGCTCTGGGACCCAGCACAGCAAGGACCTGGAGCTGCTGGAGGGAGCCCAGAGGAGGCACCAGGATGAGCAGAGGGATGCAGCAGCTCTGCTGGGAGGAAAGGCTGGAAGAGATGGGGTTGTTCAGCCTAGAGAGGAGAAGCTTTGGGGTGACCTCACTGTGGCCTTGCAGGGCCTGAAGGAGCTGCAGGAAAGATGGAGAGAGACAATTGACAAGGGATGGAGGGACAGGACACAGGGAATGGCTCCCACAGCCAGAGGGCATGGATAGATGGGATATTGGAAGGAATTGTTCCCTGGGAGGGTGGGCAGGCCCTGGCACAGGGTGCCCAGAGCAGCTGTGGCTGCCCCTGGATCCCTGGCAGTGTCCAAGGCCAGGTTGGACATTGGGGCTTGGAGCAGCCTGGGACAGTGGAAGGTGTCTCTGCCCATGGCAGGGGTGGCACTGGATGAGCTTTAAGGTCCCTTCCAGCTCGACCCATTCTGGGATTCTATAGTTCTTACCCTGGGAATATTCACATATAAATTAATAACCCTGGGAGAGGGCAATGGGGCTCAAAATCATAGAGACATTTTCAAGTGGAAAAGACAAAGTCCCAATAGAACCCTGACTGGCGGATTAGGTTTGTGGGTCATACACAGAGACTGAGTGCATAACTCAGTTTCATATTTTGCCCCTACTGAATACCCAGAAAAGTCAGGATTTGCTCAGTTATAGGATTTATGTATCTTTATTATAATAACTCCTGAAGCTGTGTTGAATTAAGTACCTAATAATGGAATATGCAACACATTTCAAGCCTGTGAGGATTCATTTCAAGCAGCCCCATCCTGCCCTTCAGAAGGGCAGAATTCCCACCCATGGCTGAGGCACTGCTGCATTCCTGTTGCTCTCCTCTGCATGGGCAGAACTGGTGGTCTCTCAGTAAAGTTAATTTTGTTACTTCAATTATATTTCTTTCCACAGATGCCCTCTTTCTTATGCCACTGAATTGTTCTACCTGCTAAAAGGCTATCTCAATCTGTGCAGCACTGGAGCTCAGGTGTATAGAACAATTCACCACTCAGGATTTCATTAAAAATCCACCTTCCTAACAGGTGCAAGACTACAATTATTCAAAGTGGATTTCATCAGAAATCTCCCCCATTTTACAAATAAGCTGTAAATGTCATCTCTGCTTTTTCATTTCATTTTACAAGTTAGTGCATAAAATGACAGCTTAAAAACTGTGTAAATTAAGCCTATATATATATATATTTATTTCAGAATAATTACTAATGAATTCTATAAACTGGGCAGCTGTAGCAACACAGGAAGTGAGAGAAATTGAAATATTATTAGTGCCATGACTATTATTGCCCAAGATTTAGTAAGACTGATACTGGAGTGCATGTTCAGCCTTTTTATGGTGGGAAGTAGTGTAGGCAACATTTATGGGAAAGGATCTAAGTTTCAGTTACTTGTAGCACTGCAACTTTTCCTTTTTTTTTCTTAATCTGCTCTGTAGGATTCAAGAGGGTTCACAGTGTCCTTTTGGAAACATTGTTTCCAATTTAAATCAGTCAGAGCCAGCAGTCAGAAGAAATACATGGCAACAGGAAAGGTTCCTCATCTCACGGGAAGTCAGACTCTGGAGATGGAATATTCAGCACGTATTTTTCTCTGAGATTCCTGGTTAAACAATTACATTACCAACACCATTGTTATTATCTCCTGTCTTGGTTTGGAAAGACAGGTGTCTGCTAAGGAAGGCAAGAGCCTCCCCTGAAACGGAAGATGTAAACCCCCTCCCTCCGAATTGTTATAAATTTGAAATTAAGGGCAGCTCTTAGGCAAAGATATGGGGACAAGAATAACAGTTCTTTATTAGGGAAGAAAATAAAAACAAAATAAACAATGCAGTAATAAAAAACAACACTTACAGAGTCAGAATACAACCTGACACCCTGTTGGTCAGGATGTTGGTAGCAGTCCAATTGGAATTGTAGCTGCAAGCCTCCTGGAGTGACAGGTGTGGTTCTGTTGGAGCAGTGATCCTGTAGAAGGGTGTAGTCTTCCTCTGAAGATCCAGTGGAAGAGGCAACTGTTTGCTCTGGGAATTCAGTGGGAAAAAAGCCTGTCCTGCTGTTCCCAGAACCTCAGATTATATTCCGTTAGGAATGCTTGGCTCCTCCCTCTGGGCAGAGCATCTCAGAATGGGATGCTGTAGTACTGTCATGCAGTGACACTCAATGGCCTATTATTAGCAGATGTCTCCCCGGCAGGAGGATGGGTTGTGGAAGAGATAACGAAAACTGCCCACTTAACATAAGACAACTGCCAAACAGATAGCAAATAGAATACATCTTGCCTTGCAATCTTGGACATCTCCTTAGCAATTTAATTTGAATTCCCCAAATTAAAAAAGGTTAATTTTCCAAGATACTTCCCAATCAGAAGGATGAAAGGTTCCTCTGTCAGCAGGAGTGTAAAAGGAATAACCTTGTTCAACTTAGGGATATGAGCCATATACTTTATTTTCAGCATCTTGGTCTTTAAAAAGTAGGTCAAGTTCTTTAGGAATTGTAAGCATCAAGTTGAAACTTGTATTCAAAGAAGAAGCAATATGTAATCTCCTTTTTGAAGAGACATGGGCTATTTGGGGTTGCATTCATTAGAGCAGTGACTAAAAGGACAGGAATGGCAATACCATGGGGTCTTCTTCTTTACCTGATTTCATACCTACTTTCATAGAATCTAATAATTTAGGTAGGAAAATATCCTTAAGGTCATTAAGTTCAACCATTCCCCCAGCATTGCCAAGGCCAGCACTGTCGCCCTGATTTTCTCAAGTTTTACTAAGCCTTCTGATGTTTGCATTCTTTGCACAAACTTTCTCATGCACTTTATGTAAATAACTTATTGTTTTGCATTCCTTTATGGAGGACAAGCAACCTGATGGACAGTTGGGTTGCCCAGTGACATTGAGGAGGTGGCACTGTAGCCCTCCAATGACACTGGCTTTACAAAAAGATATATATATGGAGTCAGATGTTTTAATAAAGAGTTTTTTCAGTTTGCTACCACCAGAGCTGCTCCGTGTCGTTCTTGTGTCACCCCTCGTGACGGGGGTGACAGTTCTACAACAAAAACAAGGTTGGAATTAATTCTTTTACCTTAGCTTTTTATATGTGGGCTCTATGGCACATAAATTTTTATAGAGACATTACTGTAAAAGAAAACAACATCTGCATGACTGAATTTTTAGCATTCTTCTCTTGTTGGCTTCCCTGGCATTATTGGTTTGTGTCCAAGTTTCAGGAACTCATTTAGTGTTCCAATAAAGTCTAAAGGCTAATGCTTTCTTCTCCCATGGAATACGAGTTAAAATGGAAGCAGAAATGCCTAAATGTAATGACTTGTGAGAAAATTCACTCCTTGGGAACTTAGAGGAATGTGAAATGCAGTGCACAGGAGTGATGGGACCCCTTACACAAGTCTTGGCTGCAGTGGAGGAAACACCTGGTTTTTTTTTCTTGGCAAGCAATGAGGCTATTGCTGTGAGTTTAACATGTGGAAATCAAAATATTTTGGTTAGAATTTGTCTTTTATAAGGGCCTTTTCTAGTTTTTAGTGTCCTTCTGCAATCATGTGCTGACAGTGCAGTGAAACATTTTATAGAAACACAGAACAGTTTGGGTTGAAAGGGACCTTAAAGCCCATCCCATTCCACCCCTGCCATGGGAGGGACACCTCCCACTGTCCCAGGCTGCTCCAAGCCCCAGTGTCCAGCCTGGCCTTGGGCACTGCCAGGGGCAGCCACAGCTGCTCTGGGCACCCTGTGCCAGGGCCTCCCCACCCTCCCAGGGAACAATTTCCTCCTAATATCCCATCCAGACCTGTCCTCTGCCAGTTTGAAGTCATTCCCTCTTGTCCTGTCACTTCAGTTCCTGATATATTGTCCCTCTTTGCCTTCCCTGTAGCCCCTTCAGACCTTGGAAGGGGGTGTGAGTTCTCCACACTACCTTCTCCTTACCAGGCTGAACAATCCCACTTCCCTCAGCCTTGTTTCTCCTTACAGGAAATTACATATTGTCTATATCCATTCTGCTTCCCGAATCCAGGTTTTAGGAAGTAAAGGAATACAAAATAAAGGTAAGAAACGAATATTCAGGAATATATTATGAGCTTGTTTGGTTAATGAATTCACGTCCATTTTAATACAGATACTTACCTTCCAATAATTTTAATCTTATTCAGTTCTGTGTCTCATTGAGAGACTGATTAGCTAAAACCTTGTTTATCTCTGGGTTTTGTGTTTTTACTTTCTGCATGTTATGTGCAGGAGTTATTGTTAAAGATAGATCACCAGATTGTTTAGTGATGTAAATCTGCAAATACAACCATGAGTTTAGTCCTGGTCTGGTGACCTGGTTCACCTAATTCTTTTCAGTGAGAGATTCTTCAGCGTAAAACCTTCACACACACTATTAACATCTAACCCAGCCAGAAAAAATTGGTGAAAACCTGGAAAATATGTTTTAATATGAAAAGAGAAAAAGCCAGTAAAAGTGCAAGTTGACATGCTTGTCAACTGTCATGGAAAAGGTGATGTCCCTAGGATGACTCTGGTTCTAAATGTAGCTCTAAAAGTTTTCTGGGGCTGGGCCATGGAATGATTTGTTCCTTAGAATAAACTAAAATAGACACAATTATACAGAAATGTATTTTCTTGATACCGATGGTGTTCTACTCCTTCAAAGACATGATATAAATAATGATGTTAAAACAATCATTGCTTCTCAGAGATAGGGAACAGCGACATTTATAAAATGAACATTCTTTGATTTTGGGGGGATTTTTTCTATTTGGAATAAAATCAGACATGAACCTAAAACCTTGTGGCTCCTGGTATGATGAGAGCTTTTAATCTAACACCTATATTTTGGCTGGAATGTGCACTTTGTATGGCTGGCTGAAAATTTAGGCAGGGGATTATATTTGTGTATATCAGCACTTCCATATAAAAGCCATCAACTCTTCCATCAGATCTTTATGCCAAACCTTGTGCTCCATGGCTGCTATCAATGTTCTGTTTCAAATTTAGTGCTGACTCCAGCAGGGCATAAAATACTTCTGAAGACAATGAGAAATGTATCCCTTTATTTCCCTAAGGTATATGCAATATATAGCTCCAGCAAAAATAGTTTTATAAACAGAGAGAAAAAAAGTTAAACTTCAAGTGCAACAATTTTTTTTTTCAATTTTTTTCCTAAGAATTTATTTCCTGCCTTTTAGTAGGTGCCTTCTGTATATTCCTCCTATATATTGGGGCTATTGTGTTTATAATGGAATAACTCATGAAAGAAAAAAGCATCATCAGAATGTTCTATAGGATTCTATAATTAGCCTCACCCTAGAAAACAACAATTTGAAACAATTTTGCATAGAGCAAATGAAATAAAATAATTATAGACAAATTCAGCTTTAGGGACAGTCTCCAACAGGTATGAAATTCCAGCTCATAAGTGCCTTTATATCTGAGAAATCTCCAGTAACCAAGTATCATTTTTGGTTAATGACTGACGCCAGCTCAGCTACTAATGAGTAGAGTTGTGGGTTTTTTTTTCTTTTTCTATTCATATAAATGGTGAACAGCCAGTTTGCCTTCCAGGTCACCTCCGTTTCTTCCTTTTATTCTGTCTAAATCCACCTACTAATTCCTTACTTGTTTCTTCGTCTCATGCACTTTGTACATTTTTAATCACACATAATGTGCCAAGAAGGTTCATGCTCTCAAACTCAACTTACATGTCTTTCTACTTCCGTGGATTAGAAAGCACAGCTGTGAGTGGCATGGGATGGTGGGTTTTAATTCTCGCTCTTGTTCTGGATTCATGAAATAGTGGTTGGTACTGGGTTCAGTGAATGAGGAATTGTCTTGGTCCCCCTTCTTGTGTCCCAGTCACCTCACAATCTGAGGGAAACAACACCTGAGGTGGAAGGGATGGGAGCTAAGGAATGACAGTAATATGGAATGTGTTTTCCTTCTCCTTACCTGATTTTGGAATTCCCAAGAAGAGAATCTTGAGGGCAAAGATCTCATTTCGTACTGGACAGGACATATTAGAGATATTCAAATCAAGACTGTCCTTGTTCTGCAGTTCTTAGCAGTGCTGATAACAGAGATACGAAGGAGAATGATCAGATACCACTTCAGGAAATATTTCAGGCTCTGAAAATGAATATATTTCCTTGAAGGAACACAAACAACATTATTTCTTATATTTGTTTCCTGAGAAATGAAAATTTAAAGACTTTTCCTGAAGGAGTTTTTCTTCAAATACCCTAGAATTCTAAATGCTTTTTGGTTTATTTCAAAGCAACTTCTTTTGCATATCACCTATAGATTTGTATTTAATAATTTGGCAGGACTAGTAAAATATTGTTTCTTTCTATCAGGCTGTAATCTGACTGTGTTTCTTTCGTCTGTTTATTCTCCCACTGCTTGGTGAGTTCATGATAAATCAAATCAGAGGGCAGAACAGATGCTGGCTAGTCAAAATGGTTTTTCTGCCTCACAGTTTTGAGAATCTCTTTTAAACTTTGTAATCAACATTTATCCAGATAATTGGGTCAGGATGGTGTTTGGCATTGTTTTTCACCTCAGTACTTCACATGAGCAATTGTTTGACCAAGAAAGGCATAAAGACCATGTTAACTTGTTTTTCTCGTTTGGGTTTGGATTTTTTACCTGTGTCATGAATGCTTCAGTGGACTGTTAGAACATCCTGACATTACTTCAGCATCAGATGCTTTTTGGATATTGCTTGTATTCTTGCACAAAATTTTTTTTCTTATTTTGTTACTTGATTCTTGTTTTTTGTAAATCTCTGTTACTTTTCCTTGATAGGATTTTATTAATGCTTTCTACACTTCTGTAATTTTAGATGTCAGGTAGCTTTGTTTCTTTCTTACACAATATTTTTGTTCACCTGAGACAGAGTAGAAACTTTCCAGAGTAGAAATCCATTTTGAATTTAGGTAAAATGTAAAAATGTACCTCTTTGAATTAAATCTGTAGCTTGAGAACATAGCTGTTTAGTCTGTGGTAAGACTGCCTGTTCTTGCAAAAAAATAAAAAAATAAAAAAAAAAAACCAACAACAAAAAACCGTCTGCTCGAAAACTGCTTCAGCTGAAGGATTGAGATAGAAAAGGCCCCTTGAACCTTGAAAAAGACGAAGACCAGACGGGGCTGATTGCGGGAGAGAGGGCAAGCTGACCCAGGAGTTCCTTCTGTACTTTCAGATAAAAAGCTAGCTGCAAGTGTAACTAGCTGCAAGTGTAACGCGAAATGAGTAAAATGAATATGTATGAACCTATTATGCATACTAATCAGTAAGGGAGATAAAAAAGGATTGGGAGTTCTCTGGGGTGCACAGGTCCTTTAAGGGGGACAACGATCCCCACATACATCCAGCGCTGTAATAAACATACCAGCTTTACAACTTTTTACCAAAGTTGTAGAGTTTCCTTTCTTTCCGCAAATCATAACTTCATAGTCATGGAGACTTTATTTGCAAGAACTTCTAGTTTTATTTAATCTGGTGCACAAAGCATTCTTGTGAACACCAATTATTGCAAGATCAGGCCTTCCTGTTAAACATCCTGCCATCCTTAATATCAAGAGGCAAGGAAGGAGACAGCAAAAGATGTAATTCCAGGGAGCTCGAACAGAATGTGGCATGATCTGAATTAGCTGGTTACTTCCAGCTTAGATAAACAAACCCAGGCCCTGGAAGTCCCAGCATATCCAGTCTGCTTCCCTTTATTGCTACATTTATATCAAAAACTACAAGTGATTCCTTGACACAATCCAGGCTAAAGAACCTACTTTTCTGAGAGATCTTTCTCTCTGCTTTCACTTGAGTTTCCCCTCAATCACCAGCCTGTATTGGAGCACTTTTAAGGCTGTCATCACTCAGATTTCTTTGAAGCCTCCCAGATGCAGACTGTGCACCATGCTCTGTCTCTGCTCTATAAATACAGCACAAAATAAAAGTTTAAGACTCAAAGAATGAAAGGGGGATTACATGTTTTGTATGGGAGATAGCAAACTAATCATAGCAGCAATCTTCCTGAGGACACTGCAAGTCGTTAAGGCAACCGCTAAAAATTGCTTTTAAAAAGACCTGAGCTTTTCACAGAGAGGGAAGGAATGTTCATTTTCAAAAGAAGAAAATCCCAGTGTGTTGAATTAATTTCTCACCCGTGCTGGGAGATCAGCACAAGGTAGACAGGAGGAGAAAAAAAATGTTTGAAAACTGCATTGGTTTGTGGAGCCTGAAACTGGTTCATGCAACAGTACAGGATTCTTCCAGATATATTCAGGGTAGGGGGCTCTGATGCGTTGTGGCTGAAAGCAGGGAGAGCAAGAACATATAACCCAGCTGAGGCACCAAGTGAGCTGCTCTTTGTCCAGGTTCTTCAGTGTTTAGTTGACAGTACTCCAGAGCTGAAGCCTTTGGAAAATTTGGCAGTTGTTCTACTAATTCCTTTATCTAGGAGTTAAAAGCCCTCCTTGAGGGAAATTGTAATTAATAGTGCTTTGACATCCAAAGGCATGGGCATGATTTAGGATTTACTGTGTCAGACAGAATGTGTGGCACCAGTGTATCTGCACTGAAATAGGGCCATGTCAAATACCAGCTAGTTATTGATATACTTAATGCATCATTCCACTTAGCTAAAGAGAGAGGATGGCTTTCTTAGGCACTATTTCTCCTGTTAAAAATTATGAAAAAAAGCAACCTAAGTGTGTCCTGGTAACTGATAGGCAAACTTGGAAAAGGAAATGAGAACCAGAATGAACTAATGGAACAAACTTAGATTTTTATTTAGCTTTTACTTTTAATATTTCTTGGTAGATTTTTAATGATATAGAAGAGAGAGAAAAGCCATTAAATCAATCAAGGAGACATAAATTAATGAGAAAATAGAAGTTTAGTAAATCAGCCAATTATTCTAAAAGTATGTGCTATGTGGTAAACATTGTTAAATGAGCATATATTTCTGGTTTAATTGCAGTGAAGTTATGTCAGCATCCACCACACCATTAATTTGGGGACATGAATAACCTCAATATAATAAAGTGCATTGCAATATTCTTTAGCTGCTCCCATTTCCATAAAGTCCATCTTTCGTAGTCAAAGGAGTGACATTATTGCCAGGGGAATTCATGGAACAGGGAGAAAACGATGAGAGCTATAGATAATTTAATTCTAAGCTTGCTCAAATCAAAGGTGATTTTTCCTATTTACTTTAGTGAACTTAGGTCCCACAAGGATTTTAAGAATCCTGATGATATTTTTGAGGGCATGTGATGTTTTAAATCTCATTTTCTATGAGAAGGCTTTTCTGAACTTGAGCCTCTGTAGCTGCATCTGCATGTTTCCATCAGACCGATGAGTCATAAAGATCTGAGAGGCAATATGTTAATAAAAATCAGATGCTTTCTTTAACAGAACGCACATGGAAGCCTTAATATCTGCAGACATGCAAAGGCAAAATGTGTTCCCAAAGAACGAAAAAAACCAATACCCTTAAAATTAATTTAGAATTACAAATTTCATAAAATAGAAAAAAAATCTGTAACAGCAAGTGTTCTAAAATTACTTTGATTCTAGTTAAATATATATGACGTAGCTCTCTGGAGATGTCACTAAGCTGAGACAGATTCACATCTCTTCCACTTGGGGAACAGAACCACAAGCTGAGGAACCGGGTCAGTGCCTGCAGTTGATGGGATGTGACTGCAACAGATGCTGCGCTGCCAAGGGTGCCAGGACACAGCCCTGCCAGGAAGGGCTCTGTGCTCTCAGCTCAAAGTGCAGCATTTGTAATCATGGGAACTTCTTCATCTTAGTGTTCTTTAAAGGAGTGGAGGACAGGGAGAAGTTGTGGAGAGTTGATCCAACTGACAAACAGGTACAGGAGAAAGAAATTACTTTTTCTGGCAGGCTCTGCCTGACTCCTTTAGTCCTTTATGATCCCTATTGTACATTCCTAAGCTCCCTTCTAGATAGAAATCTTCAGAATCTTGGCTTTCCAATGCATGAACTGTGGTTTTCCCTCTTCACTCATTACTTAAAATAAATTGCTTGAAAAATAAAAATGTATACAAATACAGTTTACTTCTGAATTATTTAAAGCAGCAAATTCTAAGGGCTAGAATTATGTTAAAGTTGATGTTTATTTAGGAAATGATATTACCTGCAGTGTAAGTCACTGTGAGCAAAGTCAAAAAACAAGACTCTAAGCTTGCAGTATACATCCTTAGACCCATAAAAGGAGGCAAAAAGAACCCTCTATTTTTATTTCTGAAAAATAAATATATCTAGTCCAATATCTGTCAAAGTTATTCTGATTTACCACTGAGGAGACTTAGAGGCAGTGTTTCCATGTAATAATGCATCCCTGTTTTCATGCTTACTGATTAGGTTTCTTTGTATCAGCCACTTTAGCTTTTTTTGGTGAATAAAAGATTTCTTAACGTGAAGGCTGAGAATTTGCATCTAGATCCCAATGCTAACAGCAGTGTGCTGGTTTGAAATATGAGTCTTATCATTGCATTTCTTTAGTTTCCAGAAATTGCATTTGGAAGTCATGGAGCTGCGATGTTTTGATCCACATCCTCACCTACTCTTGGTTCATTTTCTGAATGAGGAACCTTTGGACAACATTCTCAGGGATGCACAGGGTAGGGCTCTTGGGGTGTCTGTGCAGGGCCAGGAGCTGAACTGGATAATCCTGGTGGGTCCCTCCAGCTCAGAATATTCCAGCAGTACTTTGCTAACACCCAAGGAGGATGTAGCTTTCCAATTCTGGCAGCAGCATCCTGAGAATGATGTCACTGGGCTTCTCTGAAGCATTCTTTGACAACAGAACTGTCATACAGCAATGGTTTGTTTATTGAGCAATAGTGAACCACATCCAAGCAAACCTTGGAGAGAAGCACAGTAGAAGCAATATTTCAAGATCTAAAAGTTAGATGTGCTAAAAGTTGTCTTCAAAAGCATGTTTTGACAGCATGCAAAAGGAGAAGCAATAAAAGGGGGATATGTGAAAGTTCTATTGTCCTCAAGTGTGGGGGCTGTGTGTGCACAGGGATAAAGCATTTCCAGATGAGCTAATTATTTTCTTTTCCCCTTTTTGTAGTTAATATTTTGCCTAAATTCATATTTAATCAGGAGTTCTTATGTCCACATGATGATAAATAGCAGGTTGTTCAACACACACAGCAACTTTGCCTTAATGAAAACAAACATTAATGGAAATAGAGAAATCTCTCGACTGCAGCAAATGTGCTCCTTCCTAATCAGTCTCTCTTGTCTATAAAATACACCCACGCATTAGAAAAAGTTCATAAAGTGAGAGTTGGAAGACAACAGTAATAATGTATTTTAGCTGCAGAATTCAGTGCAGAGTGAGTATCGTGCACAGTTGTTATTTGAGACCATTAAACCCAGCCATAATCTGTGCTGATGCCAGAGCAATCAGAGCACTGTATTTCATCAGGACCACTTATCAAATCTGTCATATTACTCAGCTGTTGCAAAAATGTCTCAGATTTTCCCCCTGCAGAAACAAACTCTTCATGTATAGGGCTTTTAAGCTGTTTTTTAATGTCCTGATTCTCTGGGATGGTTCATAACACATAATAATAGCAATGCATCTAATGGTCAAAGTGGAAGTGGATTGGTATTAGGCAACCCTCTGAATTGCTTGCAGGATAAATCCAAAGCACATTGGCTTGTAGGAATATTCTCTTCACAGCACCTGCTTGGTGTTTTCATTTGCAGTTCTTGAAGACTGTGCCAGAGATAAGTGGCAATAAGCTACCCAGAGATAAAACATAATAATAATAAAAGTTGAAATAAGCATTATGTAAGCCACAAATGGCACAGTACTTAGCTTTTGTGCTTTGATGCTGGAAGATGACTCTTCCCACTCTAATCCACTTAGAGTTGATATTAATATGGCTTCTGCATTTGGAAGCAAAGATTAAGTTTATTGACACACATCTCAGCACTGACAAGGGTGTTTAAGATGAAAATTCATGTCAGATGCCCACCAAAGGGCTAAGAAATGGAGTCTTTCTGGATATTTTGAAATTAAACCATCTACTCTGCTTAGAAGTCCATGCAGGATCCTTTGCTATCTAATGTCAGCATCTGTTGGAAGTGTGCTGCATGTATAGTGAAATCCAGGGGTTAGGGGAACAGTAGCTACTCCTTCAGCCCTTAGATCTATAACGTTTACTAAGATACCATGTGGGTTATGGAGTGGAGAGGGGTCTCTCCCCTACACACTTGCCTGGGCTTTGAAACAGAGAGAAATAAATTTCACCCTGAGTGAAAGGATTGAATAAATCCTTCCTTGATCATTCCTTGCCTAAAATAGGGCCTAAGTCTGTTCACTCAAATCATCCTTCCTAATGTTCAGCATTTCTCATCCTCCAAGGTGGGAAAGGTCATTTGTCTCTTGTGGCACTACCTTTGCCTTTATTTCCCCCTTCTGTTTGTGACCAGGCTGTTGCTTCCCTAACTCTCAGTCTCACATTTGTCCCTGTTTGCTGTCCCTGGGAAGGGGGAATCTGTGGGAAATGCACCATCTGAAAGTGCCAGTGGATTGTTTTTTCCCTCGTAGCATGTCTCACTGCAGCTTCTGCCACTCGATGTTTCCAGATGACAGGTGTCTCCCAAACTGAGCCCTTCTTCTCCCAAGGCATAAGGAAAAAGGAAATCCTCCCCAAGTCCTGCCTTTGCTCTAGCACTTTCTTCTGTCAGTAATTTTGAGAAGTAGAACAGCTCCATACTCAGGAATTCTGACTCCTACTTGAACAGCTGATGAAAGGAGATCCCATTCCGTTTAGCTTTTGGTGGGAAATGAGTATACTACTATCCTTCTCTAGGGAAAGAGAAGTGATATATGTATCTCCTTGAGCCAGGTCTTATAAGCTCTCGGAGAAATTTATCACACCCAAGATAGCTCAACTACCTCAGAAAGGCATAAAATCAGCAGGATGGCTCTTGCGGTGGTGTTGGAAACAGAAAAGTTTTACTAAAAGGCAAAATAACAAAGCTCTTTACAGAGAAAAACCTGATCCAGGTGCAAAGGTTCTTGCTCCTGGTAAAACACCCCACAAAAGTGATTAGTTTCTTTGTTCTCTTCCTTTTCTAGTAAATTGCTTAGGCAGGATTTTTTGGCTTCTGTCCAATTGGCTAGCCTTAAGTTAGAGGTGAAGTCCCCGTGGTCTTATGAGGTGTCTTCTACCCAAATTGAGGAAAGAAACTTCTGGGCTTTTTCCTTCTTAAGGAGACAAAGGGTAATTTGATCATTCTGTCAACAGGGGGCACATTCCCACATCAAAGAGCTGTTGTATCTCTTTCTGAAATCAGTTTCTAGAAGCTGTAAGTAGAGGAAACAAAGCCATCAATTTTTATTCCTGACAAAAGAAAATCTCTAGATCAGTCATAATTATTACTAATCAGTATGGTTTTTTTCTGTTTTCAACCAGTTTTCTGTATTGTTTCTTGCATTTTTCTGAGGAAAAAAATCAGTTGAACTTATCTCTAAAATGGACTAATCACTTGGGCTTTTTTTCTCCTTATATTACGTGTAAACCAGTTTGTTTGCGGGGAACTGGCAGGTGGAATTGAACTTGTTCTGGACATTACTCAATGGACATGGGGTGATCAGTAATACAAACAGGACAAATTATTCTCATTCTTGCCTATCTAAAGTTTATCCAAATATGAGAACTTCCTTGAGCAAGCAGTGCATGATCATGATCTGCATTAAGAGTTGTGAGAATATGGATGAAGGAGACAATGGAAAAGGCCTTATTAAAATTCTTCATCATGGGGGAATGTTATGCCCAGTTGCTTTTATCAAAACAGCATAATCAGTGCACACATCTGAGTAAATAGTGACTGTGAAAAGAAGGAATCCTCATAGTGGTGTATTAATTCTCAAGCTTAGTATAAATTGTTTATTTTAATTTATTAATATTTTACTATAAAATATAAATACCTATATTTAAAGCATAAGGGGAAAGCAACACTGCAGTATGATAGAGCTGGATCAATCTTTTAGTTCAGGTATTGATGGTTTTTTTCAGTGTTGGGAATAATTAATTTTTTGGAGATAAAAAACTGGTGAGACAACTCTTGCCCCTATTTTCCATACGGCATATTAAAAAATCCTTTTGAGGATATTTGGTTGGCTGATTTGGCTTCGAGCTGAATGTTTGCACAATACAAGGGTAGCAGTCAGTCATAAATCATAAATCAGCAATAACAGTAGGTGTGGAAGTTAAGGGTTGTTACTTGACTCCATTTTAATGTATTTTTAAATACGGAAAGATGGTCTTTTTATTACTTTATTTGCTTTTAGTCCTCTTAATACTTATTAGCCGTTCTTTTTCTCCTGAACAAGAAGGAATTGAATAATTTTCACTGATGTTTCAGAGGGAACAGCCACATTAACCTCAGAATGTGGGTTCATCTGGAATTTTAAATACAGCATTGTACAAACTGATATTTTTGGTACGTTGTACAGTATTTATGTACTGAAGAAACAAATTAATATAATGGGAAGTGGCTAATTTGGGGGAAAATAGGATCTTGGCAAGAGGCTTGTATTAGTACAGACAATTTATTTAGATAGATCAGTGTACTTATAAATCCAAAACTAAAAATGGGATAAATAAGGACATCATTCTAATTAGGGTGGTTATTAGCTTTTAGAGCTGAACATGAGAAGTTTAGTCCAGAAGATATTCTAGCGTGTTTAATTACAACCTCATTAAATTTTCTTAAAGCTCTAACTAACTTGAATTAAATGAAATCTGGAGATTTTTAAAGAAACCCAGAGCTTAAATCAATGCAAGAATATACTAAAACAGCTTAGAATTTTGGAGTTAAATGAATATATAACACAGACAAGGCCAAACAATGACTATTTTCAGTGTGTGCTGTGAAATTGCAGTATTTTGGTGATGTACTTGCAGTATAATTTCCAAAACTTCCCCCTACAATCACAAGGGGGGAGATGTGGTTGTTAATGACAGATATGTGTCCTGGGCAGAAACAGTCTCACTAAAAACCCCTCTTCAAACCTGGGGCTGCCTCATTAGCAAGGGCAGCTTGTCTGGATCATTTCCCTTCCTTTTCACCTGAGGAAAGCTGTCTGCCATGCAAGAACTTAAATACACATTGCACCTAACTGAATACACATTGCACCTAACAGAAATCTTTCAGGTGAAATAATATTTGTAATTTAAAAGATAGACAAATTTTGAGATTATTTTTATGATTTGATTGAAAATTTTAAACAAAATTAAAACTCCAAGGTCCTACTGCAGTGAAAATCAAAGAAATATGTTTTACTTTTAAAAAAATTATTAAAATATTTTCCAATTTTGTTGTAGCAGAGCTACTTGTGATTTTTTTGTTAAAAAATACACTTAATGCTAAAAATATTCTCAAAAGCTGTGGGGTTGTGGTCATCTTACTCCTTATACATTCTTCCACCTGCCAAAAAATGTGCCCCTTAAATGATGAGTTTCTTTCCCATTCTTTGCTGCACAGGTGACTGATGACCATTTTTCTGTAGGCCATGGAAGTCTTTTTTTTTGTGAAGGAGGTAAATTTCTTTAAAGCACCCCAAGACAAATGAATGATGAAGCAAATGTTAGAATTATTGCTTTGGAGGTACTGCTGCAGTTTTTCAAATCAGGAGAAACAGAGTAAGAATAGGGATAGCTGGGCTCCCCTTCTGTGAGTTTTATCACAAACAGAACTATTTTTCTTCTGTGGATTAAGCTTCCAATTTCAGTCTTGTGGATCTGCCTCATGGCACTTATTGTATGTTATGGACATGCGGGCTCTTGCATATGTGTGAGAGGTGAAAAAAAGGCAAATACTTTCAGTAAAAATTCATTCACAATTCTGGAGACCTGAGCAGGGACTGCTAAATTATTAACAAACTTATTAGGAAAAAAATTAGAGGGAAAAAGGCTACCCAAGGTGTCAGAGTTGATCTGATTGTGTGATTTGGGACCAGTTTTCAGAGAGTCACAGAACCAGCGCTCTGGGCTGGGTGGCAAGGTGGGGATTGTCACAGGTTGGATTTGATGGGCTTGGAGGGGTTTTCCAATCTTAATAATTCTGTGATTTTGTTATAAAATATGTAATTTGCAGAAGTTCATCACCTTTAATTGATATATTTATAGCATTTTTTGTCCTTGTGGATCAGGTTGTGTTGCTGTTGGTGGTTTTGCAATGCAATTTCCTACTCCTGGATTTCTATGCTATTGATATCCACAGCACAGTGCAACTGATAAGCACACACAAAAGGAGCATATATTTGTATATTTCAGCATAGTATGGGAATGCCTGATTCTATGCAATCAGGAGACTGACTGCTCTTGGCAATGGGTAACAGGGTTGGCTATGGGTTTGGAGAGCTATGTTTGATTTTCCTTCTGACAAAGCCATAAAACTACACTTGAGTCAGTGCCTCAGGCTCTCCATTGATCACCTACCCAGGGAAAACAGTCTTGTTCAGCCTGAGTTGGTTCTTGCTCAAATTACGAGCATGCAGTGGGTTAGGACAGTTGTTTCCCCTTTCCTGCTCCCTGCAGAAGGGGAAGTATCCCGAGTTGTGGTGAGGAGCAGAGAGTGTCATCCATTCCACCAGTACTCCCCTCAGCCACAGGAAGGGCCATGACCTCTGCAGGTTGCTGGCAACTGCTAATAACCCCTTTCACAGCAATATTCACAGAACTCTAACAGGATCACAATGTCACAGGGAGTTCCAGTTTAAAGCAGAATCACTTTATTTGTCTAACTTTAACATTTTTCCTGCCTTCAGGGTTTGTGGTTTTTTTGCCCCCTTCCATGGTTTGCTGCATTCTCGTAAATCCCAATGGAGAAATTCCTACTGGTAATTGATGGAACATCAGGGACTGTGGGTTTGTATCAATGAGATTATGGAAAGTAAATCTCAGTAACAAGGAGAAACCATATGCATAGCAGATAAAACTCTACTTTTTGCTAGTTACCTGTGCATTTTTAAACCTTTAAGGCAGAAAAGAGCTCGAAACAGGAACCTAAGTGGAAAAAAAAAAACAAAAACAACACTATAACTGGAGGATTTTTTCTGCTCACTTACAGCTCTTGTACTCTGAGAGGTAGTCTTGCCTTCGTCCTTCAGTCAGCTGAGATGGCCACTGAACCAGCAATTGCTGTTACTATGTGTTAAGGCATATCTCATAAAAAAGGACCTGAACATCATTCCAAATGAAATGGAATTAACCAGCAGGACTGAAAGATTTTGACAGTGCTGCTCTACAAGATCTGTCCTTTGCAGCGGATAGTCTCTTCTTGCAGATTTATACTGTGCTGCACAGAATACACTGACAGAGAGAACACTCATACCTTGTACCTTGTTCTGCGCTGCTGCTTTGGATCTGCCACGTTGCTGTGATGTTTTGCTGATTGTAGATTTAAATGGCACAAGGACTAAAATTTGTCCAGCAGGGAGAGGAAGAACATCACCTGATAAAACAAGGTGTTATCCTTAGGCATCTTCCTAAAATTAAAGGGGAAGGAGAAAAAAACACTACAAATTTGGCTAATGGCATGAACTGATTTGTGGAAAGCAGCTGACAGCATAAAGCTGGTAATTGTTGGTTAACAAACTTACAACACATGTGAAAGTAAATTCAGAAGTTTTAGGAGCTAAATAAAAAATATGTGGAGGAAGACATAACAAAACCCCAAATTCCAGTTACTGGGGCTGTGTTCATCACTGTGAGGAAAAGTGCAATACTGACACCCTTCAATATTTCACAGAAAATTCTTTTTTCTTAGAAATTTGCTATAATTGGTGGGATAATTCGGTACAGATAATGAAACTACATTGTCCCAAGAATAGTGTATGTGCATAAGTTTCTTTCTCTTTCCCTTCATAAAGTGTCATATTTAATATGAAGGCTAATAACCTGAACAAATCTCCCAGAGTTCTGAATTCCTTCTTCAAATATCTTTAATACAGACAGCTCATGCATTTTCCCACCTGTGCCAAGCAAAGTAGCACTTCACATAGATAGAAAGAAGCAAAGAAAAATTATTGGATTGAGTTGATCTTATTTCTACCTTGTTTAGTTCATATTCTGCTCAGAGTCTAGCTCCATCAGAGACTCAACCCAGTAGTTATCAAATGCAGTATCTGTCACAAAACTAATTGTTCATTTACTTAAGATTTGAATTTTTCTGTTTGTTCTTACTGAATATATTTGAAATTTCAATAACTTATGCAAAATATTGTTGTCTTAAAACTGTTTGGATTATTGAAAATGGTTTGAACAAATAGCTAAGGATGATTATTTGTGAGCTTTTTACATTTAGCCTGTAACACTTGTTTCTTGCACAATCCAGTCATCTTTTCCCTATATTATCTATTTTTAATTACATATTTCCTGCAACATAAAAAGTTTCTTTTGATTTATAAGAGGGATTTGATGAATTTATAGAAAATGCATACAGAATATCAACCACCTGCGAAACTAAGATTTGTTCCCACTTGTGCATGCAGATTAAAATGCTTTGTTCAGACAGATGTGCCCTTGGTGATCTATCTGGAGTAGCTTAAGAAATTAAATTGCAACAAATCTTTGTTTCCATCTTCCCATCACTTATAAGTTCTCTTTTCTTGTCATATCAATATGAAATAGATTAGTGCAAAGCCACCCCCAAATGACTGTTGGAATGGAAATGCTCAGATGATTTTAAATGTCATTATTTTTGTATGTCTTTTATTAGGGAAGAGGAGAAGACAGCTAATAAAGCTTCCAACAGGTCCATGTCTAATGGTGTTTGTATTGCAACACTGTTATGAAGAAATAAATTTGCAGGTACATTTTTTCAGCCCTATGCCAAAATAAAGGAAGAGAAAGAGTACAAAAAGTATGTAAAGATGGACTATTTCTGCTGACTTCGTCATCCCAACAAGAATCTGTAGTTCAATTCCCATTTACAGTGAAATGTAAAAAGTTTAAAATCTCTATTTCTTCATTACTCTGACTTGCTAAAGAGAGGGGTTAATATATACAGCACAGACTAACTGTATTTAGTGACTCAAATCATATACTTAGTTTCATTTTTAAGCTAAACAGAGATAAGCAGATTTATTAACTATTACAACCTTAAGTTTCTATTAGTGTTGAGCAGCCTCACAGGGTAAAAAGCAGCTCTGCAGGCAGCTCCTGCTGCAAAGTCCCACCAAGATCCTGAAGGTTGATGTCTCTTGTCACCTTACACATGAGGAAGAGCAGAAACCAGATGACTTTTGTGCTATCACCTGCTCCTCTCTGGCTTCAGGGACCTTGGTGTTGGCCAGGCAATTTTCACTTCAGATGTTAATCTTGGTCTGGGATTATCAGGGGGAAAAGGCTGAGTGTGCCAACCTGAGGTGACAGCTAAAACCGGTCAAATTCAGGGCCTGTAGTTTTGTGTCCTTAAGCTTGGCTTAGAATTAGGCAGTACGTGCGCCATGTCAGAGATTAGAAATCAGACTGCAGTGAAACAGCATCACCAGCACACATTTCCCCTTTTTTTCATTCCCTGGCCAACATCCAGTTCCTCTTTCTAACTCCAAAAGCCAGGTTTCCCAGCCAGAAAGGAGAACTTAAGGATGTTAATTGAAATGCAGTCCAAGCTTATGATTTCACATCTTGAGACAATGTATGCTGAAGCTGAATGAAATCAGAAAGGAATTAAACAGCAACTTTTGTAACTGTGGTCTGATTCAGGCAGAAGAAAAATGCTGAAATGATTTGGAAAAATACCCTTGAACTGGTGAGGAGAATGTACCTAATTTGAGATGCAAGTGATTATCTTTTCCAGTTCACAGGTGATAGTATATAAAAAAAAAACACATTTATTTGCTTTGCTTTTAAGAGGACAAACAGCAATGCAATGCAATTCTAGGTGCTATTTATTTGCCTAATTGGAGTTCCCCATTTTTCTGCTAATTTGGGCATGCATGCCTGGTTGTATTAGTAATTCCTAGGTTGTGACAATTTGTCTGGAACACACTGATCCTTTAGGATTTACAAGCAGTAAGCAAGTGTGCTGCATATTTTGAAAAGAACTCATAGCATCCCAGAGAATAAACTGGATTTTGAGAAAATATGTTAGTAGTTCCCTGAACTGGAAGAGATTAAATAGGATAGATCTCTGTCGGATTCTACTGATATCAGCCAATATTAAAATTTGTTTGAATTTTTTAGTTCACCTGCCTTGAGGTGAAATTAAGACTAAAAAAGAATATTCTCCCTTCTTTTTACTTATAGAAACATTAGATTGGGAGGCACATCTAGAAAAATAACAGTATTCTGTATGAAGGACTGGAGACAGTATGACGTGCATTTCTTTTAAACAGGCATAAAACATTTATTTTCTTCTTTTTACTGTACATACAGTTTCCAAGGAAGCATTTGCCTATTTTTTAAACAGATATTTCAAGCAGTTCCTGTTGAGTGACTGTTGCATTTTTGTGTGTGACAGACCACACAGATGATAATAACGCTTTTAATGTCAGTCTCTGCCAATGCCTTTTCTTTCTGGATTAAATTTCAGTCAGTTTTTAAGACTCTGGGATAAAAATCCTCCCCTGTACCATATTTTGATGTCATGAGCATAACTCATAAAATGTCCATTTGTCCTGCTGTGTCAGTGTTACAAAAGGGATGGTCTGTTTGCTTTATTATATCAAGAAACTCCCACAGGCCTGAAGTTTCAAAATCTCCCTCAGAAACATGAGGAAGGTGTCTGATTTTTGCCTCATTTAGACAAGTTGCGCACCAGTTAATTAGCATTTAAATTCATTAGGGGAAGTGGAATTATCAAGAAACCTGTGAAGTTTCAGATTCTGCCATCCCCCTAAGTTCAGGGGTTTTTTTCAGTAAACCACAACATCTCTTCTGGTAACATCACCATCATCCAAACAATTGTAGATTTCAACAGCTTAATACGATTTTTCACTCTTGTAAAAGCACAAAATAGTTAAAAACAGGAACTACTGGCAACAAAGAGAAGGTGATTAGGTCAGTTCCTTTATTCAGTACTAATATATGTAACTCTAGCAGGTGTTAATTTCACAAAATTGTGTATTTTTAGCAACTTTCCTTTGATTATTTGTTTGGTTTTTGTTGGTTTTTTGGGGTTTCTTTTTTTGTTGTTGTTGTTTGGGTTTTTTTTTAAAGGATTCAACACCTTCACAGATGAACAATTTTGCCAATATTCAGTTATCCTGACACTGATGTTTTTTCCCCTAATGTACACTCTTATTCTTTCTTATTGTAATCTATGAGCATCACAACTTCTCTGAAACTCAAAACTCTAGTTTTTGGTTTTTTTTTTGGTGTCTCAGAATTTACAGGGCTATTATTACCGTCCTTCCCTAGGATTAAAAAATTGTTTTCTACACCTTCAACCACTCTGTCTCCTCTAGATCCATTCCAGCTGATTAACTTTTCTTTCCACAGGATGGCGAGAGTAATGAAGAAAGGATTGTTTCAATTGACTTGCATCAAATCTTACTGATCTAGTAAGATATAGGTAAGATACCTGCTAAAAAAATAAAAAAAAAAGGGATAATACTGATTTTCATTTAGCTTGTGGATTGCTACAAGCCCACTTTTTATTCATTGTCACAGTTGCAGCTAGCTTGTAGCTGCTGAATAAATTTGGTCATATCAGACCTTCAACCTCGGCCAGCCTAGAGGTAAAACAGGTCCTCAGATGGGGTGGGGATAGGTTGGATTCAAATCTACACAGAGACTTCACCCAATCACATTCCATCCTAAGCTGCAGACTTCTCACTGGTCAGGAAGCTGGGCTGTGTGGAGATTAGACCAATCAGTGGTTTAGAATGGGACGTTTCAAACCCTCTATATAAGCTAGGTTGGATCAATAAAGCTCCCTGTTGTCACATGAAGACCTGAGTGTGTGTCGTCTCTGCCTCTGACCACAGACTCCACAATATATTTCATACTGCTTAACCACTTGTTCCTGGTGTTCTGTGTAGCAGATTATTTCTACCTAGATGTAATCCCTCATACTTTTCCATATTATATTGTACCTTGCTGGTTTATGTTTGTTCCTTCAGGATCACCTTGCCCTCTGGAATGGTTGCTATCTATATATCATATTATTATGTTTTAGAAGGAAAGAGTGTATTTTTTATACATATACTTGTTCAAAACTCTACGTATCCTTAATTCCAGGTGCTGTTGGTTTATTGGTGCTCTTGGAAATGTGTCCACTCCATGAGGTTGTTCACTGGGAAAGTATTTCACATTTGACAAACGGTCCTGCCGTTTTGCCATCCCCTCTTGATGTGTAGGGGGTGTTTTGCACAGTGGACTTGATAATGGAGCTTCCAGTGATTTGTAGGGTGTTTCTTTACTGACCAGTTTTGCCTCTTTTGTATTCATAAAAGTACTCAAAAGTTTTCACCACTTCTTTTTCAGCCTGAACACGGATTCCTGGGCTTCACTCAATCCTTAAAAATCTCACTCGTTTATCATCTTGGAGAAACTTAATTCCTAAAGTGTTTTATGATTAATCAACAAAATCCTAAGAGTCCTTTTTAATATCTCTACTGTCAGGTCCTACAAACTTTCTGGGAAATGTGCCAGTGCTATTATATATTTTCCATAAACCCCCCAAAACCTAAACTGATGCTTTGATTACGACAAACCAGAGTGTGTTACTGCATGTGTAAATACAGCTATGAATTTTTTGTAGGAATCCTTTTAACAATTCCTTCAACACTATTTCAAACCCTTTTAGCTTTCACTAGTTTTTCCCAAAGAATGTGTATTTTCATTATGAACTCTTATTCAGCTGTCCTTCCTTGAGCATGTGATTGTGTTGACTTTGGAATTAGACGTTTAATTAGAAAGCTGAACATATTCCCATCATGATAGCAAATTGTTGAAGAAGTACTGCTTTTACTGCTATGTTCCAAAGATCACTGAATCATGGATTGAGTTGGGTTGGAAGGGATCTTAAAGCTCATCCAGTGTCATCCCTGCCATGGGCAGGGACACCTTCCACTGTCCCAGGCTGCTCCAAGCCCCAGTGTCCAACCTGGCCTTGGACACTGCCAGGGATCCAGAGGCAGCCACAGCTGCTCTGGGCACCCTGGGCCAGGACCTGTCCACCCTCCCAGGGAACAAGTCCTTCCAAACATCTTGCCCACCCTCACAGGGAACAATTCCTTCCAAATATCTGACCTAAATTTCCCCTCTTTCAGTTTGAACCCATTCCCCCTTGTCCTGTCACTGCAGTTCCTGAGGAATTGTCCCTCTCTGGGTTCCCTGCAGCCCCTCAGACCCTGGAAGGAGCTGGGAGCTCTCCACACAGCCTTCTCCTGTCCAGGCTGAGCAGCCCCAGCTCTCCCAGCCTGGCTCCACAGGGGAGGTGCTCCAGTCCCGTCAGCACCTCCATGGCCTCCTCTGGACTCACTCCAACAGTTCCATGTCCTTCTTATGTTGGGGCACCAGAACTATTCCCAGCATTTCAGGTGGGGTCTCACGAGACTCAGTATAGAGACAATTCCAAATAGTATTGGACCAAAAAGGAGATGAATGTGCTTCAGTTCCTCTATTTTTTACCACAAAAAGGTGATACTTAAAAGGCAGCCAAGCATCTTAGATATCAACAGAAATACTTGATTTGCAATGAAAATGAGGATATTTCTTTGTTTTAAAATCCATCTCTTTCCTTGTTTTTTATCCATCTCTTCTGAAATGCATGTAAATATATTTTTAGGAATAGAGTCAATGTGTATGGAGCAGAATATAATATTTTCAACTGTGAGTTTCAGTATTTTGATGATTTTATAAAACAGAAACTTTATTCTGAATTTTATCTTGAAATCTACAGTGTGATAGATCTGTCTGACCAATGGATATTTACTGATGGATGGTGGCACTGATCTTTATTTGTGTCATTCTTAATTCTTATTCTCTAGTGTTACATCGTCACTGATTTATTTTTAGAGCATTTAAGGATTCACCATTTTGATAGCTGATTTGTAAGGCATAGACATAATTTTGCTCAAGGAGGCTGGAGATTCACTCCCTTAGTTCAGTGATCTGTGCAGGTCATGCCCTGTTAATGCAGGAGTACCAAAGACACTGATTTTGCAGCTTATTAACTCTTTGTATATATGGCAAGGATTGATAACTGGGAGCTAATCCACAGCTGAATAGCTGACAGCATGGTAGGAGGGAATCCTGGGTGGGAAATAACTTTGGCACTGCCTCACTTTTAGGAATCTCCATGAAAATATATTTCCCATATTTAGGCTGCTTTAGGTGTGTTTGTATAATACTGCTCTATTGAAGGAAAGTCTGTGGGTCTAAAAGCAGTAGTTAGAAAAGAATAAAGAAACAAAATGCATCTCTTGTGGGTGGAAAATGACAGGGCAGGGCAAGCTAGGGAGAAGTAAGCAAAGCAACCGAGGCATGGGAGGTTTAGGCAAGGCAAGGCACAGAAGCAGTAGAGAAGGAAAGGCTAAGCATGAAAAGGAAATAACTATTTTCCAAGCTTTCATATTTTTTAAAAGAGAAATTTGTTAGCAATTTCTAGCTATTTCAAGTTTTCTGCCTCCTTTTTTTAGTTAAGTTTTCTGTATTCTCAAAATCTTCCATTGAGGCTTTGTTTATTTGCTGACACAAAAGCAGCAGTCATTGCAAATTCAAATTCTGCCGTGCCAGCTCAGTGGTGTTCAGTCTGAAGTACTTGCACTGGAGGATGCAGAAAACTGGTAACTGTCTTGTGTTCCTACTGATTCATAATGGTCAAAAACTCTCTAAGTCAATGATCAAAATACTTCTGATAAACAGTTTTTTTTTAATGTTGTATGAAACGTAAGCAGGTAAGAGTTGTTATTGAATCAGCTTGAAAAGCATTTCATAAGGAATGTTCATGTCACGGAAGCTTTGTTGTGCTGTCTGTGCAGTGACTTCTGCTTGTTATTGTATCCGAAAACAAAGACCCTTGACAAAAATATTTCCTAAAGAAACCCATTTTGCAATACAGTCAAGTCCTGTTTTGAAGCTGATTACAGAATCTGCTCAGTCCTGATTATAATTTCCCTTAAATCCTTTAAAGTTAGGTGATTAAACCAAAGGTGCTACAGAGCTCAGACAGAAATGCAAATAAATACTTGTTCATGCTTTGTGGGAAACCAAGACATCTCTCTTGTTGCTTTGGATGGGCTGACCCCGGGCAGGGGCCTCAGAGGGTTTGGCTTGAAGCCCAAGACCCTTTTGCCTTCGATCTCAAGCCATAGAAAAAATTACCAACTGTATGTGAAGAGTTACAAACCAGGGAAAGTGGAGTAGAATGATTAGCTTATCACTGAGTGGAAAAATAGAATATTAAGACTTTTATGATAAGGGTACAGGGGGGTCAAAATGGAGGAATCTGGGCGTGTACTGTCCTTCCTCCTTCTTCTTCGTGGCCTCCATCTTCTTGGTGATGTTGGCACTTTTGGATTGGTTTAGAGTAGAAACTAACTGTCTAACATAGGTGATAGGTATTGGGGAATAACTGCAAATAATGTCTACGTAGTTTGTAGTATAAAAAGATAACACTACCCGGAGGGTGGGCAGTGTGCCTTGGACTGACCTGCTAAACACATCTCGGCTGGTCAGGGAGAAAATGTTATAGATAAGAAAAAATAAACAACCTTGAAAATGAAAGCCAAGGAGCTCTGACTCTTTCTTCGACCACCTGGCTGTGAAAAAGGACTTTCGGGAACATCCTAGTCAGGGGAATCCCGAGAATGCTTCAGGATTTTGGAACATGCTTTTGAGAAGTGATATTGTGTCAGTACAGAAGAAGGCTCTAAAGGACTGGGTTATAAACTCTCATCTTGTATTCTGATTTACTTTAATGAGAGTTTTCAGTCCTACATTGTCACATTGTGCTAAGCATAATATTGCATCCAATTTACAAAAATCAAAACAGTTTTCCAGTTAAACCAACCAATACGAACAAGCAATTTTGGTAATAAAGCTGTGTAATATAGAAGATATAACCTCTTGATTGTATAGAAAATGGATTGAAATATACCCTGCAGGAATGTACATGAGATCGTAGGAAGATTAACATAACTAGATGAGTTTTTTTTTTAATTGAAAGAGGCCTTGTAAAAAAATCTGAAATAATGTAGTTTCAAGCTGAACTGTTCTGATTATAATATTCTGCCTTTCTTTAACAAAGTATTTGTTGATGCCTCGCCTTGGTCCCGGGATGGGGGAGCAAATCTAGATGTCAGCTAGCTCTAACCCCCACCTCCCCTCGGCGAACCATCAATTATGGCCGCTCCCTGCCTATGCCACCAGCGGGCACAGGTAACGGTTCAGCCAGGCTCGACGGGGTCGAGACCAGCCAATATGGCTAGTTTGGGGACTCATGCCGGAGATAGGGATAAAGGAAAGGAGAGAGGGCTTTCTTACCTGGTTTTCCAAGCTGCTTTATTCCCCACGCCATGAGAGGGGCTGCGCCGACCCGCGGGCATTGCCGGGCAACCCCGCCATGAGGGGAAGCCCTGTGCACAATTTGTAACAGTTGCAACTGCCAGGGAAGTGGCGGGAAGTGGTGGGAGCAGTGGGCAGCGCGGCGGCGGAGTGGGTAGACACGGTGGGCTCGGGCTTGTGCTGGCTCCGGCAGCGCGGTGCAGTTTGCCAACGCGGCAGAGGTGGCAGCAGCACTGGCACTGACTCGGAGCGCCGCTGGCCCAGGCCAGAAGGTGGTGTAACGCTGGGTCGGCAGCATACCACCGCTGTCTGGAGCGAGGAGGGGGGGGAGAAAGTCTGCACCCTGAACAAACACACGGGAAAGTCGGGGACAAAGACAAGTGGACTCCTTTTAAAACCCAAGCTGTCCAGCCCGCGGGGCAGGGGGTGAAACCAGTAATTGAGGGGGAATATCATAACGGACATAGGACATTCTCTGTTATGGGTGTGATAGACAGTTTGCTGGGGCTGGGTTTACACAGAAAAGCCGAGAAAGATCAGGAGCTGGGAGATACCATTATGAGGGACTGAAGAGGGGTGAATAGGGACAAACCACTGCAAAATTTTAAACACATTTCTAACCAGTTAAAACCTTCTAACCCCACTGCCACAATTTGTTTTCCAGTCCACCCAGCTGTTATTTTACTAATTTTCTTGTCTTCTGTCAAAAATAAAAACTATAACATATTTAATAAAGCAAAACAACCTTGAAAAGTTTGGCAAGGAAATGTGGCTTGCAGCAAATCAATGAATCCTCTTTTGTGCAACGTAAAATCAATTGGTTCTGTGTTTTCATTAGTACATTTAAAAGCTACCACACCTCCTGAGAAATGGAATAGGAGGAGTGCAGTGGTTTTGGTTTGCCAATTTGAGATTTTCTGGCCAATGCACCAATTAGTGTGGTGGGTTCAGTGTCGGCCAATCACCAGTGCACTCACTAGGGCGTACTCACTCACCTCCTTCCGTGAGACAGGATTAGGAGAAAGGCAAAGCAGGCTCAAAACTTTAGAAGGGTATAAAAATAATTTGTTAATAGTAACTAAAAGAAAGATTTAAGAATTAGAACAAACTTTCAGAACACTTCTCCCCCTACAACCTTTTCTTCCCACTGATAATGTAAAGAGACAAAACCTAAAATTTTTAGTCAGTTTACTACTTCTAGAATAGTCTTTTTTCAATTCACTTAGGGAGAGAAGTCTCTTTTGTTAATGTTATGGAGACTTCTCCACAAGAAAATAGTTCTCTCGTGGCTCTTAATTTCTATAAATAGCAGCTGCCGGGGGAAATCTGCAATTGTGAAATCCCTCCCATTTTTCTACAAGCTTTTTCTCATAGTTGTGTTTATGGGCTATTTTAACTTATGGGATGCTGTTTTAAAGATGAGCTGTTAAAAGGTGAAGGTTCTTCTTGTCTTGTCTATTTCTGAAATTATCTTCATCTCTAGGATTTTCTCTTCCTGGGGGCATAGGATCTTCATCATTCTTCTCTCTTTCTTTATTCAAACTTGTCACAGGATCACAGCTAGTTTAATATCTGATTAATTTAGCATAAAGACCTTTGCTTGTTATCTACAATTTGAACACTTTCATCTCCCCATACCTGCACGTGTTCTAGGGAAAAAAAAGTCTTTCTTCATATCCTTACAAGAGGATTTTAGCTTAAAACTAAAGGCATGTCCTTATCCCTCCCATCTGGGATTTGACTTTTTCTTCACTGACCTCAGTGTTTTCATATTGCTCCTCTACATGCCCGCATTTTATTCCTTTCTCTCACTTGAGGGAGGATTGAAGCACTGAAAGAGTTAACATCTTGCCTGGGGCTTGTAGATGGTCACCTGATGCCTACAGGGTTGGGCTCTCTACCTTGCGGGTTGGAGCTGTGGCTGGTGGGGAGGCGGCTAGGATCTCAGCAGCCAGGCCAGAACTCTGCAGCAGCATGCCGGGGCGGGGGGGGGTGTGTGTGCTGATGGCTTCTCCTCTGCCCTGCCCAGTGGTTGCAGGCGAATCTCAACGATGGTAGAATCTCGGCTGAGCCGGTCTTGGCCCCGGGCTGCTCCTGGGGCCCAGTGGACCCAGCTCGGACACAGGCTGGTGGCAGGGCAGGGCTTAGTAGCAGCAAGATGTTGGAAATTGAAGCCATGGCCCGGCCCGGTCTGCCCTCGGCCCCGCGGCACTCCCCTCTCCCTGCCTGGCAGCCAAATGGGGCAGGGGGGTGGGGGGGCCATGCCCATGGCAGGGATTGCCCAGCCTGGCTCCTGCTACGTCTTTGCCGACCGGAAAAGAAAGAGGATTTTTCGTTTTTTACATGGGTGCTCACAGAGGTGTATCAGCTTTCTCTTTGCATCACTTCCGTGAGTGCTTCTCATGCAAAACCACTAAAAGGAGTAAGAGGGAGGCTGGAGAATTTTCAGGGTTCTGTTTACAAGCTTGTTTCTTGTGGTGGATAGACCATATCTTGTCACAGCAAATAATGAGAAAGAGACCAGTTCCCTGCAAACTTTGCAAGCCAGAATTATATTTCACTCTCATCTAGAGGAGAAAAGCAGGAACACAAAGCAAATTTTTTCAGGAGAACCAGCTTCTACATGAGGAGAATTTGAGTTGGAGCTGTCTTTGCTCCACTTTGGCATTATCGCATCACTTGTAGTGCCTTCTCTGGTTTCCCATTGCTTTCACCCTCTGCTGCTGTACGAACATTTCCAAAAGAGGAAATGAAGCTGTGCCAACTGGGATCTATCCCTTGGGAGGCAGGGCTTGGAGTAAAGGACAAAGGCTGGGAAAATTCTGCACTACCACAGTCCCTCAATCTGAGGCTACCAATCAACCTCAGCTGGTGAAACACTTTTCTTTCAGCACAAGCATAACCTGCTTTTTATAATATAAAATGTACTGCAGGATTAATTTTCATTTTGAAAAACTACTAGCAAGCTAATGTAATTTTTTTGGTAATGATTACTTTCTGATAAAAAGCAGTAATATGCTGTTTAATGCTGACCTTTTAAAATTATGAAAACTAGATCATTGACTGTTCTAATTCCAGTTATGGTGACTACTTAAAATGAAACTTGTAATACATCCCACCTATTGCTTGCCAAAAGCTAAGGATCAGACAATTCAATAGTAGAATAAATTGCTTGATAGTGCCTGCCTGGCTTGGAAGAAGATGAAATAAAAAATAACAAGGAAGAGTGTTTTCCTTCCTTTGAGAGATAACAGGCATTTACAGTAATGTTTACAGGACTCTGTGATCTCGTATAACCAAACAGGTCGAATTTGCACTTGTTCCAGTGGGTCTATAGAGCATGTTGCATATTGAAAGAGGACAGTTGGGCAGGTGGGACTGATTATATGATGTTGTACAGTGTAGTTATACAGCACAATCATATAATTAAATTTCACAAGCTGATAACATTTATGCCAGAGCAGGAATGTCCAGTCAGCCACAGTTATACCCTACAATCCCAAGCTATGGTTATGTAACTCTGCATAAATAAAAATAAATAAATATTCCCAGTACCTCATGATGTGGGAGTTCAATTTGATTTCCTATTCAATGGCCATCAAGCAGCATTGACTGAAACTGTAAAAGAGACCCACGAGAGGTACTTCTGACAGCAGCTTTGGAAGGGCCACCCTTGTATTTTAGTGTCTCACTTTAGTGTACATGGTGACAACTTAGGAAATCTCCCAAATGTGCTGATTATTGCTGCAGCTGACTCTGTGTAATTAACCATTGCCTAATTGTTTTCTATGTTGCTCTTGTTTATCTTGAAACTTTCTTTAAAGGCAGAGAGAATTGGGATTTTTCAGCCTGGAGAAGAGAAGCTTTTGGGGTGACCTCATTGTTGCCTTGCAGTGCCTGAAGTAACTGCATGAAAGATGGAGAGAGAAAATTGACAAGGGATGGAGGGACAGGACACAGGGAATGGCTCCCACTGCCAGAGGGCAGGGCTAGAGGGGGTATTGGGAATTAGGAATTGTTCCCTGTGAGGGTGGAGAGGCCCTGGCACAGGGTGCCCAGAGCAGCTGTGGCTGCCCCTGGATCCCTGGCAGTGTCCAAGGCCAGGTTGGACATTGAGGCTTGGAGCAGCCTGGGACAGTGGAAGGTGTCCCTGGCCATGGCAGGGGTAGGACTGGATGAGCTTTAAGATCCCTTCCTGTCACAGTAGCTATCTGGTCACAGAGAGCAACAGACAACTTTCCCAGGCATTGTTCTAGGAAAGGCTGTGAGAAGAGCAAAGAAAAGAATGAGAAACAATTCTTAACTTGCTGCACCTGGTTTTGTGAACATGTGGAATGTGTTATGGAGATTTGTTTATTAAAGGATGGTTTCTTAATAAGCCAATGGTGATGGTGTTTTAATTAAAGGACCAATCAGGTTCACTTGTAGTGAAGTAGGGTATAAAAGCATGGGTTTCTTAATAAAGATTATTAGCCTTCTGTGAATGTCTTGAGAGTCTATGTCACTTATTACTGATCCAGACCTGTTGTGCTGACACCTTCCAAGTCAACCCAATCCATGATTCTATGAGATCAAAGATATACATATATATATATATATATGATAATTTTTTGGTTTCTAGTTTCATACCCATTAGCTGTGTTATTGCATCAGACATCTTACAATGACAAGCAAGCTGGATGCTACAGCTTAACATCACCCTAGCAGACCCATCTGCTTCCGGGAATGCTTGGAGCATTCAGCAGGAACCTGCAGGAACCTCTGGAGCTGACCTGAGTCCTGAATTTCTAAGTTCTCACTTCATGGAAAGGCAGCTGTGTGGCCTCTGCCATTCTTTCACAATTGTGATCAGTGTCTCAGTAGTGCCATAATTTAGTCTAACTCTAAGTTACTGCTAGAGGGACTTGGTATGCTCCCTGTTGGGACTGGCACTTGTGGCAGTGTTTGTGTGGATGGTGATTGCATCCTAAAAGCTCAGTTTCACATTATGCTTGATTCAGTGAAGCTGTGGGCTGCACTTCTCTCCACATCCCTTATTTCCTCCACATTGCATTAACTGATTGTGAAGCAAAAGGTGAAGTTGGACCCACTGGCTGGTACAGCTGTAAAGTAACTTGCTGAAAAAAATGGGAATGGCTCGTCATCTCAGCAGATCTGATCGTGATTGTGAAATCAATATTGTATTAAGGGAAGAAGCAGAATACAGGAGGTTTGGAGAACAAACAGGATAAGAAAGCTTCTCATTCTCTGCAGCAGTGTGTCTTAGCACCACAGAAGGTACAGAGCACACTGGAAGACCACCCAGAATTTCAGACATGGTCATTACCGGAGTACTACACTTCTGGTTGAATGCTCCACATCTCCTGCGATTTACATCCCAGTATTCTGTCCCATTCTGTTTTTCTGGGTCTTGTATGGAAGTGCCAGGAGCTCTGTGCTCTTTACACAAAGGGTGTGACCAAGGAAGTGAAGTGGAGGTAGAAAATAAGAAGAGTTGTGGCAACTCTGTGTTCAAATGACTCAGAGAGCACACTTAAGGATAGTCAGACTGCTGCACCAGTTGGGACCAGCAGCTTTGTGAAGTCATTTCTGACACTTCAGATCTGGGGAGAAAAAGATTTCCCTGTAATACCTGTCTTTGAGAAGTTACTGCCTGAGCATAGGGTTGTGGAAGTTTATAATCTCAACTTCTGTCCTTTTGGAAGGCTTTTTTAAAACCATGGTTTTAAAAAAAGTCAACAGAAACAAGCAGAGAAGCAAATTTTGCTGTCTGCCCGACCAAAACAAGGTGCCTAATGCTGACCAGAGGTCATTAGCTGTGTAGATCACAGAGAGCACTGCAAAGCCATTATTACAAATTTAGCATGACAGAACTAAAGTACTCTGACAAGATGAAAGCTGCATCCAACATTTACTGCCATTGCCACCAGGCAACAAAATGCTGTCCCCCTGCCATGACATTGGAAAGTTTCTGTAATTGCCATCTTTAATCTCAAAATATCAGGGTAGAAAAGGAAAAATGATCACCAAAATGATGATTTTTTCAGTATTTCCTAATGCTTGTGCAGTCATGCTTCGGAAAAGGACTGAGAGTTGAAACCACCTACAAATGTCAAACCATACCTGAACCCACCTAAGAATATACAAAGAGGATATTTTGGCAGGGGGAAAGGAGGGAAATGAGGCTAAGGAAGAGAACAGTAATTTTAAGGCAGCCCTATTTATTTATTTGTCTTCCCTGTGTTTTCCAGCAGGAAAGAGCATTTGAGTCAACCATATCCAGAGTGAACAGAGCTGGGAGTCTCCTGTGAAAGTGCTGCTTACAGAGCAGATAAATATTGCTTTAGCTTTTTCTCTACAGTATTTGAGTGATGCTATCCATGACAGATCTTCTGATATATTCTCACTACCCTTTAATCTAGATCTTGCAAAACAAACAGACAAAAACAAATCCTGAGTTTAATCTTTTCATAAAGAGTATGTCTGGTGTTGGTGTGGCCCTTTTTTGCTCTTTAATTGACTGATTAATTATTTCCAAAACATGAATTTCAGGCATTGCTTCTTATGTGTCTTGGTCATCTGGGAATGCGCAGGTTCTCCTTTTCCTTCAGAGTGTAGGTCAGACTATTCTGCTATCATGTTCTTGGAACAGCCTGTGGACTGAGAATTAAGGCTTTTCAGATTTTCATGGATCTTTCATAATTTTGCCCTTTATTTTGACTTCAACAACTAGTAAAATGTAGAACAATAATCCTGTCTTATGTATCCGTGTTTATTATGCTGTGAAAAAGATCACAGCCCATGGCAGTCCAGGAGAGCTCAAAGGGTCTCATTTAGGACTGCCATTTGCAGGATCACAACAGAGTGGGCTTTAGTCATGGTAATTTTCCATCCTGGCTGTGAGTTATTTTCTTTTCAGGTATGATAACAAAAATGTTGTTTCCCTGGGATTGTTACTCAGGCAATTTCCCAACACTGTTTGCTGGGAAACAGGAGCTTGTTACCAGCACCTGTTCCTGGGAGCAGTATCTCTGAGGAGCTCATGGAGCTCAGCACATGGGCTGAATATCGTTGAGGCTTAACTAGCATTTCTGAGCACAAAGCCCTGCCTGAGGATGGGTGGGAGGTGCATCTTCACAACCTGCCCAGCAGCCTATGACCACAGAAACACTGGTTAGTTTGAAAGATGGAACTAAATGAAATTGTTCACTTAAATCATGTGCCAAACTCTGTTTACTTTTTCCTACAGTAGCCTTGTGTGGCCAGAGGAAAGTAATTTTGTGCTACCAATTGTGTAGCTCTGTCTCCACCTGTTACTGTGACTGTTCAGGTTTATCAAACTATTAACTTTACACTGTAAGCCCCACTTTGTATTGAGTCCTGCAGTTAAGGTTGTGGGATTTGGTTTTTCATTCCTCCTGGGGTTTTTGAAGGATGCTGAACAGACAGGGAAAGGTCAGACTATACCTGGTTGAACCATGCAGTGGTTATTTCTTTGGTCTACTGGTGACTCTTCAAAAATGTTTAGAAGCAGCAGGGAAGTGCAGGTGCATGAAATAAGTCCATTGATGTCTTAATTCAGCTGTGACCTGACCCCTAACACCATCTGTGTATCCTAATCAACAGAGCTGACAAATAGGAGACTGTAGAAAAATCGTGGCATTGGGTTTTGTCTATTCCATAAAAAGTGTCTGGTTAAAAAAAGGGTGAGCAAAGAGTGGATTTCAATCCAAAGTAATGAGAATTTTCTCGATACATTATGTGAGAAAGTTATAGTAGACTAGCAGAAGTAAATGCCAGATATAAGTAGCATTGAAGGAGCAGATAATGGAATAGCAATTAAAGTAGAATTTACCATGGAAGGTCTGGTTGAATTCCAGTGATGATCACTGGTTATTGATCATTGATGTATTTAAAAAATATCAACAGAATTCTTAAATACACCCAACAAGAATCATTTCCCTCCCCTGTTTTGGAGAAAATCAGTGAATCAAGCACAGAATAATGTCTCCGTTTAATAAATGTATTTTTATTTTTTCTGTTTCACACACAGTGATGCATCAGTACTAACATATTTTCTGATTTTCTCTCCTGTTGCTGTATGTAAAATTAAATGAATGGTGGGGGTTATGTATTCCCTGACAAGAACAAGATTTTGTCAAGTTGATTTAAATTCACTTGAGAGGGAGAGAATGACAAAGATATAAAATTATATTTATTGGAATGATGCACTGCACTATGGTGAACTCAAACAGAGCTTACAACCACAAAGCCAAGCAGGCTCTGGGAATGTCTTTTTAAAAAATTGAAGAGCACATTCTGGCAGCCTTTGCTGTGGAATTTTTCCCTAAATTACTGGTAATTTTCTGCACTCTCTGAGAGCTGTATAATCATACACAGACAAATCTTTGTACTGGAAAGCCTAATAGAAAATGAATTCAACAAAGCTATGTCTGCATGAACCTGAAACTGTAGCATGAGGTCAGGAATGAAAACGGCAAATTTATGAGATAATATTTGGCTGATATTGAAGAACTGAAATTTATTATTTATATTTAAAAGTTGCTGATAATAAACTGGTTTGTTTAATGTCTGGAAGGTGCCTGTTTTGCCATCAAGATCTTTATCTCCTTGTTTACTTCTTATTCCTTCTTATATTAAAAATAAAGAACAAACTCCTGAGAGCACAAGAGGGGTGAATTTGCATCTGGGTTCTGCAGCTCTGTCTCCATTTTGAACAGGTGATTCCTAAATAGTCCCTTATCAGAAAGCTTGTTTGCAATTTTCTCTGGCTCTGCAAAGGATAAGTTATCTTTAACTCTCATTTTTGTCATTGTCATTATATCTGAGAGAGAGAAACAGACATTTTTGGATGTTTGTGAGGCTTTTGTCGATGCAAGAAGAAGGGCTTATTGTTTCCTTTTTTTTCATAGTGGAAATAATTATAGCTCATTAAAAATCAGCCAGGGATCTTAAGATGTAAAGACATTTTCTAAATATCTTTATCTCTAATACTTATGTGCAAATGGAATTTTATAGAATTACAGTACAATGCTTTAAAACTAACAAGAGTTACTGAAAATGTAATTTTAACAAAGCTAAAAAATGTGAAAATTCACCTGCAGGAAACCCAGAATCTATTTACCAGATTTTTATGTGTTTTTATTTATTTATTTATTTTTTCTTTCAGAGTAGTATTTAATTTCAAAAGGAATTTACTGCTTTTAAAGATCTATAAAGTAAAGCAGAATTTTTGTATAGCTATTTTATTTTGCTTCCTTCAAATGTAGAATGTCTTAACTCTAAGTATTCTTTAAGTAAAATTTATTCTTGTTGTGGTTTCATTTGTTTTGTAGCCATTATAATTGAAGAATTTTCCCATTTTCCTCAGAGGTTAATAATTGAAAATATTTACAATTCATGGTGAGGCAGAAAAAAACCCTATTATCTACAGTGATGCCAGTTTTATTTTAAGATGCCTAATTTTCAGTTAAAAAATTACATTTCAGGGGATGTTAAAGGTGGCCTAAGGTTGGGAATGTCTGCTTTAAGCATGTTTTGTATTTGATGAAAGCTTCTTCTGCACTTGGTAAATTGCATCATCTCAGCATTTTTTTAGTGAATAACAACATATTAAAGCAACATAGCTGAGAAGTGGCTGTTAATCTGCTGTGCTCTTGTACTCTTGCGTAAGATAAATCATGAGCTGTTGAGAAAAAAATCACAAATTATTTCACTTTATTAAAATATTAGAAGTTAATTTATTCTAGTGCTATTTGACAGCAGATTGAGAAAAGTCCTTTAGAAATCAGTTTTTTCCATTTTCCTCCTGACTTGACAAGGTATTATTAGCATGAGAGCAATGATAGCCACGTTGAAGAAGATTTTGATTGCTTTTAGCTAGGTAAAAAATGTAGAAACTCATAAATCACACAGTCATTTGAATTTTGGTATCTGCTATGTTTTCCTCTGTGGCTTTTAGATAAACATAAATCCTTGCTTTTAAAAAATACTTTTAAACTTCTATGTTATGTAAAATTTCAAAGACAAAAGTAGATATATTTATATGAGTGAGATTAAAAGAAAGTTCAATAAGCACCCATTGAATTCCAGGCCTGCTATGAGAGCATTTCCTACATGTGCAGAAAGTGAAATGGCATCCCAGGATCTATGAAAATAAAGCTGACATGAGCCATTGTGGGAAAGATTTCACTCCAGTGCACTCAATTTGAGTGGCTGTGATCTATCACTTCATGTCTAATCTTTAGGCTTGATGGATTTTCCCATTTTCTTTGTCTCCCCTGAAGAAATCTGTGGTTCAGGTTTTTAAATTCTGGTACCAGGCTGATGCACCTTTTTCAGAGTATTCCAGAGTTTTCTAGAGTATTCCAGAAGGTCTCTTTGATTTTATGATATATTTTCTGTTTAAGTCCATGAGTCCTCCTCATGGAAGACTCACCCTGTCTAAGCCTGAAGTAGATCATTTTAAAAGATGAGGTGTAACCACATTTTATCCGAAACATTGTGTTGGGACAGGAAAAGTGGGATGGAAGGGAGGGCCCACCCCAAGTCTCTGCCTGGAGAGCTGAAGGAGGCTCAGAGGGGATTCAGGGGGCTTCAAAGGGGTTCCAAGTGGGTTCAAAGGGGCTCAAGGGGGCTGAATTTTTGCCTAGATAACATATAAAATAGGAGTATTCAAATGTAATCCTTCTATACCACCTTTCCAAGGAGGAACAAGTAAAGATAGAGGAGATTCGTTCCCCTGTCATCTTCTAAAATCACTGAGAGTTTATGATATTTTACAAAGCCCATATGGAAATGGATTAAGATTTCCTCTTATCTACAGCAAAAGGCTTTTTTCGAACAACTGAAACATTGATTTTTTTTTTGTTTTGTTTGTTTGTTTTAGTTTTTGTTTTTGTTTTTTTTTTTGTCAGCTTTTCTCAATAGTATCTATTTAGTGAGTGGAAGAAATAGTCTGAATATTAAATTTTCCAAAAAGTTTTGCCTTAATCAGTTGGAAGCAGCACCAGTCCAGCTTGAATCTGTAGTATTATCAGCACTTTTTAAATCCACAGGAAAATGTTTGCAACAGCTATTCCTTTGTTGTGTAATTACCAAAGAAGGGGTCTAGATGTGTTTGTTCAATAAAGGTCTGATTTCAAGCAAATTCTGGGAAGAATTTTGTGCCACAAAATCGTAGTTTCTGTGGTCAGGCCATGATGAGTGGTTCTGACAATAAGAGGAGATAAATAGTGACAGGAATGGCAAAAAGTTCCCCACCCAAAATGATGGCAGCTTGTACAAAACCCAACTGATGTGAAATAAAATGATAGTATTAAGAATCTTCAAGCATCATGAGTAGATACTTGAATGTGAGGCAGGAGCACCTGGCAGTATGGAACTTCTTTCTTGGACAGAAAAAAAAGGGGACATTGGATTAAAAGTTTAGCCATTAATAACTTTTACTGCTCATAAAAGCAAGGGAGAGTGAGAGTGTTTGAAGTGATTGCTTCTTTGTTTAGGAAAGACTATAGGAGGGAAGGACATCAAGCTTCTAACACCATTTCTGATTGGAAAATTATGAAGAAGGGCAAGGACAAATGAGGAAAGTTTAGGCACTTTCACTTCAGCTCTAAAGAAGCAAGAGATAGTTCAATGGGTGTTAATGTTTTTCGCTTAGTCACATGTATTTATAAATAATGCACTGTCTTGGTTTGAAAGACAGGTACCTGCCAGCGAAAAGCTGGAATCTCCCTTTGAATAGAGAATGTAAACCCCCTCCCTCAGATTATTATAATTTTNCTACAAAACCTCAGAAAATACCCTGATAGAGTCAGGGATGTGACCTGACACCCTGGGTGTCAGGGTGTTGAAAGCAGTCCAGATGAAATCCTCCTTGAGTAGTAGATGCAATTCTGTGGAGATAGTTCTGTAGTAAAGTTCAGTGGTGACGAGATGAGTCCTGTCTTCCTCTGGAGAAAAATCCAGTGGCAGGAAAAAACAAACAGGGTCTTCTGGTACTCCCACATCCTTTTGGAGCGGTGTCCTTGGACTGAACTGTCCTGTTCACTGCTGTTCCCCAGGAGCAACCTGCTGCCCCCTTTTGTTTCAGTCAAGCACCCATAAGTACCCAGCAATTAGTTACCTAGCAAAACCACCAGGAAAAAATTTCACAAACACAAAAGAAACAGATCCAACCCCCAACATGCACTGTGTTTGCAAGTGTACTTCTCAGCCTCAGCCTGTTTGACAGTGAGGCTGGTGATGTTTGGCTTAACTGTCCCTAAATTTTCACACAAGAAGAAATAGCTTTGATTAATGAGCAGCTCAGGGGGACTGGGCTTTACTGAGCAACTTCTCCAACCCGGAGCCCTTAAGACTAGGCTGCCTGAGTAACCAGGCCATGGAACTTGGGATATATTCTGAAGAGTACCAGCATAGTAGGACAGTGGAATATATTCCAGCTGGTGGAATAGGCCAAGCTCTCTGAAGTTGTGGGAATCTGAATTAGCATTAGAATTTATCTTTATTTCTTCTCCTTCTTCTGTAGATGTATGTGGGGTGGTTTCCCAAATTTGATCACATGCTTAAAAATTAATAAATGGATCCTATTCCCTTGATCTCCTTATTTCCTGATGTATTTATTCAGGATACAGAATTGCCTGTGAATGACTTGGGTTTTGTAAAGCCTCTTGAGCTCTCCTTTTTATTTATGCAAGCATGCAAGTGTGAGAAATTAGGGTGGGCTGAATAAACTAACTTAGCCAGCTCTTGATGCTGCATTTGGGCTTGAATTCAGGAATCTAAACTCATCTCAACCTTTTGTGCCTTTCTTTGGATTAACTAACCTCCCCTTGTGTGTTATTGGCTGATTAATAATATTAAAAAAGCATGGGAAATTCTTCAATTATGCAAATCCAAGTGGGAATAATGAAGAGCAAAATCATAGCACAATTTGCACTTCATAGAAATGTATTTACTTATGCTGGAACAACAGTGTATAGTTTCTGTAAAACTTCCATTAAAATAAATTTGATCTTGGAAAGAAGTGATCAAGCAGCACTTTTCCAGAACATTCTTTAAGCAGTTACATCTGAATGCCATGGCAAAGAAAAAGATGAAACTGGCTTACTTTCCTTCAGTGAGAAAACTATTGCCAGCCAAGGGTCTATGTACAAATAACAAACGGGACAGGAATGGTGTGGAACACGTCTCAAGCTGTTTATTTTCCAGCATCAGTCTCATTACATGGTTATGACAATGGGAAGATGCCAGCAGCTCATGTCCTCGGCAGCAGCCAAAGAACTCAATGTTACAACTTACTTTAAAAGTTTTTTGACCAATCACAGAAAGCAAAAGCTTATTGACAATAGTTCTATCCAACCACTATAAGCATATGTGCCTTTGGTTAAAACAATGCTTGCTTATTTTGAATACAATACCTGCTTGTAAGCCTTAAAGCACAATGCACAGAGCTCCATTATTAAGCTTAGAACTTCCTAATATCTTGCTAGATATACTTTTCTGTAGCTTAGAGAGTCATTCTAGCCAAGTGTTAATACACAGACCATTGTTCTATTTGTCCTTACTTTCTACATCTTAAATAACTTTTCTGCTGAAATCTTACGGCTACCACTTAGCTCTAATTGCAATTCTGCTGTTTCTGAGACCTGCCTTTTGCAGTTTTCCCAAAACCCTCTGATTTTAAGGATTCCCACAAAAAGAAACAAAAAAAAATTAAGGAACAAATTTGAAATCTGCTTTTGAATTGCAGAAAAAAATCAATTCAGCTCTAATTGATCAGGGGCTTGATAACCTTGTTTGAAACTAACCCACGGATGCACCCAAAGAACTCTAAGAAATCTGTAAAATTAATTAGCAAGGCTGATTTACCATTTTCTTTTGATTTTGATGTTTAACTTGAGGCCATTTTTTATTGAAGGATGTCTAGAGAAGGGGGAATGTTGCTACTCTTTGTTGTGGAAGGCACAAATTCATTTCACCATTTGAATAAAACAGCTTTTCAAATTTAATGGTGAACACCAAATGTATGACAAGGGGCAGGGATAGATGAACATAGTAAATGGGGAGGATAAATGTAGTAAACACCAATTTAGTCATTATAATAAAGCTGGATACCATGGTTCAGCATGTTGTGACTTATCTTGCAGGGGAGTAAAAGTTTTATATATTTGAAATTTCAAAGCATTGCTAGAAATTGAAGAAAGACATCCCCTGAACTTTCACTTTTATAAGTGAGAGCACTCAGATTTGTGAAAGATAAATATTTTCTTAACCAGCTTGGAAGTGTGGGATGGTCTTTGAATATTTTAAGGCAAATTTAAAAATTAAATGGAAAGTTCTGTGTGGACAGGTATCCTCACTCACAAAATCTGTGGGAAGACTTTATCAGCATCCCCATGTGACATTTTGTGGGAGAGAACATGGGCGGGGGGTGGGTGGGTGTATCTGTTGGCACTACCTACAACAGTCATTATTTTATATCAGGGGTTTATTTTTGGGTGCAATGTTGTGACTGTCCTAATTTCCTACAGTTTAACTTTCTTAGAGACTAATTTCAAGACTGGATTTACTTTTTTGGAACACTTTTGATGCCAAGTGCATTTTTTATCATTTGTAAAATACCAAAGCCTGGAACTGCAACCCCTGGGTTGATGCTCATTTGCATTGTGTAATTAGCTGCAAAATGTAGAACTGAACTTGAGGAAGAAGTAAAAAAAAAATTAAAATAAGACACATGCTATGACCTAGAAAACAGATGTGTGATTTACCTTTACATTTTAATTATGTTTAAAAGAATCCCAGAGTTTTCCAGATGCAGATAATTTTTTCTTGGAGAGTGGAATAAATTGAAATAAATAGACATGAGAGAAAAAGCAATTCCCAAAGGAATAACACCAGAAATAAAGAAAAATATCTCCCAGGAGCAAGGAAAGTGACCTGTAATGCTTTTATATTGATCTTGATTAGGTTTTTAAACTTGTGAGCATTGTTACAGCAGTGAAGATTTTCAAAATGACCCAAAGCTCTTGGCAAAGAACGAGAAGATTGGACCGCCACTCATTTTCAACATCAGACAGACAGTAAGCTGAATTTGAGTTCCCTTAAGCCATATGTTTCTTTCCTTTGCATTTTATTATGAGCTTTAACATTTTAACTTTTAGTTTTCTTCTATAATCTGGAAAATGGTTTAGGTTAGTGTTTTATTAGACTGCGATAAAATGGCTTTTGGTGTACCCCAAAGAAAATGTTCACTATGATGAAGGTGTTGCATGAACATAAATAAGGAGATTAAAGTTGGCATCATAAGTGCTGGTGACAAGACTGATGAGGCACCATCTTCTTCTCAGCTTGATTCTTCTCTCCATTTTAATAAAGCTATTCCCTGGTTACTGCCAGCGAGGAAGGAAGGCCCCAGAACCTTTCAAACAAATAGTTTAATGTTTCAAATTGTTAACAGGCCAATTCATTCCAGCTTGCTTCTCTTAGAAGAACAAGCTCTGTTAATGTTAATTTTTAATATTAATCATTACTATTAGAAATTTTCTTTCCCCATCTAAAATCTGATATTCTTACAGTGTGGCAATATAGTGCTTAGATATATTTTTGTCTAAAAACATTCCATTATTTTCTTTGGTGTATAAATCTAATAAAATCTAATCATTGTACTTCTGTTAAAGAGCTCAGATTCAGGATACTTGTTAACTCAAGGCATGAATCTAGAAAGCAACAAGATAAATACTTGCTAATTGGTATGTGATTACATTTACATTGGCTTGTCACAACTATAAAAAAGACCCTAATTGCATGTCTAAATAGTGGTGATACTCTGTCATGGTACCTCCTGCTTAACTGAATGGAACATAAAACTATTTAATCACTTTCAGTATGATCCTCGGATTCTGGACATTAAAATTTTTTTGGCATGGCAGTTTCGGCAGAAACTATTCCATTCAAAATTAAGTTTGAAGAAATACCTTGTGGTGTAATGAGAGTCTGGAATTAAGCTCCTAATATCTTGTTCCTAAGCAGGATATTTCTGAACTCTTCATTGTATACCATCAGATTATTAAGGATAATATATTTTACATAATGATAGCAATTTATCATTGAACATTTCAACTTACCACGTTTTAAGCTACACTACCAGTCAATTTCAGAGTCTAAAAAGGGTGCTTTGTAGCCCCAGGGAATGCACTCCAGTTCCCCTAATGACACCCCAGAGAGGCTGCAAGGTGCGCAAAGCTCCACTTGTGCCCTGCACACAAAGAGGCAACATGGAAAGAGAAATAATCCTCTAAGGAGGCTTTTTCATCTCCAAAATCTAACCTTCATAGCTGCTTCCATCTGTAGACTGAAGACTAATGGACTTTTGAATTCCAAACACTGTTAGGTATTTCCTGTTTGGCAAAAAACTGGACATGGTGATGTGGAGAGCTTTTAAAGCTGAAGCTTAGACACTGCAAAAGCTCCTGAAGGCCCCTATGTGGGAATGATGGTTTTGTTTCCAGCACTGAACGGTGGGAGACATCCAAATGGCAATAGTAAAAAAATAGTAATATTAAAAAATAAATTATAAAATTGTGTCAGGGAAAGACTCATGATTTTTTATATTCTTATTACACATAGAAATGTAGAAATAATTAACTTGTCTTTCATGTTGTTACAGGTAAATTAGTAATTCAGCCAATTTAGTAATAATAATAAAAATATCAAAATTTTATTTCACGATCAAAATACAATTTGGATAGCCACAATTAATAGAGACAATGCCGAGCCCAGGATCAGTGCTGGGTGAACTCTGGTCTGACCTCTATCACATCAGAACCCCCCCTGTTCACAAATGCTGCCTTCATCGGGTTGGTTTTTATACAGTTTTTTCCACCTGAGGCAGAGGTTCTCCAATTCCTTTGTTGCTTCACGTATTCATGAGGTCTCCTTTCTCTGTGCTGCACTTGGACAAAGCCATTTCTGGGAAGTGATGAGATCAGATGCCGAGTTATGGGAACCTGGCATTCAGATGTGAAGGTCTCACGACCCTGGTAATCTCAATCATGGGCACTTGTCAGCTGATCATTGCCCAGGTGTTCCCCAGTCAGTCCCGGGTAGGGGTTCATCTCCATTGGAGCCACGTCTTTTACTTTGTAAATTAAGCTCTCCTCCACCACCACTTGTGGTTTCGCAACCCTGTGAAGCAATCCTCCTCAGCCTCTGCTTGAGGGTTTTAAACCTTTAGAGATTTTTCATACATGCACAACCCGTTTATGAACATAAGTTATTTCACCATTATTCTTATATTTCATAGGAGCATGAATTAATCCATACCATCTATTACAATGTTATTAAATCCAGTGTAGGCTACCAAACTACAACTGGGTCTCAGAGATCACAGAAGAAAAGCTGAAGTAGATGAGGGAGATGGGACTAACACCTGATAGATCCAAGAAATTTTACTGAGTATGGAATCAGTGGCGCTGTTTTAATAATCTTTTAGACCCCATCATTGACAACAAATGTATGTGAGAAAAGATACTCACTTTCAAATATTTAAAAGGTTTATTAAAACCTTAATAAAAAATACAACAGTATTTGAATAGAGAAAATATTACAGTGCTGGGAGCAAAGGATTTTTTTCCCACCATGTGCTCCTCCACACAGTGGATGTTTCGCCTTCTAACCCTTTAACCCCTCCCAAAGTCTTGTCAGTTGACTCCTTCTTCACTGTCCAGTGGTGGAGATCACCTCCTCACATCTTGATTGGAGGTCAGATGCTGCCAAAGTAATAAGCTGACCCTCCCAAATGCTGCGACTACCCAAGTCACCCCATGATAACAATGCAAGGGGGGGGAAGTGTGTAAAATATAACTATAAATCTATAAAACTTCTCTTAACATATCCATAATATTTGCCTTTTAATTGTGAGAGTCAACCATTGCATTACTCATCTATCACATGTAGAAAGGGCAAAAATGCCTTTTCTTTTTAATTTCTTTCAAATAACACATTTACAGCCCAGTAGCTGCTTCATGTACATTCTGTTTGGGAAAAGGCTTGCTTGGAGCAATAGAGACTATGTTTGATTCATCTCAGTAACTGAGGAAGAATAAAAGGATTAGCAGCATGTGTCTCATTTTTACTTCATTCACTAGTTCATAAATCATATTTGCGATATAAATATCTGCCATAATGAGAGCTGGTGTTTATACAAACTTTACAAATTCTTAGGAATTTCTAAATTGCTCAAAAAACAGTTTATTTAAAATTCATTTAAACAAAGAAAGAATCATGGTGTGTTCTGGTTAAAAAGATATTCAAAACATGATTTTCATTAATCTGGACCAGCTCTTATTTAGACATGACATGTTATGAAATTTTTATAGGCAAGACTTGGTTAGCATCAGCAGTGCTTATATGATGTATCAGGTAATTTTTTATGAGATAGCAATAAGTGTTGTTTTTCCCATCCCAATGTATTCTAAACATACATAAAAATCTCCTTTAATTGGAATGAAGGCAGAATGATTTGATGATTATTGCTGCAAGATCTTGGACTGATAACCCTATGCTCAAGAAGAGGCACAAGTTCACTGGGATTTTTGCTGCTCCCAGTTTTCACAAAGGAGAATTTCTGTAAATTTACCCTATGGCCTGCGTGTGCTCCAACTTCCTGTCTGTACAGGATAAAGGGAGCACTAGAAGGGTACAGAATAACACTCAAGAACTTGATGTAAAGCAGCCTCTGAGGGTTTCCAAAATCTGTGCCCCATGACGAGTGGATCGAGTTCCAGTGAAGCTTCACCTGGGATGCCAGTCAGGATGGCAGTCAGCACTGATAAATGGCCTGGCTGTCCTCTAGGACACCAGTCAGAAATCCTGGAAAGAATTTGCCTACCTTCCTACTGGACTTCTTCTGCCAATTAACTTTGTCTTCATTTGTCTCTCCACTGCATCTCTCTGTCCACTCAAGGCTCTTCAGGCACTTTACCCTTTGTTACCTTGTCTTGGTTTGAAAGACAGGTACCTGCCAGCAAAAGCTGGAATCTCCCTTTGAATAGAGAATGTAAACCCCCTCCCTCAGATTATTATAATTTTGCAATTGGAGGCTCTCAGGCAAAGATTTGGGAGTGGGAATAACAGTTCTTTACTAGGAATATTAGACAAAGCAAAGACAAATACAAATGTAATAGCACTAAGAGACAAGCAAAAAACAAAGAAACAACAAAACCTCAGAAAATGCCCTGATAGAGTCAGGGATGTGACCTGACACCCTGGGTATCAGGGCGGTGAAAGCAGTCCAGATGAAATCCTCCTTGAGCAGTAAATGCAGTTCTATGAAATGAGATAGTCCTGTATGAGAGTCCAATGGTGAAGAAAAATGTGTTCAGTCTTCCTCTGGAGAGAAATCCAGTAGAGAGAGAGAAAACAAGCAGGGTCCCCTGGTACTCCAGTCCTTTCGGAGCGGTGTCCTCGGACCAAACTGCTGTTCACTGCTGTTCCCCCGGGAGAAACCTGCTGCCTCCTTTGTTTAAGTCAAGTATCCATAAAGTACCCAGCCATCAGTTACCTAGCAAACCATCAGGAAAAAATTCCACAAACACAAAAGAAACAGATCCAACCCCCAACATACCTGTAAAGAGGTGAAGAAACTTTTTAACTCTTCCAGCCACATCCAGAGAAATTGTTTCACGTTGCAGGGTATTTGCAACATTTTAGGACTGTCTGATGTACAGAATGAGAAAATGGTCTTGATTTTTCACTCTTTTTTCATTCTTTTAATCCACTTCTCATTTCTATTAGAAAACATTTAATTCTGGGGCATGGATCACAACCTTGGATCTAAACACCAATTAATAGCTTAAAATAGGTGTAGTGAAAAGCATATGAAATCTTAAGCATCACTATGAAGTCTTGTCTATAAAAATGTTGGAATTGCTGATCTGATGCTTAATTCAAACTTCGCTATATTGAGGAACCTTTTTAAACAATTTGAACTTTTTTTTTATTTTATATAGTAGCTTTAGAAGTTTTCAGCCTTCTTTTGTTTTTAAATCTGCTGCTGAAACATATATTTCTCTCTCATCTGTTCTGACTCACCTCTTTGCAATCTCTAATGGCCTCCCCCGCCTGCCCTTGAGTTATAGACCATTTCTGAAATGCTGTATGACAACACTTTCTTGCAGTGTTTTCAAAAAAGAAAAATTGGCTGTTTATGTCTCAAAGTCCTGAAAAAGAACTTTCGCTCTTAGCATTTTCATGAGGTAGAGGACCAAAGTTGGTTTCTCATTCCATAATACCAGATAGGAAGCAGGGAAAAGTAACACAGAGAACTCTTTAATCAAGGGCCCTGATTTGGAAAGCACTAGTCTTTGCTGGGGGGACAAAATATTCTGAGTTCCCACAGAAAGCAGAATAGGCCAAGCACACTCAGCTGTATCCTCAAAATCCAAAATTTATTGGTGTTTAGACTAGATATGTGTAAAGAAGCCAAATAACCATATGGAAATCAAACCAGCAGTAGGTTGTAGGTGATCCAGTTTGGTGACCTGCACTGATATCTTACATGCACAACAAGTAGCAGATTTGGTGTATTTTCACTGCTGATTGGAAAGTCTTTGGTAACAATCTTTTCTCTGGGAAGGGAAACAATTGAATTAGTGCAACCAAGTTACCTTTGATCATCTCAGTTTAACTCCATGATCTGTGGAAGCCATCACTATTAAGATATTTTCTAACTCAAATGTATACATTATTACTATCTCTGCATCTGATCTTTTAAAATATAGGCATTAGAAATTGCACTGTTTTAACAGTGATATTAGGCAAAGCTACCTGCCCTTCCCAAATGATTTAGTTTAAAAAAACATGGATATTGATTTTTTATTATTGAGCCACAATAACATTAATTTGGGGAGTATCTAGTGAAGACATTCTTTTCAGCTTTATCATTTATGTGCCATTTGTTGTAAAAATTTAAAGCACTTCCATCTTTCTGAAAGATCCTCTTGGGAGGAATATTCAAAGAACACCCCTGACGGTCCCATTCAAAACATGTGCAAATGTCTGTTTTCCACTTGTTTCTTTCCCAGGTTTTTCCTGCACCCACTCTTTGTCATTGAGCCTTTTAGGATTCCTACATTACCATTTTTTTGTCCACCTTTTGTAATCAAAAGGAATTCTGCACTTGGCTGGTGATAAATCTCACTCTACAGTTCTGGTCTCACTATACAAACTGTTTGCTCTGGATTAGTCTGGTCTCCCATTTATGACTTTCAAACACAGAATAATTAAGGCTGGAAAAACCCTCCAAGGCCGTTGAGTCCAAGCTATGCCAAATCCCCACCTTCTCCAGGCCTCCCTGGGACACCTGCAGGGATGGGAACTCCAAACCTGGGCAGCCCCTATCAATCCCTGACCAGCCTTTCCATGGAGAAATTCCTTCTGGTGTCCAACCTGAGCTACCTTGGCCCAGCCTGAGGCCATTCCCTCTCCTCCTGTCCCTGTTCCCTGGGAGCACAGCCTGACCCCCCCGGCTGTCCCGTCCTGTCAGCGAGTTGTGCAGAGCCACAAGGTCCCCCCTGAGCCTCCTTTTCACTTTTCCTTTTCAATTGCACTTCAATTAACTTAAATTTTCTTATGCCTATATAAATACCTAATTGTTCATTTACAAGTAATGACCTGTAAAGGAGTTACCTATTTCACTCTTCCCTTGAAATTTGCCATCACAGTATTACCATAGTATTTTTGTGGGGAAAACATTTCAGAATGAAACTTCCACTCACTCTCTTTCAGGTGTGTCATTACTTGCATGTTTTTTCTTGTTTCCTCCCAATTAGTTTTTTTTTCATTAGCAAGTCCTTGATTGAACCATTCAGAGCAAGAGATATGAAAAGATCATGTGAATACCCACTTACAGAGTGGGTACAGGTGGGCTGTTCTTTGCAGGTTTTTATGTTCAGTGATGCTTAAGGCAACTCAACAGCACAGAAAACTGTCAGCTCCCCTCCTCCAATGCAGTTGTGGTGTCTAATACTGGCAGAGCACAATGTGCAGTATTTTTTCACTAATTTCCCCTTCCGTCAGCCATAGGCCAGCTATGTCTAGTGCCTGCATGTCTCAGATCCTTCTGAAAGAAGTTCTGAATCTGACTGGAGAGAGGCAAGCTGTGTTTTACTGAGTGAGAGTTAAAGTGATGAAAACAACTTGGGTTAGGGAGAAAAGAGGGGAATATGAAGAGGATGAGAAAAACATTCCTTTAGCGCCTCTTAGTCAGTGATCCCCACAGGCTTTGCAGAGGCTCTTGGAGCTCTGCAGAGAAGGAAATGCTGCTCTCTAGAAAGCTGAGTCACAAAGGGGATGGGAGTAGGGGCTGCGAATGAAGCCGCAGCCAGAGTGTGCCACAGAAAAAAACAGTGGCTCCAATAGCCCAGCCTGCCAGGGCTGTTTCCGTGGGCCTAATCTGTAGTTTCTGAATTCTCTTTTTACATGAAGACCCATGAGAAAACAGAGATGAGAAAGGGAAGCTATGAAAAGGGCCTGAAATTAAAGCTAAAAGCTCATCTTGCATGGCACTGGCAGATGCAGAGGGCTCTTGCTGCCTTACATTAAGAGTTGAGACAGTGCCTCCCATGTAATTGTTCCTTTTACATGGATCCAAGGGATAGAGCTGCATCCTGGCTAATCCAAGACAGAGTGTGTCACTTCTGGGGGTGATTGCATCACCAAACAATTAAGCAGGGACCCCATCAGCATTCTAGCCCTTTCTGTGAGGTGCTGCACAAAGAAGTCATTTCCTTTCTGTCTGATTCCAGTAACTCCTGAGGTTTCTAAAGGAGAGAAGAGAGTTTTTGCAGTAAAAACCATAGATCTTAAGTGTTTTGGCTTTGCAATGTTACATAAGGACTGGGATAGCCACGAGTAATAGTGAAGAGACTGGTACCTGGAGTTGTTCTGCTTCCAGTTTATACAAGTATCTTCTTTTTTAGTGCCCTTATAACAATGAAAATTCAGTACTTATAAAATCTAATATGGTATTTTCAAGAAAATCTTGAAGTGCTTTCTCAAAGAAAGATACAGTTGTGCCCAGTGTAAGCATAAAAAAATCCCTTCTTTAATGGGTAGTGAAAAACCTTGGTAATGAACCTCCCCACAGACATTTCCTTAAACTTGATATAGCTCCCCATTACTTCAGAAGTAAATATTTAAAAATAAGATAAAAATATTAGAAGTATTGTTTGATTATCCATACTTACACCTTCAGCCAAAGGTTCTTGATCTTTGATATGCTGTTTGATTCATGACCCAATGATTCCTTGCTTTCAAAAGTATTTCTGGTACTTGGTCTACAACTTGCAGTTTAAGCATCTATTAAATATTTGATGCGCATCCCAAATAGCCATAGGTAGTGCTTAGGCATTCATTTTCCAAAATGTACCTTTAAGACACGGTATACTAAATTCAAAGTGGAACAGTGATCATAAAAGCTGCACTCTACTCTGAGTGTGCAGTTGGGTATTTTATGGCTAAAGCTGTTACTTCTTTAAGTCTTGATATATATCATTGCATAAGGGAGAAAATAACCTCCAAAACTAAAAAAGAACCCAAAAACTCCCAAACAAACAAAAAACCAAGAAAACTAACCAAAAAAAGCCACCACCAAAACCCACAAAAACCTGAAAAACCAAACAAAAAGCCAAACCAAAAAAAACATACAAATTAATTAAACTACTCATTTTAAAACTATATTAAAATTGTTTTATATAGGACAGCACCTGTGAATTTAAAAACTATTGGTGCTATATCTAAAAAATTCTTTAAATGTACAATCAAACTTAGAATAAATAAAGAAATACTTTTGAGTTAGTTTATTACTAGCTGGTTTTATTTTAGTATGGAAATTTTCCTACTGCAATCTTAAATAAGTACTTGTACAGGGAAATACATCCTTATAAAGTACCTTATGAAGTTCTATTTACAATCTGTTTGAGAAATATGGATTTTAGCAAGTACTCTGGATTTGGGTTTTTATAATCTAGAGCAAATTCCTTCCCTCCAACTCCTCAGATGAGAGTCCAGATGCCAAACTTCTGCCATAAACCCTTTTTATACCATTGTAAAAGCTTTGTAGACTCAAAGAGCTTTTCCTCCCATCCCTGTATTTTTCTTGGGGGAGGGAGGGGAAAACTTTTACCGTTCTTGTCAGACTCAGACAGTGAAGGCAAGTAAAAAGTTGGAGCGATTGAGTATAACGAGTAATAAATACCAGGGTTGTTTTGGTGGCCTATAATTTCTGTACTACCAGTGTGCCAAAAATGGTTTATTTCAAGATCAACTTGCATTAAAACTTCCCAGTTTTATTATGCTGTAGTGGTCACAGATGTGTCAACACAGGGAAGTAAGCTGGTATTTGTAAATCCAGCTGTTCTGGTTTGTAAATGCTATAATAAAGTCAACTAAAAATTCTTTATTGTAGCACATACCACACATCATATCCCTGTTTTTTAAATAATCATAACCACTTCCAGTTTTTACTAAACAAATAAGGGCAGCCTTGAAGTTTATTTACTGAAGGTAATCTAATGCTAATCTGCTTTGCTTTGGTTTTATGACAACTTTGGTCACTTCAGGGTGTCTTCCTCTTGCAGGTAAACAAATTTCTCACTGGTCCTTGTGAGGGAGATGTTGGTTTTGCCTGGATACAGCTGGAGTTGTTTGGATGGAGCTGCACTGCTGTCAGCTGGGCCAGGGTGTTACATTGATTTATAAATGCATTATATGGCAGAGCAGCCCAGCCTTTTACATCAGCAAAGCACAGGAGCCAATGGAGGGTTATTTAGTCAGCTTTTCATGAGATATTTTGGCTTCCCAATGATTTTCATGAAAGTTGAGTGCTAACTGTAATTATTTACCTTTTGATATTACTGTCCTAGGAGGCATCTTTATCTGCATCATTCACTAATTCAAGTTTTGCAACTTAAAAGTGCCAAAGGAATGGTCAAATCAGATGAGATGTTGGTGTTTTGTAGATACCATTTTTGCAACTCTTCTATAAGATTTCCTAGCTCTCTCTATGTAAATACACCAGATTTTCAGTCTTTATTGACAACACCCTGAGTATTTTGGACTTTCTGTGCACATTACTATAACAACCTAAATCAGAGTGACTCCAACTGTCTCCATATACCATTTTGATATCTGTGTGATAAGAGAAAATAGAAACTTTAAATTAGTTAATTTCACTTCTAAAAAATACACCTGTGAGCTATTCCACCATCCAACTGCTTCACTTTAATAAAAAATAACTGGGAGTCTCACTGCCAGAAGCATCAATGAATGGCCACACCTGGGTGAACACCTAGTAAAGGAGATGTATCACATAAGGTGAACATGATGCAGGACTCTGAGAAATAAATCAGAAGTCCCAGTGGCAGGCACAGCAAACCTTGCAGCAGACATACGAGCTGCATTATTTAGTTTTTAGCAAGATATAATTAACTCATGAAAGCCACCATTGGAATGAATTTGTAGGGCTGAGAAGCAGATTTTTATAGATCAGTGTTTTGTGATTTTTTCTCTGAAGCATCTGGTCCTCATCGTTATTTGAGGCAGGATTCTAGTGATGCCTCAGTCTGCCTTACAATAGCCTGAGCATTATTAATAATTTATCATCAAATTCCTGAACAGAGCTCACATTGCAAACTCTGCATTATTTACAGGGCTGCAGCAGGGGCTGACACCAGGAACAAGGTGTTGAAGCAGATTTGCAGGTGTCACATGGTCATTCATTACTAGGAATCAGTCAAAGCACCTCTAAGCTGTCTGTTGAGGTAAGGGGTGGTGTGAGGTCTCTGTCTACCCAGCACCAGGTGAGCAACTCATGAACTGGGATCAGCTTTTCACTGGTTTTATAAGAGAAATGAGATCCTACAACCAAAGCTATCATTTTTCTGTGAGTTTTTCTTGAGTTAAAGAAACTGTTTCATTAATTCTATGAGGGAATGTGGTCTCATAGGGGCAATCCCTGTTAACAAGTGCTGGGACTTTCTACTCTGAAAGGGTGGTCAAGCATTGGAATGGACTCCTCGGGGAAGTGGTGTAGTCACCATCCCTGGAAGTCTTCAAAAAATGAGCAGATGTGGCACTTCATGATATGGTTTAGTGAGCATGGAGTGATAGATCAAAGGCTGAACTTGATGAGTTTGGAGAACTTTTCCAACCCGAATAATTCAGTGCTTCTATGACGTTAGTGTTCACTGGTGTTTCTAGAAGTGGCAACTGGATGTTTGGAATCTTTCTTAAAAAATAAATATTCTTCATAATGGGTGTGAATGCCAGCAAGGTGAACAAAATTTCACCCAAACAGCCTTGCTCCTGGAATCTTGTGAGAGGTTACTGGAAAAGAGAGAGGTTGTTAATGCCACTTATTTTATTGAACAGTAATGACACCTGCTATTTATCAAATGCAGGCATTTTTCCTGACACAGTGTCTAACAAAGCAATGCACTTTCAGAAAACAGAGATTATTTGTTTGTTCTCATATTGGGCTGGAGTTTATTTATTCACTGTAGCTGCCCAGAAAAGATGAGGACTGTTCTGTGTAGAGCAAGAAAGTTTGATACAAATGCATATTGTGCATGGGTATTTATTTTATAATATCATATGACATTTTGCACCAAATTCTACACTAAAATCTCCCTTAAAACCAAACTGCACTTCAATTCTCTGTAGACATCTGCAGGTGAGTGATTTGAGGTAGGGGCTGTATTTGTGTTCTATGTGTTCAATTCATGCCACAGTGGGACCCTCAGCTTCCAGCGTGATCATCTAGGTGCTGTTGCAATGTAAAAGTAATAATGATGATAATAAAATTAACATCTCTAGTTAGCTGTAATAAGCTGAGTGGGTTTTTTTTCACCTCCAGCTGGTAAGAAATTGCAGCACATATTTTTTTCCAGACGTAGGATGGTACTTAGGCTTTCCATTACATAGAGAAATATCCCTGCATTTTCTTGCTCACTTTCTCTGTTCATCTGCTTCAGTGACCCTACTGATATGGAACCTTGTAAAGTGGTGAGCTGGCAGTGACAGACACAGGAAGTGAGACACATGGATTGGCCTTAATAAGTGATGTCTATATGCTTACATTAGCATCAGTGTTCATTCCAGACTTACACAAACAGGTATCAAGGTTGAGCTTGCCACTGGCATTGGAACTGCTCACATAGCTCTGTTTTCTTCTGGCTGTATCACTGTGGAAATATTGAACGATTTTTGTTTGTTTGTTTGTTTGTTTTAATTCTGGATCTTGGATTGAAGCAAAGTACAAATTCTCTAAATTTCTTTCTCTGATGGAAATGTTTGATCTGACTCCTCATGACACACTTCTGCAGCACAGCTGCACTGAGTGCTCTGGCTTTGCTGTTCCTGCAGCTGAGAGTCTTTTTTATCACAGACAAGGTAACTTCTGACTGCCACTTCTGCTGTGTGTCCAAAGACAGGTATCTCTGTTTGCAAAATTAGAACTTAGATCTTTGACATTTCAGGAGTTGCTGTATATAGAAACACAAGGAGTGTGTTTTTAGCATGCAGAAAAGCGGTCATAAGCTCTATAAAAACAGCTCCACAGAGGGGTAAATGAATCTCCTGGGAGCCAAAGATGGTCCGTACCAACAGAAAAGAGCAACAATTGTGAAAGAAACAATAAAAGACATAGAACAAGTATAAAATCATCGTTTCTCTTAAACAGATCAGATTCTAAAAATTTGCTATTAAGGTACTCAGCTAAGAGACATGGCATGGGAGCCACCAGTGCAGGTATATTTTATTGAACACCTTTTTTCATTCCTTTGTATCAGTATCTATGTCTTCTTGTGACATGATGCCCCAGACTTAGGGTGTAAAAAAGAAAACTTCAAGATCTTTTGAAATTATACTGCCCCATTTTGGTTATTGGTCGATTTCCAGCTCATATAGTATAAGAAATTCAAAATTACCTTCTGCCTGGGTTGCAAGATGTGGGTGGGGTTGTGTATTCTATTATCATCTGTTAGAGGTGGGGCAGTTATCTTCTATTAATTGGGCAATTTTTCTTTATCTCTTCCACAAGCAGTCTTCCCTCCGGAGAAATATCTTTTGTTAATAGACCATTGAGTCTCACCGATAAAATTACATCATCCCATTGTGAGATGCTCCACCCAGAGAGAGGAGCGAAGCATTCCTACCTAGATATAATCTGAGATTTAGAACACCACAGTCAGTCTTTTCCACGAGATTCCCAGAAGAAAAACCCTTTCTCCACTAAATTCCAAAAAAGAACAGCTTTATTCTCCACTAAATTCCCAGAAGAACAAGCCCATCTACACCAACACTAGACCTTCAAAAAAAAAAACCTACACCCTTCTACAAAATCGCTGCTTCAACAAAATCACACCTGTCACTCCAAAAATACTGCAACCACCATTCAATCAGACTGCTACCAACACCCTGACACACGGGGTGTTAAGTCATATTCTGACTCTGTCAGTGTATTTTGGTTTGGTTTTTTTGTATTATTACATTAGTTTTTTGGGGGTTTTTTAGTTTTTCTAATACAGAACTGTTATTCCTATTGCCACATCTTTGGCTGAAAACCTCTTAAATTCAAAATTATGACAATTCGGAGAGGTTTACATTTTCCATTTCAAGGAAGTCTCCTGCCTTCTTTAACACACTCCTGTCTTTTCAAACCAAAATATCTTCAGATTTTTATGTTCCACTAATTCTTTATAGGCCATTTTCTTCCCCTCTTTCAGTCATTTATTTTCCAAGCTGAAGACACTTCACACAAATTATCTCTCCTTGCATGAAAGCCACACTATAGCTCTGATGATTCTTGTTGTCCTTTTTTGGGTAATTTCTAGTTCAACTGTATGCTTTTTTCAGCTGACATAAATATAATCTGCATTTTGTAATGTAGAGTTCTGCAGCTCTGAAGGGGAAGGGGATTATTCCCCTCTGGGGTTAATTTTGTCTTCAATCCTTTGTCCATGATTCTTTAATTTTTTTTTTAAATATTGTTCATTGTTTATATTGTTTATTGTGTCCCCATCATCTAAAAACCCTGTCAGCTCACTCCTCCTCGCCAGGTCATTTCTGAAACTCCATGAAGATTTTCTGCTAATTTTCTTGTCTTCAGACATCAGCATGGTGTGATTTTCTACTTATTAGGAGCAAGCTGTTCATACAAGTAAACCACTGGAATTCCATGGAAAGGCCCTTGAGATGGTCATTCTAAATAAAACAGAGCAAGTCCTGCAGCCAGAAAATTTATAGAGGGAAGGATTTTGATTAAATTGATTGCATAGCAATCAATAAAATAGTCTTCCATTTAGTGGAAGTTATAGTTTACTACAGAGAGGAATGATTTCTTTAGAATTCTCAAAGTTTTCACCTTATACAGAGTAGACATGCTACAAAAAATGTAAAAATGGGAAACCAAGTAACAGCAAAAAAAAAAAAAAAAGTGAAGAAAATAAGGTGGAAGTTAAGAGTGCCAGAGCTACAGTATATTTTTGTACCCTAAACTCATAAAGAATGCAACATTTATAATTTCTGACGCCCAAAGTAAGTTATGGGCAGAAGAAAGCAATAGTAGAGTTTACATCCATGAGTTTCCCAGACATGTAAGGAATTTAAGAAGAAAATCAGTAAATTCTTCCCATTTATATCAGTTTTTTATGTAATATTTTTCAGGCCCAACATGTGGCTATGTAAATCAAAATGAAAACAAATGCAGAGTCTAAGAATTCACAGTACTGAAAGTCAGAAAAAAAAATCAAACTATTTTTAAGTTGCAAACTTCAATTCTCAGAAGACTGGAATAAAATTAAAGGAATATAAGGTAAATCACTCAGTACTGCGTAAGATACAATTAAAATCTACCCAACTGCTAACAAAACTATTTTGTTTTCCTTTCACCATCCTCAGGGAAAAAAAACACAATAATTTTCTTATCTCCCAGTATTTAAGGATCTTTTCTGCCTTTTAAAATAAAGATAATTGGAATATGGTTGTTTGAAATCAGTAATAACTTTTTAAATATTTTGAGTATATACTAAAAGTTTCATTTTTTTTTCTGTTAGAGATTTAATACCTTCACCATAAGTAAAACAATATCTAATAATCTCAGAACCATTGTAAGTGTATGTCTCCCATTTTCAGTGATATCTGGGGTCCCAAACAGGCTGCTTGGGCTGCTCTGTGGGCACCCACCGATTTTTATCAGTTTTATCAGAGTGGGTTGATTTAAACAATGTGTCAAGGCAGGACTAATGAGGAGTTTGGTTGCCAGTAATGTGGAGGCAGTAAATTCCAGCAGGGATAACAAGGAGCTGGGGACAATATTCTCCTCAGCAGCGTGTTTGTAGCCATAACAGGACAGATGTCTGCAGCTCAATTCACTCGGAAATTTCCCTCAGTCTTCAATAAATAGTTAATATATGATTACTTTGCCTCTGGCTTCTCAGCTTGAGCTGAGCACTCCCAAACTACAGGAGTTGCTTGCAAGCTTTTTGTTTCTTGGGGGTTTTTTGCAGCTCACTTACATCCTTCCTGGAACTCTGTATGTGCAGGATCACCTCATTTCACAGTTTTTAATGACTTGCAAAGCCAGTGCTGCCCTCCTGCTGTGCCACGTGAGCCTCTCGCTTTCTACTACAGGCATCCCAGACCAACAGTTTCAAGCACAGCTGGGAGCACCTGTCATTTGGGATTTTTAGATGGCATCATGTGGGTTTGCTTCTCCTGCTTCACACTTAGCTGAGAGGTGTTAATTTGTAAATAACAACAACAACAACAAGAACAAAACAAGATCAACAACAAAGTGAAAACAAGAGGGAGAGGTCATTGCCAACTAAAAAGATAAGGGAATTGAAGACAGAGCTGAGCTTGTGCATTGATCTGCAGATTGATTTTGTGAGCAGCTCTGACTCCAGAGTCAGGTGTTACTAACTGGGCTCTGTTCACATTTACACTTACACCATCCACTCCTCCTGGGATCGAGTTCATCAATATTGCAATAACTGAAGAGGTGGAGGTAGAAATGAGGAGTTTTCAGTCCAGATGACCTGCTCAGATGAGATCACTGAGACCCTTCCAGCTTGGAACCTCAGTTTTGATTATGAACTCTGTTACTTTATAAACAAATCTCAGAGATTTTCTCTTGTGGCATTGGAGTCCCTGGGTGCGCAAGGATAGATTGGATTTAAATCTATGCAGGGACTTCACCTGTCGTTCCCCTAGGCTGCAGACATCTCCCTGGTCAGGAGCTGGGCTGTAAGGAGATCAGACCAATCAGCATCTGAGACCCAGCAGTTTTGAACTCCCTATATAAGAAGGCTCTCAGCAATAAAACAGGCTACTGTCGCACGGAGCTTTGAGGTGTGTGTGTCCCTGTCTCTGACCATTGACCCCACAGAACACGTGGTTGTTAAACGTAATACCTCCTTATTTAATTCTTTGAATCCTTGCAGACTTTTACTGAAATCTCGGTTCAGTTCACATAACTAATGCAAAAGCCGGTTGCAAAGCCAGCTAATTGTAGGGATTTTGTAGATTTGGGGTGGCTCTTACTTTATAAACTCTGCTTGACTCAGCATAAAAATTGTCACACAGAATCTGATAAATAAAACAGGCAACACCATAGTGTGTAACCCCAAATATTTTCACTGTTTCATAATAAATGGTTTCTCTATAGGGACTATTCCATTATAACCCCTCTGCAGGCAGCCTGAGACTGAAGTATGCGTCCATCAGTAGGAGTGTGTGAGTATTTTTCTAAGTCCATTTATATTCACTAGTAGAATAATGCCACTCTGATATGCTGTAAAACTTGAACCTTGAGAAATTTAAAAATACTTTATAACATGTAAAATTACACAAATTTGACCTGAATCTACAATTAATTTCTTTGAAATCATAGTGATTTAAAGAACACAAGGCCTTTAAGACTAAGATTATTGGTATTATACATGATTAGAAAAGTAATAGAGATACAAATCTAAGAAAAAGCAGATTGCATAAGAACATCAGTTATATTCTGAATATCTTGTTTTAAATATGCTTAAAGCTGCATTTCATTCTGTTTTATGTAAACTAAAGAGTTGAAACTTTCATGTCACCTCTAATGAGAAAGTTCTAACAGCCTAAAAATATGCAGTTAAATTCTTTCAGGCATTATAATATGATATGATATGATATGTCATATCATATCATATCATATCATATCATATCATACTCTGGTAACTGTAATGATTTTGAGGCATCTTTTTGAAAGAGGAAATAATAATACCTGAATATGACTTGAATATTGGTGCTTATATGTTTTAAATATTTCTTTTCTCAGGGAAAAATAATTGAAAAAACTACTCAGGTTATTTTTTCTGAAAGCTTATAATTAATTTAGAATGCAGTGACATGTAAGATTTGCAAGTGGTTTCCTTCAGATTGAATTATCCCATGTTCTAAAATTCTATCAAAGCAAGCTTCCTGTAGAAATAGGGGTAATGATACTGCTAGGTTTCTACAATGCATACCTTTACATCTTAGCTTTAACAATACTGCAGACTTAATTTAAACTTTCCCTCCACTTTATGGTAGGGATAAAAGGTTTCACGTGACTGATGTTCAGTAGAGGGTTCAAGAACTTCACTTCTGATTTGGGTTATAAAATGAGATCTAAAGTCAGGTGTGATTCAAGTGGTTTGAGGCTTCCTTTGCAAATCCCTGGTGCTGAGCTGGTTCACCTCAGAAGTCTGGGAAGGGCTTTGCACACATTGTCTGACAGAAATATCAGCACCTAAGGACACTGAAGTGAGGTACTGACACCTTTTGGGGGGTCCTGTCTGGCTAGCTCTGGACCCCCTTGGGCTTCGTTACCTCAAGGACAAAAACAAAAGACTGGGAGGCGCTCTTCCTTTTCTTTATTTCCTCGATAGGGGTCACTTGGCTGTCCAGGTGATGTCCTGAGAGAGAGGAGGGAGAGAGAGAGAAAAAGAGGGTCCGCAAGCTTCCCCTAGGAGGTTTTAAGCACTGGGAAAAGGGGGTGGAGGAAGGGGGCTACAGCCAATGGGATGACAGTGAGGAGAGGGGTGAGGGGAGGAGATAACCAGGGAGAGACCACCACCACTGAGGCTTAGGGGAGGAGGGAAAAGGACCATGTGATATGAGAGGGAAATACAAACATACTATTCAGTGGAAAATTCCAATCATCCAGTGCAAAACAATAACTAAAGAAACCACTTAGTGCAATAAAACACTGAAGCATCTAGTGCCTGAGGTCAGTGAGCCCTGAGCAAACCTTGCATGAGCACACCCCTAAGGATTAGCTGGCTCTCCTTTTGCATTATTAGGTGGTGTACTTGAAACAGCAGGAATCTGGATGTGAGAGAGACATGGAATTCCAAGTGAAACCTTCATATCATATCAATTCATATCAATACTGAAGGCATTCAGTAGTGACTCTACATTTGAAATAATATAATTTACCAATAGGAGAATAAACTAAAGAATTACAAAATCATTAAGGTTGGAAAGGAACTCCAAAACCATCGAGTCCAGACTGTGACTGATCCCCACCTTGTCACCCAGCCCAGAGCACTGAGTACCATGTCCAGGCCTTCCTTGGATATCTCCAGGGCTGGGGACAAATAAAGCTGTAGAATTAATGTAGGAAATTGTTCAAGTCACAATCATAGTAACAGTTCTCCTGACCTCGATAGAACTGCCTAAGTATTGACATTTCATACCAACTGCATTTTTCCTTTTTTTAGTTTTACTTCCTCTAATATTTTGGCTAAAACATTACAGTGGGCTACAACATGTATGGGTAAAGCCAGGCTGTTGTTTTATTCCAGTAAATACACCCCTTGTACTCTTTGGGGCATACTGGTTTTAAAGAACAGCCTGACCTATGAGAAGGGAAGCAGCGAGCCAGGACCCTTAAGAGCTGAGTTTTGTTTCCATGTGTGCCCTAGATTTCTCAAGTCTTTGATGAAAATCACTGCTTCTCTCTGACTCAGCCTCAGTAATAAAATTGTGATTCAGGTATTTGTATTCTTTGGAGTGCTTGGAGAATTGTTGATGAAATGAACCGTGAAGAGGTGCAGATTAGTGTCACCATTCTGTTCCTGTTGAGAAATATTCCCTGATGTTTGCATCCCCAGCTTTATACCCAAACTGCACAGGTTGTTGGATGGTTCTGGTGGTTTGGAGTTTTTGTTGTTTACGAGATGTTTTCCATGCATCAGAGCACTTACTACCTTGTGGCAAATATCAGGAAAAATTTCCTCCCTGTGAGGGTGGGGAGGCGTGGCACAGGGTGCCCAGAGCAGCTGTGGCTGCCCCTGGATCCCTGGCAGTGTCCAAGGCCAGGTTGGACATTGGGGCTTAGAGCAGCCTGGGACAGTGGAAGGTGTCCCTGGCCGTGGCAGGGGTGGCACTGGATGGGTTTTGAGGTCCTTTTCAGCCCAAACCATTCTGGGATTCTACAAAATACATTTGGATTCTCCCTTTGGCTCTTCAAGTGAGAGAAGATTTGGTTGAGATTGCTCTGTCCTGTCTTCTGTAATCCAGGAATTTTGCTGTCTGCCTCATGCTTGGGACTGCTGACAGTCTAACCCTCTCCATACATTTTATATCCTGTTTTGTTCAATTTTACTAAAATCTAAAATAATTGGGATATGCAATGCAGGGCCAGAAACACCTCAGGTGTTCTATTAATATTAATTTGCTCGTTAGTTTTAGTTCTACTGTTATGAACACTGAAAGAAACAGTGAAGACGTACATAAACAAACATAAATGCAATGGCAGCCATTTATTTGTCCAATTTATATGTTTGATCATTTATTTCAAGTACAGAAATCAGAAAACAGAGCCTATAGTAGAAGAAAGGAAAAAAAATATTTCTGGGCAGTAGAGAAAGAATCTGGAGGCCTTTAAACAAGTTTTCAATTTTCAGGTCTAATCTTATCTGGAAATTAAAAAGAGAAAGCAAAGAGCCATTGCAATAGCTGGAAATGGAGGATTTAATGAAATAAGTGGTAATGCCAGGCCTGTGTTACATGCAATTCTAACAAAAGTCCATGGTGTGGAGAGCCTGAGGCTACAGCACAGCATGAGTTTCAGGGGTTTTATATAAAAAAACCCGTGTAGGTATCAAAGTTATCCAAGCCAGACAAGACAGTAGAACTGATTCCTACCCCTGCAAAAAGCTCTTTACATTCCACATGGTAGCTGGAAGGGCACATAATTATATTTGCATGTATTTTAAGGCCTCTCTCTTTTTCTGCAGACACTTGCTATGTATTTATATTTTCATGGAATATAAAGTCCCACCAATATTTCACACAAGTGAAAGGACAGAACAAGAAAAGAAATTACAGACATTTAAAGAACATTTTCTTCACATAATCAATTTGTACTGCAACTGTGTACCTACATTTTTGCATGCAGCTACAACTTTGTTTGACATCAGAACTTCAGGTGATGAGTTGACTTTTCTTTGGAAATTTTACTGCTTGTGTAAAAAACCCAGAATGTTGGGAAGCCAAAATGGGCCTTCCCCATTAAAAACCATGTTTCATTGGAGAAGAAAATAATCTTCCAAATCCTTCAACATAATTGTTCAACTTTCTGTTTATGGGTTTATATCTATTTATAAATATACCCCACCTGCAGAGCTGCCCCAGCCCTGGGACCCAGCACAGCAAGGACCTGGAGCTGCTGGAGGGAGCCCAGAGGAGGCACCAGGATGAGCAGAGGGATGGAGCAGCTCTGCTGGGAGGAAAGGCTGGAAGATCTGGCATTGTTCAGCCTGGAGAGGAGAAGCTTTGGGGTGACCTCACTGTGGCCTTGCAGGGCCTGAAGGAGCTGCAGGAAAGATGGAGAGAGACAATTGACAAGGGATGGAGGGACAGGACACAGGGAATGGCTCCCACAGCCAGAGGGCATGGATAGATGGGATATTGGGAATTATCCAACGATAATTCCCTGGGAGGGTGGGGAGGCCCTGGCACAGGGTGCCCAGAGCAGCTGTGGCTGCCCCTGGATCCCTAGCAGTGTTCCAGGCCAGGTTGGACATTGGGGCTTGGAGCAGCCTGGGACAGTGGAAGGTGTCCCTGGCCATGGCAGGGGGTGGAACGCAATGATCTTTAAGGTCCTTTTCAGCCCAAACCTCTCTGCGAAAACTCTGATATATATTCTAGGTGGGAAAAGAATGCTTTTGTTTCACTGAAGGTGAAAATGAGTTGAGGTAAAAATTCCAGAACAGTTTAAGTTGGAAGGAAGATTGTTTGGTCCAAACCCTCCGTGCTCAGATTAGAGGCAGAGCATTGTTCAGGGCTGAAAGCATCTTTTGCATCTGAACGGATCTTTAGGATCTTTAAAGATGGAGATTCCACAGCTTCTCTGGGAAGCCTGTTCCAAGGTTTGATCATCTCCACAGTAAAATAGTTTTTCTTCATTTAGGTGGAACTTCCTTACTTTCTGTTTGTGTCCATGGCCTGCCATCCTGTCACTGGGCATCACCAAGTATAGTTTGGCTCCATCCCAGCCTCACTTGATATTTTTACATCTTGATAACAGTTTTCACACCCTATGCTAGGGTCCTTCGGGTGGATGCAGTGTAAAGTGCTTATCTTGACAAAAAGGAAATGAAAACACAAGGAGTAAATGTTAAACCATAAGAAAAAGTTTGGCTTTTTAATTTATTCGTTCAACATCTGTTTACCATTTTCTGCCCTTTGTGGTGTATTTAGAAAAAAAAAATAATTTTTAAATCAACATTCAGACTGCAAAATTACCCTGTATTCTCTCCATAGGAGACTGTGAGTAACAAATTATGGTATGTATATGTATTCAAATTTTCAATACTACATAAAAATCACTATTAAATTCCATCTCTAAATAGTTTGATTTAGAAAATCCATATTCAGAATTGTTTATAGAAGCATCTATTGGCACACTGATTTCTCCCAAAACCTAAGAATTGATCTATATTTTCATGACTATATTAATTTTTAATTTAGAGGAAATATTTTTCCTTTTTCCTTTACCATGGATTATCTCTTATAATTTTTTTCCCACATAGTTATAAATGCATTTCATTTGGCTTACTTGTAACACTTCCTGTATTTTCACTGGTTAGAAGGATACTGAACCAGAAAATCAATGTTATTTATCCTTTAAGCTGTTTTAGTCCACACCTGGTCTGATTTTGTCATCCTAGAGAAAAAGTGAGCAAGAGAGACCCTTTCTTCTGGGGGTTTATTACCCATATGTTACTGATTTCATAACTCCTAGAAGTTTTTCTTCATATATATGACTTTAAATATTGATATGAAAGGGCTAGAAACGTTCATTGCTACTAAAGAACAAAGTTTAATACATATACTACTGAAAAGAGTGCAGGAAAACAGGAGATTGCATTACTGATTTGTCCTTTTGGCTGAAAAGCTGAAAATGTGGCCATTTCTGATGACAGAACCTCTGAGCTGGATACAAGAGGGAACTGAAATGCATCTGTCAGTCAGGGGTGAAATTCTGGCCCCCATGCAAATTAATTCATAGCTAGTTGGAGCAAGTTTTTAATGAAGATGTCTGGTGTTATCAGGGATATCACTGGACTCATTTGCATTGACTTTTAGCAAACACATGAAAGTGCCTGAAGTCATCCCAAGTTCTTCCAATGCAAAGATTTGTGCCAGTGGAGGTTTAGATTGTATATTAGGGGGGGAAAAAAAAATCACTGGGGGGAAGCCCTGGCACAGCTGCCCAGGCTAGGAGTGGAGTCCCCAACCCTGGAGGGATTGAAAATACCTGTGGATGTGGCACTGGGGGAAATGGGTTAGTGCTGTGTCACCCCTGTCCCGGGGGGCGACACAAGAACGACACAGAACAGCTCTGGTGGTAGCAAACTGAAAAAACTCTTTATTAAAATATCTGACTCCATATATATATCTTTTTAAAATCCCAGTGTCATTGGAGGGTTACAGTGCCACCTCCTCAATGCCACTGGGAAAACAGTGTCAGGTTGTTCATCCTCCATAAA